>JAGFNQ010007938.1:0-558936 GCA_024364735.1 Boesenbergia rotunda
TGAGGCGTTGGAAGAATGATGTTTCAAGAATAGGGTCGAGGCCCTCTTTATATAGGGCAGGGGGCGCCCGACATGCTCGGGGCGCCCCCCACGTGGCTCTTGATCCGGCGAGCCCTCTGGTCAAGGCTGATCTCTTCATCTTCGGGATCAGCTTTGACCGGGGCGCTCGACGCGCGCGGGCGCCCGGTTGACCGGTCAAAGCGTCATCTTCAGGGCTTCGCGAGAGTGAGCTGCAGCAGCCTTCAGTGGCGTGGCACAGTGGGCGCCCGAGACACGCGGGGCGCCCGACACAGGCGGGCGCCCCCAATTGCGCTGCTGTCGGGGCGTTTACCTCTCTGCTGACTTTGGGTTGACTCTGGGGCGCCCGAACATCCGGGGCGCCCTGCTCAGCTACTGCCTCACTCCTTTGAGGCTCTCTGAGCTGCAGAACACAGTCCTTCGGTCCTGCATCCAGGGTTAGTCCAAAACAGCAATAATAAGTTAGTTAACAGCCTTAGCTGTCTTGGTTCTGACTTTGGTCTCCAAAATGGAGCCCTAGGTCGAACCGACGCCTACTGTTCCCTCGACGGGGAACGCGTCCTCACTGGTTCGCTCCTCCAGTGACTTACCTCACTTACCTTGTGCAGCTCTACTTGACTTCTTGACCCACCAGGACTTCCTGCCAAGGCTCAACCACCTTGGTCTTCCTGCCAAGTCTCAACCAACTTGGTCTTCAGCCAGTTGTCAGGTCCCGCGGACCCAACTGGACTTCCCGCCAGGACTCAACCATCCTGGACTTCAGCCTGGTGTCTGGTCCTAAGTCTTTCAACCCTGCACACTTAGTAAAGAGGTTAAACACTAACAACCCTAACTTTAACCACTTTGTCATACATCAAAACCCGAGTTTGACCGTTAGTGCAAACTGCACCAACAATCTCCCCCTTTTTGATGTATTGACAACTCAGGTTAAAGTTAGAAAAAACAGCAGATATGAACTTGCATAAACATGCAAATAATATTACATAAGCATAGTATAAAAGTTGAATTAACTGTGAAATAAGCATGCTGTTTGCAATTTTTCTTACCCTTTACCCTACTCTCCCCCTTTGTCACTTCATCAAAAAATAGGCATAACAATTTTAAGGGAGTAGAAATATGGACTAAGTGTTAGAAATAAACAGGTCTTAAATCTTAGATCACAAAAGAATTTTTCTTCCAAAATATCAATCTTAAAAAACATGTTTTTAGGGAGTAGTTGGAATTCCCTCTCAATCTTTATCAACTTTTATCAAAATTTTCAAATGTGTTTTGTCAAAAATGGCATTTTGAAAAGTATTTTGACCTCAGCTCCCCCTGGACTAAGTAATGATTGTGGTCTCTTTTCATGTGTCTAACTCTAGTTACTGACTAACTATCTAGATGATAGTAGTGTTCACAAGGTTAGTCAAGTCAGGCAATAATGTCTAGCTCAGATTTTCGGTGCAAGACTGCTTGACTTGATCACTGTAATGTTGGTATTTTACGCCCAGACTTACTGTGATGCACTGACTTAAGCATTCGGAAGTCCAGGCATTGTCCTATGCATCTCACAACCGTTCTATGTTTTTGCAAACACAAACAAGTTAATCTTAATGTGTTTTGTGAGATGCGGCTACCTAAATCTATAGGTTCATGCAATTCTAGGGGTCAAGCTTAGGCTAAGTCTGCCAGTTTTGAAAATTAAATTTTGAAAGACAATAAACTTTTGAAAAACAAGTTTGAAAAATCCATGTTTAAATTAACTTTTGAAAGACAATAAACTTTTGAAAAACAAGTTTGAAAAATCCATTTTTTTTTCACAAGCTTAATTAGTTAAACCAAACGTCAACTTAAGCTTATCAGGTCAGTCCTAGTCTATGACACACATTCCTATTAATCTTCTTAAGTTGCTAAATTCAGATTCAGGAAGTGGTTTGGTAAATATATCAGCTAGGTTAGACTTAGATTCAACATGGTTAAGTTTAATTTCTCCTTTATTTACATGATCTCTGACAAAATGGTGTTTGATTTCTATATGTTTGGTCCTAGAGTGGTGGATTGGGTTTTTGGTTAAATTGATTGAACTTAGGTTGTCTATAAAAAGTTTGACCTGTTTAAAATCTAAGTAAAGGTCCTTTAGGGTATGCATCATCCAGAGTAGTTGGGCTACACACTCACCCATAGCTATGTACTCAGCTTCAGTGGTGGATAGGGCAACACAATGTTGTTTTCTACTGAACCAACTAACTAGTGAGGGTCCTAGAAGCTGGCATCCACCACTAGTACTTTTTCTGTCTAATTTACAGCCAGCATAGTCTGAGTCAGAATATCCAATAAGCTCAAACTGGGTTGTTCTAGGGTACCAAATTCCTAATTTTTCTGTTCCTTTAAGGTACCTAAATATTCTTTTAACTAGGGTTAGGTGTGACTCCTTAGCACATGTTTGATACCTAGCACACATACTAACTGCAAAAAGAATATCAGGTCGACTTGCAGTTAAGTAAAGTAGGCTTCCTATAGCACTTCTATAGTACTTAAGGTCAACAGGTTTGCCTTTTGGGTCACTGTCTATAGTTTGATTGGTAGCCATAGGTGTCTTAATTTCTTTAGCATTATCCATTCCAAATTTTCTAAGTAATTCTTTAGTGTATTTTTGTTGATAGACAAAAGTACCCTCACTGGTCTGTTTTATTTGTAGCCCTAAAAAGAAAGTTAATTGACCTACTAAACTCATTTCAAATTCAGTTTCCATTATTGTTGTGAAATCTTGTAAAAAGTCTGAGTTAATTGAGCCAAATACTATATCATCTACATATACTTGGGCTACAAAAATATCATTTTTAGGGTTTTGACAAATAGTGTTGGGTCAATTTTGCCTTGGTTAAAACCTTTTGAAACTAAGTAGTTAGACAGTCTTTCATACCAGGCCCTAGGTGCTTGCTTAAGTCCATATAGGGCTTTCTTAAGTCTAAAGACATAGTCAGGGTGTTCTAAGCTTTCAAAACCAGGGGGTTGACCTGCATAAACCTCTTCTTTAATTAGGCCATTTAGGAAGGCTGACTTAACATCCATTTGAAAAAGCTTAAACCCCTTATGGGCTGCATAACTTAAGAGCATTCTAATGGATTCAAGTCTAGCTACAGGAGCATAGGTTTCATCATAATCAAGACCTTCTACTTGGCTAAACCCCTTAGCTACTAGCCTAGCCTTATTCCTGACTGTTTCTCCTTGTTCGTTAAGTTTATTCCTAAAGACCCATTTAGTTTCAATAAATTTCTTGCCTTTAGGTAAGGGTACTAAGTCCCAGACTTGGCTACGTTCAAATTGGGCTAACTCTTCCTGCATGGCTATGATCCAATCAGGGTCAAGTAAGGACTCTTCTATAGACTTGGGTTCAATTTTTGAAATTAATGCAATTTGACTAAGGTTCCTAAAAGCTGATCTAGTCTGAACCCTTAGTTCTGGATTACCTAAGATTTGATTAGTTGGGTGGGCTGAGCTAACTCGTACAGTTCTGGGTTGGTTAGGTTCAGTTTCAGATGTGGGTTCAGTTAGATCATCGTTTTGGTCCTCAATTGGCATTTCATCAGGGTTAGTACTGGATCTAACAAAGTCAATTGGTTGGTAGGTGGTTTGATCAGAGTTATTTGGGTCAGATTTTTCATCAAATTTTACATTTGTAGTTTCTTCAATTTTTAGGGTAATTTTGTTATAAACTCTATAGGCTCTACTGGTAAGGGAATAACCTACAAAGATACCTTCCTCAACCTTAGAAGTAAATTTTCCTAAGTGCTCTCTAGTATTTAAGATATAGACTTTACATCCAAATACTTTAAGGTATTTAATGTTAGGTTGTTTGTTATAATAGATTTCAAAAGAGGTCTTTCCTAGGTTTTTAATTAGAGTTATTCTATTTTGTACATAACAAGCTGTACTAACAGCCTCAGCCCAAAGGTATTTAGGTAAGTTGTATTCATTAAGCATTGTTCTAGCTGCTTCTTGTAGTGTTCTATTTTTTCTTTCTATGACTCCATTTTGTTGAGGTGTTTTAGGGCAAGAGAATTCGTGATGGTAGCCTTTTTCTAGACAAAATTGATTAAATTTGTGATTTTTGAATTCTCCGCCATTATCGCTCCTAAGTCTTTTGATTTTAATCCCTTTTTCATTTTCTGTTAATTTACAAAATTGAGTGAGTATATCAAACGTTTCATCTTTATTTTTTAAGAATTTTACCCAGGTAAATCTTGAATAGTCATCTATAATTACTAGGCAGTATAGGTTACCATTAATTGATTTAACCCCATGTGAGTCAAATAGATCTAGGTGAATTAATTCCAGAATTGACTTGGTTTGAGTTTGATTAGTTGGTTTGTGGGTTGACCTAGTTTGTTTTCCTTGTTGACAAGCATTACATAAGGTTGACTCAAGGTTAGATAACTTTGGTAGGCCTCTAACTAAACCATTTAGTTTAGGTAGTTTTCTGAAGTGAGTGTGTGAAAGTCTCCTATGCCAGAGCCAAGTCTCATCCTTATGGGTTAAGAGGCAGTTTTCTAAGGGACAGGTTAACTTAATTTCATAAATGTTGTTGTGCCTAAGTCCTCTAAGTGTGATGTTTGGGTTGTCATTGTGTTTGATCAGACATTCATTGGATAGGAACCTAACCTTATAACCAGTGTCACACAATTGGCTAATGCTTAGTAAATTGAAGTTGAAATTCTCAACAAGTAATACATTTGTTATTATGAAATCAGACTCAAGTTCAATATTGCCTAGTCCAATTACCTTAAGTTTACCGTTGTTTCCAAAAGCAACGGTCCCTAGTCTTTTGTACTTGAGTTCTGTAAATTTGGTGGGATCCCCAGTCATGTGTCTGGAGCATCCACTGTCAATGATCCATTTATTTTCCTACAGTTAAGTACAGGTTTAGACCTTAGGTTGAGTTTTTGAAAAAAATCTAAGAAGATTTAAACACTTGAGTTTGAATTTGAATTTGAATTTTAATTTTAATTTAAATTTTATGTTGATTTTTTAATTTTAATTTGAATTTTAATTTTAATTTTATTTTGAATTTTAATTTTAATTTTATTTTTATTTTTAATTTGAATTTGAATTTTAATTTTAATTGTATTTTTATTTTTAATTTGAATTTGAATTTTTATTTTTAATTTGAATTTTAATTTTAATTTTATTTTTATTTTTAAATTTGAATTTTAATTTTTGAATTTGAATTTTAATTTGAATTTGTATTTGAATTTGAATTTTAATTTTAATTTAATTTTGAATTTTAATTTTAATTTGAATTTGAATTTTAATTTTTGAATTTGAATTTGAATTTTATTTTTATTTTTAATTTGAATTTTAATTTTAATTTTATTATCCTTATTCATCTCACTTGGTCTAAGTCATCAATCAAGGGAGTCCTATGATATTGTGAGATGATTTTGATTTTGTTTAGAGAAGTTAACTTGACCTTGTGTTAGATCCAGGTTTAACAAGTAGTAATTTAAAAGTACACTTCAATAATTGGCTTCCAGGCTATGGCGAGGCACAGTGGCCTTCTTTGGCCGAAGCCTTATTGGAGCAACAACCATTTTCTAGGCAAAGCCGCTTAAAGAAGTTGGACTTTTAACTTACTCATTGAAAGCCCTGTTACTAAATAGTACAAGAGTCAAATTAACTTTGAAGCTAGTCCTAAGTGCCCACCTGGGCGGCGGCTGATTTTAAGGTGCCAACTAGTTTGGAGCCTCCCCCTAAATTGTAGACTGGGTGTCTAGGGTCAATGTAATGGATTCTTAAATTTTCTTTTAATTTTGAATTAGTTAAATTTTTTAATTTGTCTTTATTAGGAATTTTTGTAATGCTTAAATTATTGTTGGGTTTTAATTTCGAATTACCCAAGTTTGTAATTTTCAGTTTTGAAGAATTGTTAATTAACTTGGGTTTATTTTCAAGTTTAATGGTTTTTGAATTTTCGATTACAATTGAACTATTAACTGAGTTAAAAACTTTATTGAGATAAACATTGATTTTATCGAGGGTTAGATTTTCACAATCTGAATTAACTTGGTCAATGTTTTGTTTAACCAAGTCAGAGTTGAGTTTGTTCTGGTCTGAAAAGTCTAAAGTATTGCAGGAAGTTTTTAACAAAATATGCATTTCGGGAGGATTTATAGAGATATATAATTTATTACAAGAACCTTCTACACAGTCAGATATTTCAGAGATTTGCTCAGAATCATGCAAGACATTTGTATTAATAATACTAGGGGTATTCTTGTAATTTACCTCAATCGCATCCCCTAATTTAGTAGGCTTTACCGTTGGTTCAGGCTCGACTTTAGTTGCAAATTGGACTTGATCTTCCATCTTTAAGTTTGGTTCTGCGATTGATTTAGTAGACTCATCTTCAGCTTTAAGCTTAGGCTCATCCAGCTCCTTCAAATTCTCGTGCAATTCATTCAGCCGAGTCCATAGGTCATATGCGTTGTTATACTTTTCTAGTCTGCAGGAAATTTTGTTAGGCAAAACTGTACAAATTAATTTATTTACCTGCTTGTTCAGTTCATCATTTTGAGATTGGTATCTCAGGGCTAGCACGTAGTCGAAGTCTTGACTGCCCAAGAAGATCTCCATTGATCGCCTCCAATAGTCGAAATCTTCTGGATAGTAGTGTGGGGGCTCGTTGACATTTCGCCCTTGCATCTTATTTTGCGCCATTTAGAAATCTTGCACACAAAAAATAGACCAAACAAAGTCCCAAGACTAGGTCTTGGATTAGTAGTGCCGGCAGAGATAAATATATAAAAATAAAATGACCAACTCGAATGGTGTTGCACCAAATTCGTGTAAAATCGATCGATAAAAAAAACTAATATATAAATATTGATAATAATATCAGATTTAGACTGTGAGCAAAAAAAATCACAGACAACGATAAAAACTGGATTTTCCCCGGCTCTTACGGTGGTTGCACCGATAGAGAGCGTACCAGGCTCTGATACCACTTGTAGGATCGATGCACGTGAGAGGGTGGGTGAATCACGTGACTTTTTAAAAAATTAGAGTGCTTCAAAAAGCGTGCACAGCGGAAATGAAAGAAACGAAAAACGAACACACAAACACGAACGATTTTTACTTCGTTCGGAGCCTTCGGCGACTCCTACTCGAAGGCCCAGGTCCCTCGGACCTTTCCGTTGGGCAATCCACTAAAACTCTCTACCGGGAAACCCCGATAGAGTAGGCGAGTACAAAAGAATTGAAAGTGTGACAACCCCACACTTTCAAGTAATTAAGTGCAATAAAGTATTAAAAGAATATTCTTCTTTTTACCGACGTCCGGAGTAGGTCGACTCTTTCGGGGCAGCGGGACGTCGTCGGCTCGAAGTGAAGCGATTCCGGAGCAAGGCGCGAGCGTAGAAGAACTTCGAGGCGTTGGAAGAATGGATGTTCAAGAATAGGGTCGAGGCCCTCTTTATATAGGGCAGGGGGCGCCCGACATGCTCGGGGCGCCCCCCACGTGGCTCTTGATCCGGCGAGCCCTCTGGTCAAGGCTGATCTCTTCATCTTCGGGATCAGCTTTGACCGGGGCGCTCGACGCGCGCGGGGCGCCCGGTTGACCGGTCAAAGCGTCATCTTCAGGGCTTCGCGAGAGTGAGCTGCAGCAGCCTTCAGTGCCGTGGCACAGTGGGCGCCCGAGACACGCGGGGCGCCCGACATGCGGGGCGCCCGACACACGCGGGGCGCCCCCAATTGCGCTGCTGTCGGGGCGTTTACCTCTCTGCTGACTTTGGGTTGACTCTGGGGCGCCCGACACATCCGGGGCGCCCTACTCAGCTACGGCCTCACTCCTTTGAGGCTCTCTGAGCTGCAGAAACACAGTCCTTCGGTCCTGCATCCAGGGTTAGTCCAAAACAGCAAATAATAAGTTAGTTAAAATAGCCTTAGCTGTCTTGGTTCTGACTTTGGTCTCCAAAATGGAGCCCTAGGTCGAACCGACGCCTGTTGTTCCCTCGACGGGGAACGCGTCCTCACTGGTTCGCTCCTCCAGTGACTTACCTCATTTACCTTGTGCAGCTCTACTTGACTTCTTGACCCACCAGGACTTCCTGCCAAGGCTCAACCACCTTGGTCTTCCTGCCAAGTCTCAACCAACTTGGTCTTCAGCCAGTTGTCAGGTCCTGCGGACCCAACTGGACTTCCCGTCAGGACTCAACCATCCTGGACTTCAGCCTGATGTCTGGTCCTAAGTCTTTCAACCCTGCACACTTAGTAAGGAGGTTAAATACTAACAACCCTAACTTTAACCACTTTGTCATACATCAAAATCCGAGTTTGACCGTTAGTGCAAACTGCACCAACAGAAACAAGCTCCCCGGGCTTGGTATGAAAGACTTTCTTCATTTCTAGTGTCTAAGGGGTTTAGGAGAGGAACAATTGACCTTACTTTGTTCCTAAAATCTAAGGATAAGGACATATTTGTTGCCCAAGTGTATGTAGATGATATCATTTTTGGGTCAACAAAATAATGACTTCCTACAAGAATTCATCAAATGTATGGAAGATAAATTTGAGATGAGTCTTGTAGGAGAGTTAACCTTCTTTTTAGGACTTCAAGTTAAGCAAACTAATGAAGGAACACATGTATTTCAAACTAAGTACGCTAAGGAAATGCTAAAGAAATTTTGTCTAGAAAATGCTAAGGTAGCATCTACCCCCATAGGAACAAATGTGAAAATGGATAGTGACCTTGAAGGGAAAATGGTAGACTCTAAGCAATATTGGAGCATAATTGGTAGCCTACTATACCTAACCGCTAGTAGACCCGATATACTTTTTACGGTAGGTATGTGTGTAATGTACCAATCTTGTGCCAAAGAGTCCCATTTGGTTGTAGTTAAGAGGATCCTAAGGTATGTTAAAGGTACCCTCAATGTCGGGCTTTGGTATCCTAGAACGCCTAATGTTGATCTTATTGGATACACCGACTCGGACTATGCGGGATGTAAGTTAGATAGGAAGAGTACTAGTGGAGGGTGTCAATTCCTTGGGTCTTCCTTAGTTAGTTGGAGTAGTAGGAAACAATCATGCGTTGCCCTATCAACAACGAAGGCGGAATATATGGCAATGGGTGGGTGTGTTTCCTAACTCCTTTGGATCATGCACACCTTAGAAGATTATGAGTTACATTATACCAAAGTCAATGTCTTGTGTGATAATGTGAGTACAATCAATTTGACCAAAAATCCGGTTCATCATTCTAGGACAAAACACATTGAAGTGAAACATCAGACCATGTGGCAAGGGGAGACATAGAACTACACTATGTTGAATCAAAGTCAAACCAAGCCGATATTTTTACCAAGCCTCTTCCCGAATCGGAGTTTACATCCTTAAGAAGAGACCTTGGAATGTGTTTTGTAGAAGTATAGGATGAACTTTGGGATATTAGAATTGAAAAAGTGTGCTTGATCCATTAGGGTGATACATTTGGTTCACTTGTGCTTGTGGCATATTGTTGAATTATTAAAAGTATCAAAATTTCAAAAATAGACCAACTATGGGGAAGGCAAGTGTTTAATCAATGGACACTTTGCCCAAAGATCATAGTTGGGCATTTTAAACCTTTGAAAACCATTTTATGTGTTATATACTTTGTCATATTTTTAAAAGATATATGATTGCAAAAATTGGATTGTGATTTTGATACAAAACTTAGTGGGTTTCAAGGATTTTTGAGTTTTTGTCAAAAGTCAAGCATGTTTGAAATTTTATATAGACTGATATTTTTCCTTGATAGAGTATATTATTTCAAACAAGTTTACAAATTTTTACAATTTTTGGAATTTTCCTGAATTTTTTGGACGTTTCTGAATTTCGGCTCAGAATCTAAAAAAATAGCACTAACAGAGTATCAGTCGACTGCCCCTTGGGGCAGTCGACTGGCACGCCTGCTTTCAGATTCTGAAACCTTTTTCAGAAATCCATGTTTCTCTTATTTGATGTCATGGGTTAAGGTTGTTTGCGGCAATTGTTTTGATGGTGTCAAAGGGGGAGAATGGATGGTTTAAGTTAGAATTTTGACTTAAAATGGGTTGTTTAAGTTAGTTGTTTTAACTTAAATCTCGGATGATAAAAAATGGATGAAGACATGGGTTAAGGGGGAGGCTACCTCTTAGGTTTTGATATGTCCTATATGTCTTACATTTTTTAATGATTGCTTAATGATAAGTTGGGTTTGAAACTTAACTTGGATCATGAGTAGAATTGAAAATGGAAAAGACATGGATTAAGGGAGAGGATACCTCTTAGGCTTTTGATATGTCTTATGTTCCTCTTTGGCTTTTGATATGTCTTATGTTTTTCAATTGCTACTGTTTTCATTGTTATTGTTGACTGATATTTTATCCCTAAACTTAAACATATTGCCACACATCAAAAAGGGGGAGATTGTTGAGGCAATCGACCCAAGAATGATCGGGAAGATCATAGTTTTGATGTGTGTGCCAATAAGTTTAAGGTTAGGGTATTATGCTGTATTTGATATATGTGTGATTGAGTTTGTAGGACTTAGAGAATCACACATGGAGAACACATCCGAGGGACGAGAGCCGAGGGAGGAGGATTCCAAGGGCAAGCCGGGAAGTGGACTTCAAGGGTACACGCGAAGGGTGGCATGGAGGCAAGCCAAGGGAAGGCTTGGGTGTGCATCCGAGGGACGAGAGCCAGAGGAAGATGACTTCAAGGGGCAAGCCAAGGGAGTGAACCTGAAGGCACACGTGAAGGAGAGTGTTAAGAGTGGTTGTAAGTGAGTATGCAGTCGACTGGCCAGAGGGTAGTCGACTGCCAAAACTCACAGAAGGTTTTCAGCCTTCTACCAGTCGACTGCCCCAGGGGCAGTCGACTGGTGTACCCCAAAAACTAGCCGTTGGCTAGCAATTAATGCTAGGCCAGTCGACTGCCCCAGGGGCAGTTGACTGGTGCAGGGCTGGACAGACTGCGAGTTTGTCCTGTTCTCTTATAAAAAGAGGACTTTTTCGCACGTGAACGGTACGGTTTCGTACTATAACAAAGTGCTGTTCATGCAAAAAGTCTTCTCATCTTCCTCTCTCTCCAATCATTGTATTCTGTAAAGAGGAAGACAACACCGTTGTAAAGGTTTCACCACCTGAAGGAGACTTTTCATAGTGGAGGTGGAGTACGCGCGTGATCCTTGGATTAGTCACCCATTTGGGTGGATACCAAGTAAATTCCGGTGTTAGCATTGCTCTTTCTCTTCCTTTGCATATTATTGTTTGTATTGCGTTAACTTCTGTGTAGAGATTTCAATGAAAAAGTACTATTCACCCCCCTCCCCTCTAGCAACGTCGTCGATCTATCAGTTCACAAAACTACCTATACCCACGAAGACACGCTTAACTTCATAATTAGCTATGCGTATAAGAATTACAAGGGCGTCCTCATGAGGGGTCTCCATGCCATCTATGTCATCCGGGCCGAATGAGAGGACTGGGCCTCAACGCTGGCTACTGCTTGTTCCGATGGAATAGTTCTCTAGTTGCCAAGTGTGGGCCTTCCTTGCCCGGTTAGTGTCTCCTGTTGGGACCGGGTGCATGTTGACAAGGATACGAGTTCGTAAAATTCTTAATTTTTACGTGCAGCGGAAGAATTAGCATAAAATAATTTCTCAAATTATTCTAAACACGTATCTAGCATGCAACCTTATGGTGTGTGGACATGATCATAAAATAAAACTTTGTGGAAAAGTAAACTAATTTACCAAGTACCTCGCGTAACTCGAAGTAAGGGACGAGATCCAACCGTAGCGTCCCTTGGAAGCTTCGCCTCTATTCGCGTCCACGCCGAGTTCTCTTCGGGATGACTTCGCAAAGTCACGAGTTTTGTGCCAACGAGAACTACTAGATTCTCTAAAGGCACAACTAGAAGAACAAAAGAAAAGATAGGAAACTAACCACCAAGTAATGGAATCGAATTCCGAGAGGGAAGGAGATGTGATCCGCTTCTTCTTCTTCTTGGTTGGCTTCTCCTTCTTCTTGATAGCTTACGGCAACCAAGGTTGGGAGGAGGTGCGCCGGCCCTAGCACTCAAGAGGGGTCGCCGGCCCTAGATGACTCAAGGTGGGCGCCGGCCCTAGGTGGGGAGAAGGGAAGGAGAAGAGAATAAAGAGAGAGAGAGAGGGAGCTCTATATCAATACTCGATTATTGATTAGGAATAAAGGCTTCCCTTTGGTTCCTTATATAGTTGATTCTCCCTTGCCAAGTCTCCTCTTAACGGAATTAGTTATCATAAGAAATTTATCCTATAAATTCTCTTATGAATTATTCCGTTTAAACCAAGTTTTATTATAACTAACTTTATAATAAAACTAATTAGTTATCATAAGAAATTTATCCTATAAATTCTCTTATGAATTATTCCGTTTAAACCAAGTTTTATTATAACCAACTTTATAATAAAACTAATTAGTTATCATAAGAAATTTATCCTATAAATTCTCTTATGAATTTTATTATAACTAACTTTATAATAAAACTAATTAATCTCTCCTTTTATTATGGAATAAATTTTATAAGAAATTTATAAACTTTCTTATTATAGATAAATCAATTCATAATTGATTTTATAAAATTAAAATAAATCATTCCATGGATCATTTTAATTTTCATAAAAAGAATAAATTTCTATAAATTTATTTATATATAAATTTCTTTACACAAATTTCTTTATCCATAATTTATAAAACAAATCGCACTAGATTTATTTTATTAATTAAACCAATTAAATTGGTTTCTTCCCTTTAATGTGGCCGGCGACAACAAAGAGGTTTGGCACCCTCTTTGGCCGGCCAAACCAACCCGGACCGATCGCGAATTAAACTCATTTAATTCGCCCAATAAGCCTTCAAAAGACTTAGCCATTTTGCCTTCCATTGCGCCTCTGATAAATTCAGATTCGACTTATTTATCTTGATCGAAAAATCCAATTTTCAACTCGTTTTAAATCCCTCGGATTACTCGTAGTGCGTGTGACTAAATAGGCTTTCGATTTATGTTAGCCGTCTATAATCAACTAATTATAGAACGATCATGAGTGGCACCTAGTAGTACATCATGACCCCCAATTAATCGAAAGATCAATGGTTTGACCTCAGAAGTAATTCTGAAACCATTCAGCAGCTCTAATGAATCGTGCCCCATTCCCTTCACCATCTTATACCCACTTGGTTCAGGACACGGTCTATTTGTGTCAGTCCCCACTAGGCTGACTACGTCACACCTAACCCAAGTAATGTCTTTCTCGTCCTTTGGATTTCTAATTACTCTGATGTATTTTAGAGACTCGCACTCCAAACATGATATACTCTGGCCAGAGGTTTTGAGTAACAATCCGACGATAGGCCTGGGTATACATCTCCTCGCAAGGAGTGGTGAATCCTTTGTAAGCTGTTCAAACATCTTCGGGCACTTCGGCTTATACCCAATCATCCTGGGTCCATACCTCCTTGGAGATGCTTGCTTAAGATGTTAAAGTATAAGTCTCCATGACCAAGATGACTTGAACACCGCAAGTCAAAGGAACATCGCACTTAAGCCGCAGTAAGAACTTCATTGACATATCTATATAGATAACCATATGAAGTCTTACAGGTAGTTACTCCAATGAACTAGTTCCCTTAACTAGCATCCATGTTTATCTCCGGACATCCCAATGTCACCAGCCAGTGAGAATCAGCTGATTAGAAAATAACCCATGCTAGTCTCAACAGAATTGATAGTGTCCGTATTTATCAATTCATCGACTAGGGATATTTTCAATACTTCACATTTGCACATTTAGAGATAATCACTAGTTGTGATCCCATCACAAATTCTCTTATGCTGTGAGTTGTATTGCGGACATTCAGTAGATGAGTTTAAGATCTCAATCAAATACAAACATGTATACTCAAATAGTGAATTATCATTTATTAAAATAAATGTTTACAATCATAAGGCGATTGCCTTAGGACACTTCTCTCATATCACTAACATCTCCTCCAGTAGGGCCTCCGGAGATCACTCCCACGTGGACCGAAGGGGGACCTCGGATAGTAGCCTTGCCTTTCTTGGGGTCTCGTTCAGGAGAGAGAGATTGATGAGGTGCCACCACCCGACTCCTACCCCTGGACTGTGACCGAGATCGCCTCCGAGTTCCTTCTTCTCCTGACTACCGCTTGCGGGGAGAAAGACTCGGTCGCGGAGACCTCCAGCGATACCCCGCTTTCTTCCACCGCTTCCGGGGTTGGTTATCTGCTTCCTTCGACAACCTTTTCTTCAAGGCGTGGCACTCTTCCGTAGAGTGCATGGTACTGCCGTGAAAATCGCAGTACTTCTTCGGTGGCTCCGGTTCTTAGGTGCCAACTATTTCTACTAGCTTTCTCTTACCAGCCCAGTGATCCTTCCCAGAACGAGGGTCTTTCGCACGGGCCGGTGTTGGTGGGTCCCTTCTTTCAGGTCGTACCATGGTCTGCAGGGGCACCGGCTGGTTCTTTATGGCGAGCATGTTGTACTTCCTCAATGTTTACGTGCTTGACCGAGCGCCCCAACAAGTCATCGAAACTAGTTGGCGGTTTCTTCACCAATGACTGGAAGAAGTCACCTTTGGAGAGGCCCTATGTGAAGGCACTGACAAGGATCTTCGATGTTGCGGTCGACACATCTTGCGCCACCCGATTGAACCGTTGGATATAATCCTTCAGCGGTTCCTTCACCTTCTGCTTTAGGGCGAATATATTTAAAGCCATCTTTTGATATCAATGACTGCTGGCAAAGTGATGCAAGAACGTGATTCTAAACTCCAGGAAAGAGTTTATAAAACCCTGGGGCAGTCTCTGGAACCATCTCTGGGCGGCTCCTGACAGAGTGTTCAAGAACACTCGGCACTTAACACCATCTGTGTACTAGTGCAAGAGGGTCACGTTCTCGAATTTACGGGCATGATCCTCTGGATCTGGCTTCCTGTCGTAGTCGACAATTCTGGACCCGCGAAACTGTTTCAGCATGGGATCTTCTACGATGTCCAGCGAGAAAACGGTGGAGGGTGCCTTCTGGAAGGCCTTGGGCCCCTCTCTCTTCCCCGGTCCTTCTTCCTACCTTAGAGCGCTTGAAGCTATGAAGTTGGCCTTCTCCAAGTCTCCTAGGGAATCTAGCCGGTGTGCAGGAGTTGTCTCGGCATGTCCCACTGGTGGTGAGGCAAATCTCCTATGGTGGGGATGCGAGGTGGAGATCTAAGGGATCTCACCTTGCCCAGAGGCCGCTCGTCGTGAGACGACTTGCTCAATTTGATGTTGCTCGAGCACTCCTTTAACGGCGTTGGCCACAAGGCGATCCAATTCTTCTTTCGTCAAAATGATTGGTTGTCCCTCCGAATCTGCCATCATGGTGCTCCTTCTGGTGCTTTGATTTAGTTTCCCACAGATGACGCTAAACTTGTTTCGGAAGGAATCGACGCGGACGATGAGTCACCAGAGAACAACTCACGGGGGCAATGATGAAGGGAAGTAGATCATGTTAGTAGAAGCCTCAGGGCCAATTATGTGATGATTGGCTAGGGACCTTTTGTATCATATTTTATCATTAATAAAGACATGTTTGGTTATTATACTTACTTTATACTTGTGCCAAATAACTAAGTATAATAATGTCCTAAAGTAGTAGGTTCTTATCTACATCATATCGATTGGTTGAATCGATAGTGAGATGATGTAGAGAATACTACACTAAATCATTCCTAGTCAAGCATTAATAATTCAAGGACAATATTAATGCATGGAGACTAGCATGTAGGTCAATTGATAACTTGAGCTCACAAGTCATCGATATGTGATATCGAGTTGACACATGGGTATACATTAGAGAATGTGTACTGAATTAAGCCGCCATGAGAAAGTTTCATAGATTGTCATATGAGTGTCATAGACTTTCTCATGTGACTATTAGTATGAATAGTCCTTAGACCTGAAGTCACTATGGTTCCCTACATAAGGAGTTATGTACTTTGGTATTGTCAAACGTCACCCGTAATAGGATGGACTATAAAAGCGAACACTGGGTATATAATAAATTATGTAGAGGGATGTGGGTGATGTAGATGTGATCTCTCCCTCCCATATGACGAAAGTGATATCTGTGGGCCCCTTGATCGAGTAAGACAACTAAAACGCGTGATCATGCTCAAATGAGTCAATATGAGATATTGAGCTCATTTGTTTGAGTGAGTCTACTTGGGGATCAAGAAACGCAATGATTGATCGAGGATGACACAGTCTATGCCTCATATGTCAATCTAGATATCGAGGATAGAAGGACAAGGTCATACATTATCATAGTCACGGAGGTTAAGTCGGATCTCGACTTTTCTTGTTACTTGGATAACAATGATGCATTGCTAGATGCCGCTCATTGCTTATGTGTCTAAAGCAGTTTAGGCGCATTCCCAACGTTACGAGAATCTAATACGGCAAATTAAAAACCCAGTAAAATAAATTTTTAGAAAATTTATTTGGAAGATTTAGGATTATCGGACTATGGTAAAGGGTTTTGGATACCTCTTAAATTATGAGAGGGTAAATAATTTAATCTTAGAAAATTTATTGAGATGGATTATAACTGATTGGGGGGTCAAAGGGTTAAAACCCTTACCCTAAGGGTAGGGTTTAGATTTCTGGAAGTTAGAGGACTTTTCTGCGAAAAGCCCCTCATATATATAAATTTCTTTCCTCTTGATTCAGCCGCAACCTTCCCTTTCTTCTCGCGTGACCTAGCCGACTCCCCTCTTCTCCTTTCTTTTCAGTGAGCCCTAGAATCGCAGCCAACCCCTTATCTTCTACCTCTCCGACTTCGTCCGCAACCCAAGTAAGACTCGACATGGATCCTCTCTTTTCTCTCTACATCGCATCTTCTCCTCTGCTGTCATGGTTGGCGCAAGGGGGAGTGCTCGTCGGCAGCGATTCGGCTGCCTTTGAAGCGATTCGGATCTAGGGCTGGAGATTGGTCCCTCCCTCTAAGCGTGCACGAATTCATGGGAATCGAGCAGCGATGTTGTCGCGTGTCTCATTCCAAGTAAGATCTTGGTTCCCTTTTGGATGAATTAGGAATACTACTTCTTAGATGATGGGATTTCCCAGCTAGTGTTGATCCAAATTAATCTTAGGGATTGTGTTCTGTCTGGTGGTAGCAGCTGTGCTGGATTACATTGGGAATCACAGTCGGCAATGAACTCAGGTAAGCACTGATGGGTTCTATTACTCTTCAGATGGAATTGTTTCAATCCGTGTGTAGGGATTAGGTTTCGAAATTGGTTTTCGTGGGTTTGTGTTCTTGTATCAGTTTTTGGAAAAAAAAAACAGAATGTGGAGGTTGGTTTTTGGATCGGTTTGGAAAGGGGCCTTATAGCAATTTTTGGTTGAAAGGTACGGTGAGTGTTGTATTGGGGTTGTGTTGGAGAATTCTAGCTGGCGTGGGTGATCAATTGTTTTGGTAGGAACATAGACTGTGTAGCAATTGTGTAAGGTTGGGGAATTAGCATGCTTCACTTGATCTTCTACTTCTCTACCGTGAGCTTAGGATGAGTGTGTTTGATTAGGTATTTGATTGTTTAGTAGTTGGAATCATCGTAGATGGATGGTTAGCATTGATTTTGGTATGTAGTATTAATTCCTTTTCTGGTCTGTGTTTATATTTTTGGATGATGATATGATGTTATTGGTGAGAATAGTGTTTCAATTGTAGTTCTTGATAAACCATTGTTTTAGATGAGGTTACGGTGGGAATTAAAATGATGGAGCTGATCATGTTTTGGGGATGGGTGTCTAGTTAGTTCGTTTGAACCTGTGAACCTTGTCGTGTGATAAGTTTATGTGTATGTTCGAATTTTTGATCTAAAGAGAGGCACTGGTGGATTAGTTAGGATTTGAATCAATTTAGGGTTTGGATTTCTTCATTCGATCCATAATAGATTTATGTGTTGATTGATTTTAATTATGGCAGATTTTGATACGAGATAGGAGTTCTCAGCTGATACGGGCTTCTACATTAAAGGCGGGTACCCTTTGACTTATCTTTTAGATATTGTCATATTGCTATGCATGGTTGGTTATAGATAGCAGTAAGATTATACGCTAGCCTTGTTTATTATGCTTGTTCTGGATACTTGTTGTTTATCCCTGAGTTATTATGCTGTTAGTTTCATACAGTCTCAGGTATTGTCATATCTATATGTATGCTTAGATATCGGGATGTATCTCTTGTATTTGACATGAGGGATGTATGTGTGCATATCATACATCATTCTTGCATTGTTGCATGCCGGCGATCAGCGACTCCCTTGTGGTTGAGCCTAATCGTCTTCCGGTACATGATAGGCGCACACAGCCACTCATGGGTTAGTGGATACCGTAGGATGTGCGCTTTTGCCCTGTATTGCTCCGTTCGGCCACTATTTGGAGGGTGAGCGCGGGCGTGGTAGCAGCCAGGGGTCCCTTCTCGTACTGAGCCACGAGGAGATGAGAGCTTGACTCCCCCATTGCTTGGGGTTAGGAGCGTGGTCTCTGCCAGCATCCTGTCCACCCGGTCACTCAGGAGCAGTGATGGCAGAGTGCGTACAGGTTATCACAGCTCTACCCACGCGGACGTCGTGGACGATGATCCTGACTGGGACTAGGGGGTGACACATGTCATTGCACCATGTGCATATTTTGCATCGTGCATTGTTTGCTGCACTTGATTCTTGCACTTGTTTGACATGCATATTCTGGAGACTTGTTATTTGAGATTATATGTCTAATGATATTCCCTTGGTACTTATTATCCTCTTTTCAAGTTAGCTGAATTCTGGTATGTATCTACCTCAGTATTTCCAGTACTAGTTTTTTTCCATATTGTTGATATGAGACTGTATTAACGTGGATGCTTATTGTTATTATAACATATTATGCATATCTGCTGGGTATTCGCTGAGTTATGGACTCACCCCGTTGTCATATATTTTTATTTCAGGTTGAGATATTTGGAGTAGCCAGAAGAGCCCAGCAGCCAGTCCCTACCCATCGCGACCGCAGGATTTTGTTTTATCCTGTGTAGTGTATTGTTTTATATTCCTTTTAGTGATTTGTATATGTCATATATGTCGTCTGCCCTAAGGGGTTTTGTGTATTGGTTGTTTCGCCGTAAGTCGGACCGGTCCGCAGTCAGGTATGATTTATTTTGTGTTATGATCAGTTTATGTTTTAGTTTTGAGGCCTGAGGCCAAATTATTATCTGCGTGTGTGTTTGGATAGTGTATGTATGTGTAAATTGTCCGCCGGACAGGGGAGATGCTGTCCGATTTTATATTGGAACAGCGGCTCTTGGGTCTCAGGGCGTGACACTATGCCTCATATGTCAATCTAGATATCGAGGATAGAAGGACAATGTCATACATTATCATAGTCACGGAGGTTAAGTCGGATCTCGACTTTTCTTGTTACTTGGATAGCAATGATGCATTGCTAGATGCCGCTCATTGCTTATGTGTCTAAAGCAGTTTAGGCGCATTCCCAACGTTACGAGAACCTATTGGATCACACACTAAGGACACGATGCTTCGGGAGACTTGGTCGGGAGCTCAGGTCAGGAGCTCGGGAGACTTGGTCGGGAGCTCGGGTTGGTAGCTTGGGAGACTTGGTCGGGAGCCCTGGTCAGGAGCTTGGGAGCCCTGGTCGAGAACTTATGAGATATTAATTCATTAAAGTGTTTAATGAATTAATAATAAAGGAAAGGGAAAAGTCTCTCTTCATTGAATGAAGAGAAGTTGAAGAGTCACATGAGAAGATGTGCTCTTTATTCACTTTAATGAAGGGAAGCTAAAGGGACAAAAACCTCTTCATATTCATGGGATGAGTATAAAAAAGGGACTTGTCATTTGGATGTGTGTGTGTCATCTTTCCCTTCCTCTCTTCCTTCTCTTCTCCCTCTTGGCCGAAACCCTTTCTTTGGGGTTCTTGGTGCTTCCGCGAACTACCTCAAGTTGCTAGCACAACTAAGGTAGTTCTTCCCGAAGTTGAGAGATCGTGTCCGTGTGGATACATGTAGAGGCACGGATGCTTGAACGTGCAAGAGATCCAACGCATCTTGGACGAGCGGGATAAACGAAAGGGCAAGCATCAAAGGTATATCTATGAGATAAGTAGCTTTAGATCAGCTTTACACGAGTTTTTCTTTCGCATGGATCGCTCGAGGGATCTTGTTTCCGCTGTGTGTTGTATTTATGTAGCTGGGAGATCCCTACAGATCACACCCTACGAGATCAACACAAGCGTTAATGGGAATACGCCGGAGATTTTTCGGCGGGGCCACTCCGACGCTCAAGTCAGAACTTAAGTCGCTTGCAAGAGAAAAATCAAGGGGCAAAATGTGAGTTCAGAGAGCGTCCCCCCTTACTTGTGGGTTGAAGTACCTTATATACCTGGGGGCTTGGTTGTGCGTATCTCCACGTTCTCCTCCACGTTCCCTACTTGTCAGTTACATGATAACTTTTAGGTAATGACTCCAGCGATTATTAAGGCCTTAATTATCGGATATAAAGGACAATAATTATCCGTCAACTTTCCTGAACAAAAAAGAGGAACGGTTATTGGAATCGGACTATCGGGTGTATGACTTTTCGGGCTCCACTCTCCCGAAAGAGTCTCAGGAAATCTTCTCCTGGGACGATCTCGAGTGTTTGTTCTCCCGAGGTGATCTCGGGAGCCCCCTTTCCCGAGGTGATCTCGGGATCTATGGCCCGGTCTCGACTCGGGGGCCTATCCTCCCGAGTTAGTTTCGGGGATTGGCTCTCCCGAGGTGGTCTCGGGAGTCTGTCTTCTCGAGGAGGTCTCGGGCATATATCCTCCCGAGTTGGTCTCGGGATCTGCTCTCCCGAGGTGGTCTCGGGAGTCTAAGGCCTGACTTGGCCCCGGGAGTTCGAGATAGACATTCGGACTCGGTGGACCCCGACACATAGCTTCCCCGTTCCACTTGTCAACCTTGGGATGCTCAACCCCATCAAATGACATTTAAAAGTGTCATCATATACTACTTATACCGACACTTTTTGATATAGTGACATTAAGTCAAAATGCCCTCTATAGTGATGTCATTTAAAGCCTTATGACATTTCTTAGTATCACTATAGCATACAAATAGTTACAACACTGATATCATGCATAATTGTTATAATGACAAAAAAAATGTCACTATAAAATTTATAATAACATTTATACATGTCCTTTTATTATAATAATGATGCCAAATTTATGTCCTTTAAAATAATTTATCAAGACAATTACAAATGTCTTTCATTTTATTTATAGTGATAATAAAAAATATCATTAATGATAGTTTACAAAATTAATTTAAAACTTTTTTATTATGTAATTTATAGTGACACTTATAAATATTTGTTGTACTAATCTATAAAAGGATATTAAAAATTATCATTAATAGTTATATTTTCGTATAAGTTTTACAATGACATTTTTACCTATATTATATTTGATGTTCTATGTGACATTAAAAAAATATCATATATTATTAAATATATCATTCATATTCAATATTTCATATAATATTCACACATATAACACACATATAACAGATTAGCATAAATACAAATAACAAAATTTTAAAATTAAAATTAAAATGTTAATCCATAATCGTCATTAATTTTGCAATCATTAATGTACAAGGCTGTCAAATTTATCATCTCAAAAAATAT
Source organism: Boesenbergia rotunda (assembly GCA_024364735.1). NCBI lineage: Eukaryota > Viridiplantae > Streptophyta > Magnoliopsida > Zingiberales > Zingiberaceae > Boesenbergia > Boesenbergia rotunda. The sequence continues at coordinate 21,788 of JAGFNQ010007938.1, forward strand.
CTATACACCAATCATAAATGTACCCAATATATTTAGTTTAAGAACTAGCAAAAAAGTAAGTCTTGTAAAGTAAAATGTAACCAAACTTGTGCTGCATCTTCTGTCTTCAACCATCATATCTTAAACAAAATCTAATATTTTTATCACCTAAAAAAAATTCATATATTTACGTAATAAAATAAAACCAAAGAAGCATAAAATAAAGAGATTAAAATTTTGTATAATCTATATCTAGATTTTTTTCACCGTCCATGTTAACTCTTGTATAGTAAAGATGAGTTCATAATCTCATTGTATGCCATGAAATATCAAAGCATAACAAGTAAAATAAGGAAAGACTCAGCAAGTCAAACTCCATCATCAGTATCGCTGTAAGTAACAATATTTTGTTTGAGTGAGAATGTAACAATATTTAAGTATACAATGAGGAGGGTATCACATGAAACATAATCATAAGTATCGCTGTAAGTTTATCATCGAAGGGAGCAAAAAAAATGAATAGAAACATTGGGAGTAATAATGACATCAAAAATGAAATAAAATAGTAAGATCTCAAAATTAACAACAGTAAGATCTCAAATAGCAACAGCCAACTATTCTTCAAGGGAGAAAAAATGACATAAAAAATAAGAGATAAAGTATTTATTTGAGCACAAAATAAGCTCTAATCATCAAATAGAAACTGTAGGATCGGTGCTGATCGATAAAGGGGGGTGAATATCGACTCGAGTAATTTCGTCGGAAAACTTTGTTTGATCGTCTTTCTATCAAAGTTAGTATGCAACATAAATATAAAGAAAGACAAAAAACAACTGTAGAAAGACTCGCGGGATTTACTTGGTTCCCAACCCCTAGGGTCAGTATATCCAAGGCCAAAGTACTCAGCGTGAGTCCACTAGTGGTCTCCTTTCCGGACTTTCCGGAGGTGGAGAAACTCATCTTACAGTTTAAAAAACAAACACAAATAGAAACAATAATTATAGCTTTGTAAATTAAAAGCAAACCAATCTGACATGAAGATCCCGCCAATCCGGAAGTCCGAAGTGCAACACACTTCCTCTTGGAGCCTCCTTGGTCGCAGAGCATCGACTTTAGCACGTTTGTTTCACATAGAATGCTTTAGCAGATGTAGAAAGTGTTATACAGAAGTGAGGGGACTAACCCCTTTATATACTGCATTCTCGGGCGCCTCTAAGCTCTTGGGGGCCTGTCACGTCGCGGTCAAAACTTCATCGCAGTACTGAAATTGCAGCTTGGATAAACCTGCCCTTCCCAGGCACCTGGGGAGCTCTAAGGCGCCTGGGAAAGGTCTCTTGGGTGCCTGATTGGTATCAAGCGCCTAGGAAGGCCTCTTCCCAGGTCAACTTTTCCTGCGTTTATTCTCCTATCTTGCCTCCAACTCCAGGTACCTGCAAGACAACAAACACAGACAAACATACAAATAATCTTAGTCTTAATTGATTGGTTCTGACTTTGAATTTCACCCAAAATCCTAGGTCGAACCTGTTAGGATCTTACCATGAAGCTAGAGGGGGGGGTGAATAGCGTTCTTTCGATTTTCTCTTCCTACAATGTTAGCGTGCGCAAGCGGAAACAATCATAACAAAAATAAACAAACGCTAACACGTCACCTTTACATGGTTCAGAGATGACGCTCCTACTCCACGGCTGTCCGTAAGGTGGATGATCCCGATCCATCTGTGGATGACTCCTCGGAAGACCTTCGGCTAGCTCGTGTAGCTCCTTGTGGGTGGAGAAAACTCGCCACAACCCGGACAACACTCCTGAGCACTGTAGGCTACTAACCAGCTTTAACCAAGCAAGTTTCGCTAAGAAGAAACAGCCTTAAACGAGCTCCCTTAAATAGAGCTCGAGGCTGAGAAAACCACTACCAGTCGACTAGTCCATTACCAGTCGACTGGTCCCACCTAAATTCAACTGTTGCAAGCCCAACGTTCAAATTTCCAGCCACACCAGTCAACTGCTCCAGGGGCAGTCGACTGACCACCAGTGGTCAGTCGACTTGTCCATTACCAGTCGACTGATCTTTCTGTGGCATATACCAGTCGACTGCTCCACTTCTACACCTAAGGTTTCCCTTCCCCAGTACACTTCTCTCAGCACTCGAACCCTAGGATTTCCCGAGTACATTTCACTCAGCACTCGTACCCTTACGACTTGGTTGACTCTTCATCCAGTAGCCTCGATTTGTTGCCTTCACTCCCTCTTCGTCTTCGGCTCCCGTCCCTCAGATGCGCACACAAGCCCTCGGCTTGCCTCCATGCCATCCTTCACGCATGTCTCGAAGTCCGTGTCCCTCGGCTCATCGCTCCTGCTCCAGCAGCCTCGATCTGATGCCTTCAAGCCCTCTTCGACTTTGGCCCTCGTCCCTTAGATGCGCACACAAGCCCTCGGCTTGCCTCCATGCCATCCATCACGTACACCTCGAAGTCCACTTCCCTCGGCTCATTGTCCCTGCTTTGTCCATGGTCCTCTCGGATGCGCACACAAGCCCACGGCTTGCCTCCATGCCACCCTTCACCGTACCCGAAGTCGTCCAACCAAGCCTATGTGTATCCTGCAAACCTACACACTCACATACACATATTAAATACAAGGGTGAACCTAACTTAAACCCTTTGTCCAAACATCAAAACACATTGCCACTCTGAACCATATATTGCCCCAACAGAACCGACGCCTAATGTTCCCTTTCTCAGGGAACACGTCCTCACCTAATCCACCCTGGAGAAGTTATCTTTTGGCAACTGGGACTTCCGATTAGACTTTTGCTTAGCTTTCAAGAATCCGGATCTCGAGACGTCCGACCTAGACTCATCTCTACTTCTGTCCGCGATTCTCGCTCAACTAAAGCTTTTGCCAACCAGGACTTCCGACTGGACTTTTTCTCGACCTCCGAGAACTCGGATCTCGAGACGTCCGACCTCGATCCGTCTCTATTTCTGTCCGTAATCCTCGCTCGGCTAACCAGGACTAACTGCTCAGTCCCCCGGACTAAGATTTCGTGCTCAACTTCACTCACCAGGACTTAGTCCACCTAGCTTCACTCACTATGACCCAACTTCACTCACTAGGATTTAGTCCACCTAGCTTCACTCACTAGGATTTCTTCCACCTAGCTTCCCTTGCTAGGACTCAGCTTCACTCACCAGGGTTTCTTTCAACCTAGATTCACTCACTAGGATTTCTTCCACCATAATCACTTCTTTGCTAGTCATCTTAATCCTGACTAGACTTCCTCTAACTCTCAAGTAAATATACCAAACCTCAAGTCTGGTTCAGTTTAATCCCTTGGTCAAACTGACCAACCCTGGGTTCTATTTATTCTGCCAAATATCAGATCCTGTTTGGCTTAACCCTTTGTCAAACTGATCAAACCTGGGTTTACCCTACCAAACATAAGGTCCTGTTTGGTTTAACCCTTGATCACTTTGACTACACCTTATATTGTTAAACATCGAAATATTAGAGGTTGACTGTGCATAACTGATACACTTGCACCAATAGAAACCTCAGATATAGGACCCTTACGTGAACAACCTTTAAAAGATATGCACCTATATGAACTATAAGGCTAATTGAGTCTTACCAATGGTTTATAAAAAACTGCCACTAAGAGAAGAATGTAGCTAGTTTAAGGCATCCCCTCTGGAGGCACACATAGCCCTTTCTCTCGGTAAGGTGATGTGCTGACGTCGGCTGGCACACCTTTTTGCACATTCTTCGAGAGTGCTCTATTCCGAGGTATTGGGTTTAGAGTTAATGGCAAATACGATAAGTAGAAATATTTATCGACCTCGGTTCACCTACCATCTGATGGTTAGAATGACCTCGTTCAACGAGCCCTTCCATTGACGACAACTTCTATCTTAGCAAGGATATATATATATGTGTGTGTGTGTGTGTGTGTGTGTGTGTGTGTGTGTGTGTGTGTGTGTGTGTGTGTGTGTGTGTGTGCCTCATTTCCTTTTTGTCCAATGATTGAACCTAGATACATAGCTCCTTGGTACGAGTGTACTAGGTCAAAACTCACTGGAGAGCACCTCCCTAGTGCTTGCTTCAAGTATGATATCTCTCTAGACTATTGGATTAGGGTTCCTAGGTCTACCGAAGTCCCCTATGCCCACCTCAAGGGTTCTATACCCTTGTGTTGGGCCAAGTAGAGTACGGGTTGAGGTTCCCTTTACCCACCTTCTTTCAAGAGGTATCTAGGTATTTCCAAATACCTCTATATCAAATGCCCCCTAACGTCTTCACCATCTTGGGCGGGGTTGCTATCATTTTTAAGCTATATGACATTCTCTTGACTCCCCTCTTCTTCCATTATTTTTGTCACTCGAAGCAAGCGAGTTTAGGGTCCTTCCATTTTATCGCATGTCCAGGTTATAAATTCCTAGATAGGTTTCCCTCATCTCACAAGGGTTGAAAGGACCGATTTTTCTTTATAAGCCCACCTGAACCCTTCAACTTCCCAAGCGGCTAGATTGTGGACCTCCCAACTCCCCCCTCACTCGGCAAATATCAAAAGAGCGCTGGCTTTCAGAGGGCTCAGAAGATTTTGTTAGGAATGAGCTTTGATGGCCCCAAGGAATCCCGACAATTGTTACTCCGATGCTCAAGTAAGAACCCAGGAGTGAGAGGAATTGCTGGAAAGAAAAGGGAAGAGAGTTTAGAATGACGTAGACCTTTTTCCCGTGTCCCTGATCTCCTTTTATCCTTTTGCTATGATCGTTGGTCTTCTTCAACATTAATGATATTTATATTCTCTCCTTAATGATTATCTTTATTGCCAATCATTAATAGTCGTCATTGGATCCTCCCCCGTGTATGCTGCCATCACCTTCTAATCCTTACATCCCCATTTTATATCTAGGAGGTGTCTTACAGGCTTTTTAATTACTCCTTATTATTATATTGTAATACCTTATAGATGGTGTTTTTGAGGGTCGCCGAGATTAAGTATTCCCACCTAGGATCATGATCGTTGCCTGGGACCTATTTCTCGAGTTCTCGTTCAGGCCATTCCCGTTATGCCACCAGACTTTGTTCGATCAACCCAAGCGAGGTCGACCCACATGAGCGCATCCAGTGGTGTAGCCTGAATTTTTAATAAGAGGGGGCGAATTTAATAAATTAACAAAAATAATACAACATAGAAAAATATATAATAAAAGTCATATATTAGCTTCATATATTTTTACAATATCACTCTTCGAAATTTCATACTTTGAAAATGCTGAATAATAACTTCATTATCAACGGTATCAAACACATCTCGCTCAATATATGGTATCAAACAATCATTTACCATATCATCTCCTAATCGATTTCGAAGTGAAATTTTGATTATTTTCAATGCTGAAAACACTCTTTTTACAATTGTAGTTGCAACAGGTAATAGCAATGCTAACTTCAAAAGTAAGTATACCAAAAGATATAGTCAATGTTTCTTTAATTGAACCATCCTTTTAGCAAGCTGACTAATCCCCACAACCTCAGAAAATTGATTGCTACTCCGCATATCAAAAATAAAATTATCAAGTTGGTGTTCAAGATGCATTAACTCTATTAGGGGAAGATCCGATGGATAAAACTGAGCAAACTAAAGTAATTTTCTCTTATCATAAGCAGAGAATGAATTTGATGGATCAAGACAAGTCATACATAACAATAATTCTATGTTCACCTCATTAAACTGATTGTTCAACTCTTGAAGTTGCAAATATATCACTTCATAAAATGTTTCAACGTGGTAAAAGTGAAGATTTGTCTTTCCTTCAATATTTCATCGTGATCTCCCATGAAAGACGAATAAGTCTTCCATATGCGGGGTGACTATCTCATATTTAACACAAAATAAAAAAATTTCATTTAGTAACAAATCCCAACCATTATCTCTCATAGTTTGCAGTTGTTGTTTGCTTGATCTTACAAGAATTATGGTATTTACAATGTCTTGATCCTTTTTTTTGTAAAGCTTGTGATAAATTATTTGTGATTCCTAAGATATTTTTTATTAAGTGTATCTGAAATATAAACTCATATTTTTCCAATCAATTCCAATAGATTATTTGCTTGCGCTCTTTGCTTGTGATCTTTTCCCTCCTCTTCAACAAATAAAAGGACATCAATAATGGAAGGATACAAGCAAATCAAACTCAACAATGTATTATAATGTGAACCTCAACGTGTACTCCCAACTCTTTTTATTGTCTTCTCTTGATTTTTACCTTGTCCAGTGAAGATGTCACCATTGTAAATTTCTTTAATAACTTTTTCAAATTGTTTCTCACAAAGTATGTTTCTTCGCTTGCATGATGCTCCAACAATATTGTTCAATTGTGCAACCACATCAATAAAAGTAGAAATTCTCATGTGATTTTCAGCAACAGCTACAAGTGCAAGTTGCAATTGATGAGCAAAACAATGAACATAATAAGCAGACTTATTCTCCATCATAATTAAGCTTTTTAAGCCATTATTCTCCTCTCATATTGCTATATCCATCGTATCCTTACCCTCGTAAATTAGATATAGATAATCCATGTTGGCACAACAAAGAATCAATATCAGTCTTAAATAATAAAGCATTAGTGTTGCTTACATGTACAATGCCTAAAAAGCGTTCAACAATATTTTCCCTTTCATCTACAAATTGTAAAGTAACTATCATTTGTTCTTTAACAGATATATCACGAGCTTCATCAACTAATATAGTAAATAATTCATCACCAAGATCTCCAAGAATAGAATTAGTAGTCAAATAGGCAATAGATCCGATAATATCTTGTTGAATATCAGGCGATGTCAATTTGTGATTTGAGGGAGCATTGTCCAGTGTAATTCTATTGATATCCTCATTATGGTTAGCAAGAAATCTTAACCATTCAAGAAAATTACCATGATTGAGTGAACTCGTTGATTCATCATGACCACGAAATGCTAATCCTTGACGCACAAGAAATCTTATGCAATCAATTGATGGTGTCAAACGAACACGATAATTGGCAGCTATCTGACTAGACTGATTGACCAAACAAGTTTCAATATCTTATTTTTGATTCATCAAGTCATAAACCACCATCATACACCTGTTGTGAATGCTGCTCTGATTTCCAACTTGTTCATGGAATTTTTCTTTCTTTCTCTAATTTTTAAATCCCTCAGTAACAAAAGAATCTCCACCACTTTGACCACTATAATCCACTTTGAATAAATAACAATAAAGATAAAAGGTCGCGTCTTTTGTGATGCTATATTCTAGCCAATTATGATGAAGATTAAACCATATAGATCGAAATCTTCATTTCTCCTTTGAACATAAACACCAAGGAAATTCATAATTCTTTGGCTGAAATAGACCTTTTTGCAAATTGTAACGTCGAACAATCTCCCTTTCATTAACATTATACTCAAGGATGTGCTTTCTTAGACCAAGATCACTAGGATACTCATTTGAGTCAACATTAGGAGGAGGTAGTAGAGGAGGCGGAGGAGGAAGTGGTGGAGGAGATGACTTGTTTGAAGTAGGTTCGTCTCATATTTTCTTAAAATACCTTAACATTGCTATTTCACCGAATTGATCATCAACATAGTATTTTAGAAACATAATCACCTAATTTAATGATTAGCATTTTCCAACAATTCATATGAATTGATAACAATTCATATCCTTTATTTTTTTACACATATTGAGAGATACTAAATCAAATATTTATCTTATAAGAACATGTGTTTCTAGTTCTATAACTATCCAATTTTAATTTTTATCATAAAGACTATTTCTTTCATATGTATGTGCTTATTATAAGATGTTCGTGTAAATTATAAGATGAGTTATCTATGTAATAATAATGTGATTCAATCGATCAAATTTGATCGTCAATAAAAATAATCACATTAATATAACAAATCAATAATCAAATGAACATCTCAATATAGGGAAACATTTGACATACTTGACTAACAAACAAAACTATAAATATATGTAAAATTAACACTATATATTTTTAAATACTTAAATCAGTAATTGAAACAAGCATGAAAATTTCACCTCAATAAAAAACGCTTGTTGTGGAGCGCAGATGAAGCGATGACGATAGCATTAGCAGCAAATGACAGCGGCGCTAGCAATGGCGTGCGACGACAATGATGTGGATGACAATGAAAATAATGTGCGGCGGAAGATTTTGAGGAGAAAATTAGGATTAAAAAAATTAAATGGAAATTAGGGGAGGAAGAAGAATATGAGATAGAGAAATAAAAGGAAAAGGAATTAGAAGAGGGAAAAAAAAAAGGAGAGGGAAAAAAAGGTTAGATGGGAAAAAGGAAAAATACTCCTAAGAAGGGGGAAAATAGCGTTGATGGCGCCATGAGAGCGGCGTGAGAGAGCAAAGAGAAGAAAGAAAAGTGTTTATGTTGGATTTTAATTGGTTTTTTTTAAGTCCAAAAACTTTTAAATTTTATAACTAAGTCTTTTATTTTTAATTTTTTTTCACAATATTAATTTTTTTCTCCCAAAATCCAGGGGGCAGTCGCACTCCTCCGCCCTAGCGTCACTACACCCTTGAGCGCATCACATGAACCTTGCCCTAGTTCACTCGTCATTCATCACAAAGTCTCCCGCTCGGGAGATGTTAACCACAACGTCTTAACGTCTCCCAAGCGGGGCCACAACGTTTCCCAAGCAGGATCAGCCTCAGTTTAGTTAGTCATGTGCTTTCGGTCCTTTCTTTGACACGTGACGGTTATTTTATGCCACATGACACCCTCTCAAATCTCAATGCATCCCCAATCAGAATCAAATATATTTTTTTTAATAATTAAATGGATAAAATGATATTTATAGGTAAATTAAATTTAAATGTATTAAATTAAATTCTATCGATTAGGGTTTTTTTTAAAGAAAACCTTCTCTCTTTTTCTCCTCCGTGATTTTTCATCCACCGCCGCCGCCAGCTCGGGCCCCTTCACCTCGCGCCGACCATGTTTGTTTCTCCTCCTCCTCCTCCTCCTCCCAGGCATCAAGTTTCTTCTCTTCCCACCAACTTCCTTCTTCTTTCTCCTCTGGGCTCTTCTTCTGCTGCCCCAGGTCAACACCGGCAACACCATCCCTAATCCTTCTTATTCTCCAAGCCACCAAGACCAAACCTTCTCCTTTTTCTTTGCTGCCCTATACCAGTAAGAGCAAGATCCGACGCAGCCACCAACAACAAGGCCAGTATTCCAGCATCACAAAGATTCAGCCGCTGCCCTCTTCCAGCATCACAAAGATTCAGCAGCAAGAGCACTGCTATTCACCACGATAGTTATTCCGAGTAACAATTGTTGTATACGTTCGATTGGCTCGAACATTCGAAAATTCCGAGTTATATGTTTTGTTTTATTAAATTTCTAGTTAGGTTGGTTTATCCAGATTTGGATGCAAAAAAAAGGGTAAATATATAAAATTGTTATTCGATAGTAGTTGAGGTCTGGTGTAGGAATTGGGATTAAATTAAGGTAGCAGAATCAACATTTAATCCATTGATTTCAACCTTAGTCAATTATCATATTTTTGTGTTATTATTATTAGATATTATTTGAGTTTGCTGAGTTATGTTCATATTCTACTGATACAAGTTCAAGTGTTTTTTCTCAATTAATACAAAACCGACTTTGTTTTGGAGTTTTTCTTTCCTCAACCAGTACCAAACAATTTCATGATATAATGGATATTTGGATTGCACAAATACACTTATATTCTTCTATTACAATAAATTGCATCTAAGATGGTTAGTTACGGATTGGCTATTATAATTACTGTGTATTGAGTATACTTGCAAAAAACACCAAGAGTCCCATTCTCATTCCTGCACTTCTATATTTCATTTTTTTTTTTCTTGATTAGCAAATGGCCCTTTTCAATTGATATTTGCTATTTGATTTGCTTTCAGGAATAATGCACTTTATGAGAAAAGCTTGTAGTTGTCTCTCCGCTGAGTTGAATCCTTTGTATACAAGACACTATGCCTCCAAAATTGATTGGAATAAACTTCGACCTATAATTTTAAATAGAATAAAAAACAGGGTAAATGACTATCCAATCAAGAGCATGATTCCTGTTGCAAAAGATGTCCTTAAATCCCACGAAATTTTGTGGAAAGGCGTTTCTTTTCTCCTCAATGTCATCCCAGTGAAGGCATGCAAGTAAGCTACTATACTCCTAGTTCATTTTATAAACGTGCATGGTCATAAACGTGCAAGAGCTCCACATTTTATATGATTTTGGAATTAGGAATGGCTGGGAGTTCTTCTTCCAAGGTTACTTTTGCCAAACTAATTGTTGAACACATGCCAGAATCTAGTTTAAAACGAACTACTCTTTTCTTCACTAGTTTTGTTTTTATATTGAAAGAGTTCTCTTTTGGAAATATGGTTCTTCCCTTATTTGCCTATCAGATCATGTCTACCATTCTTTGAGACAGTCCAGGGCAAAGATTATTGTGTTTTCTTCTTAATCACTACTGGTGATTTTTTTTTTTAAATATACCCACCATATTTCATAATGGAAGTTACATTGCATGATTTTTACATTTTTTTTATGACATTGTTTCTGCTCACATTAATCTGCCTGAAATCATGGATTGATTGTTAAAAATCCTTAAGGTTTGTATATAATTGTCTGTATATAATTGTCTTCTCTATCAATCTGTTTGTGAGATTATTTTTTCCTCTTAGTCATCTGTGTTGATTTTTTTGTTCCAATTCATATACTTACCATAGTTCATAGTGGATTTTAGGTTTCAGGAATTTCTATATATTTTGATGACATTGTTTCTGCTCTAGTTAATCTGTATGAATTCATGGATTGATAGTCCTTTTCCCCCTCGTATTGAAATTTCCACAAGCATTCATTGGTGTTATGATCATCTCGATTGGTCTTGATAGTATTTTGTAATATTATTTCAGCTTCTGTCCTGAAGTCTATATCGGCAAAACTGGACATCAGATGAAAACGTGCCGGCGTTTCAAACAGATGTCTAAGAACGTTCCACACCAATGGATAGAAGGAAAATTAATTGACATCCTTCCCCGAGTTGAATCGTATCATCTCCAACACATGCGGAAAAGCATGATAAAGCATGATCAGAGATTCGACTTGCCTCGTGTTCCTGCGATTCTCGAGCTGTGCCATCAAGCAGGAGTAGAGATCCCCGAAGAGATTTTGTACAGGTATGGTAGAGAACCCGATGATAGCATAGAATATGCACGGCAGGTTGCTACCCCGCTGGGAAGAGGCATCCAATCAATTGCTCTGACCACCCTGGACGCATGGGAGAATCTCAGGCTAGGATTACAGAAGCTTCTCTTTGTCTACCCAGTGAAGGTCTGTGAATATTGTCCAGAAATCCATGTTGGTCCAACGGGGCACAAGGTTCGGGTTTGTGGGCTGTTTAAGCATGAAAGCTGGAGGGGGATTCATAAGTGGAAGAGAGCAGAGGTGGATGACCTGGTACCACCAAAGATGGTGTGGCATCAGCGGCCTCAAGATCCACCAGTGCTGGTCGATGATGGGCGATGTTACTACGGGCATGCGCCTGCAGTGGTGGAGCTCTGCTTCCAGGCCGGAGCTAGAGTGCTTCCAAAATACTTCTGCATGATGAAGATTCATGGATTTCCTAGCAACTGAGCTTTGAACGGTCACCTGCTTGCTCCATTCACCAAGTTCATGGTCTGATTTAACGATTTTGACATCGTTGTATGCTGTCATTTAGAGAGGGTGGTTGCTGTCATTTGGTAAACACATGTACACCTTTTTAGTTTATAGTTATTTCATAAATATTTTTGTTTTGTTGTCTTGTTTACCGTGAAAAATTAAGGATATGTATAATCGATTCAAGAGCGAACTTTTCAAATCGAGCTAATATTGTTAAATTATGGAAATTTTCTTAAACTCCTCAAGCTCAAATTCAACTTGTATGCAGTTCATTCAAAATTTTTGCATGCAGTCTCTGATAAGATTGACAGACAGTTCTGTGAGTATTATTTGAAGAAAGTTGAGTATAGAAATTAGAATTTAGTATGTAAGATTGTATCTACCACATCAAACCTGTGTATTAATTTTCATCTTTTATATTCACTTTTTATCTTTTATATTCATTTTTCACTGATGTTACTTAATTTTCACTCTTTTATACTCAATCGATCAGGAGTAAATGTAAAAAATTTATCAAATGGGGAGTGAAAGCAAAAGATCAAATGAGGATTGGAGAGTTTTCTATAATTTACCGTTAAATGAGAAAATTTTCTGTTAATTAACTGTTAGTTGGGAGTGTTTTGTTAATTAATGGAAAATTTTCTATAATTTACCGTTAAATGGGAAGCAAAGATTAGGATTGGAAAAATTATTAGGTATTAATTATTAGATTATTTCTGTTAATTAACCTAAACAATAAAAGAATAAATAATAATCAAATACATTTTAATTATTAGTAAGTTAATATGGATTAATATTGCTTTAATAAAAAAACTGAGGCAAACCTGAGTTTTTTTAACTTATTGTGAATGTGCACCATAAAATAAATAGGATAATATTTTCCACCAATAAAATTTATTTTTTTTATAAAATAAAACATGCATATAACAAAAGTGAAACCACATGAATTTCATATCTATCATGTTCATGCCTGAATTTTTTTTTTATATACGTAATTCAGATATCTCAGTGATCCAACTAATTTTGAAGATGGACAAATCTAACCCAACAATCAAAACATCTAAATTTTTTATCGCACTAAAAATTAAAATTCAAACAGACATAACAGAGAGTACTTAAGAAATTACTGGCGTGCCTTGAGCGCCTTATCATTACACCATAACCCAAAAAAAAAAAGGTAACATTAAGTACAATCTTATTTTTAATTGTGAAATAATAAATAAATAAGTTATATATTGATTTTAGGATGGATAGATAGGACGATCTTTTGCCGCTATGAATAAATAAATAAGAGTGTTTTCCCCTTTAATTTCTAGAATTGCAACAGTTTGTCAATCATATTCATTAATTAACAATGAGAAGGCTAAAGACATACAGTACACAGTGACATTACGAAAGGACACCAGATCTAAGAACACAAAATTGAAGTGCCACGCCACTTTTATATTTGTTAAAACACAAGTCATTTTAGAATCTTCTAATTGGCAGCAAATAATTAGCATCTCTCAAACACATGCGAGTTGATCAACTCGGCGAAATCCCAAGAACAAGGAACTTGTCAATCCAATATGTACAGATGCCTGGTCAACCTGCACACAGTTACATTGTTATTTGGAGTCTTGAGCGTCGGAGAGATGAAAAGCCCGACCATCAAAGGTGAGAACTAAGGAAACAGAAGATCCAAATGGTCCATTTACTATCAACATAATCGCCAATTTCATTTATATACAACTAGTCTAGACATCTTCGGCATGAATCTTGCGAAACTGGCACCAGTGATAGTAGACTTTCCAAGAATTCAGGAGGATAAACAATAATGAACTTAGTTAAGATTATATGATTATCACAAGTTGTTTTGCATTTATAGTTAGGACTGTTCTGGAGATTGTTCTTTATGAATTTCTGTAAAACATAAAAATATACCTGATAAGAAACCTAAAGAAATTGTCAGTCACTTCCGAAATCCTCATAGCTGACTCCTTCGGAGATGGTGTCAAGTTTCCTCATGTCTTCCTCTGAATAATAAAATATAAGAAGTTGATGGTTCAAAAACATAACTCAAGCTAAAAAATAGTAAGGGTGAATGGGAGGAAAAACAATGAAAGAAAGAAACCTTTTAATTCCCTTCCTGGGGAGTCTGAGAAATTATTTGAATCATGTGGAAGATAAGGAGATCGATCATAATTCTCCAAAATATCTGTTAAAAAAAAAATACTATGTTAGAAAATAGAAAAGAAAATGGAAATAAAACAATCCATTTTAAATATAATGATAGGAAGCGACCAGCACAGTGAGTGAAATCATCTGTTAAATCTGAAAAACTGAAATTTTGGGGAATCTGACTAAATCCAAGTGTAGTGGTATCAATGTCCAAGAGAGTATCATTTAGTGGCTGCCCCGTCAATTCTGAGCTACTGAAGGACCCAACTGAAACATCTCCAATGGATTGGTGTGTTTCCAAGATGCTGCTGTCATTGCTGAATGGGAACTCAGAATTGTTCAAATAGTTAGGTTCTGACTTAATTATTGTCCTGTTCATTCCTGGAACCCTTGACATATTGGAGTCATGTGCAGATAACATACTGGTTGAAGGATTCATGCTCGCACCAAGAATAGAGGAATCATTGCCCAGATAGTTTCCTTCTTGTCCTGATGATTTGCCATTCATAATAACATTTGGAAAACCTCCATTACAAATCATGCCATCAAGCTTAGCAGGCGAAGATGTGTGAGGAGGTATATAGCACAAGGGAGATTGATGCACTGAAAAAATAATGATGGCAATAATTTTTCATAACAAGTTTTTTTAATTCATCCACAATTATAATCATTAATCAATGAAGAGTCAAAATATTTAAGTAAATTAATTTTGATCAAATCTCACCACAGTTTTCCATGCTTTTGTTCTGCACATAAAGCAAGTTCACTACTAAGGTCTTCAATCTTCACAATGAACTGAAGTTAGTCATTACATCCTTCTATTACTAAATTGAATGCATTTAGTCCTTAGTCAAGTATTTGTTAAGCAAAGGAACAAATTCACAGTTATAGATATTGCGCCAAACTTGAGAATACGCCTATTGTTCCGTTGATTGAAAACAAACTTGTAATAACTTGTTACTCAAGTTTAATAGATGTTGGCTGTGAATTGCATTTTCCTTAGCATAGCAGCAATCAGTAAATGACCAAATCATTTAGACATACATCTGTTTTCTTTCTTTTACATTATCAAATCACAACAGCAATCCGTATATGTTTTCTTTTCTCTTTCTATGCCACATCATCCATCACCATCCTGTGTATTTAGATAAACTTGATATGTTAGAACTTAATTATCAGTAAAAAGAGCTAAAACTCAAAATAGTTGAGAGTAAACATCTAAAGATTTTGGTCCAAGGATTCCACTTAACAATCATCAATTTACACCTAGAATCTTTCAGTAAATAAACATTAAAATACCATTTCTAATTAAGTTATCCATGAAAGCTATGGATTTTATTTTATTTTTAATAATGCAAACGCGATCAAACTCATACAACAACAACTAAGTCTTATCCCACTAGGTGAGGTCGGCGATATAGATCCTTCTATGTCTCTATCTCCTATTATATCATCATCTATATTTAAATAAATTTTATCTTGTTTTATTATTGCTAACCAAGTCTTTTTAACCTTCCTCTCGCTCGTTTGATGTGTGTATTTGTCATAGTTTCACATCGCCTAACTGGGGCATTTATTGCCCGTCTAAGTACATGTTCATACCATCTTAAACGTGTCTCTCGAAGTTTTTCATCAATAGATACAACTTTAACTTTCTCTCTAATACTTTCATTCCTTATTCTGTCCATCCTCGTGTGTCCACACATCCACCTTAACATCCTCATCTATGTAATTTTCATCTGCGCATGTGTCCGAGTCATAGCCTAACATTCAGAATCATATAACATAACAGGTCTAACTGTCATTTTGTAGAACTTCCCTTTAAATTTCAAATGTACTTTACGATCACAAACGGGATCAAACTCATGCATTAAAAAAATAAGACAAGAGAAAGCATCCCATGCATTCTTTTATGACATAAGGCCAATGCAATACAAATCAAGGAAAGAAAGACTCCACACAATATTCACACACTTGTATAAATTCTGTAGTCACATCTCTGACATTAGATGCCATGAATTCTTTAGCCAACGTTCTCCAAACTACATTACTCTAAAACTGAATAAATTGAAGCATTTTCCCTTATTGAAAGTGAGAAAACACATACACTAAAGTATTCAAGAAAATGTCAGAGGCATTACTTTTCATCTGATTGTTTTGAAGAAATTAATCTAGTATTCTTTCTCCCAACAAATATAGGCCGTGCAACTTAAAAGTAAAACAACAATCTTTTAACAGATCTGTGACATTTCCATTCTTTCAATATAGCAACATCCAAGCATGGAAGTTCCAAAAGACAGCCAAGTCGTAGTTAATAATACGAGATTTACACTTCACAAATATTTTAAAAGAAAATATTGAAAAGAAAAGATGGATAAGAATAAGAATCCAAATTCCTAGAAATTAAAAAGTTGAGCAAAAACCAAAATGGTATATCGTTTAAAAATAATCCCAAAGATTTTTAAACAAGCTACATGCCAGAGTAATACAATATAAGCCAATTACAATAATTATCTAAATAAGGATTATAAGAGTTGGAAAGAAGCATACTAGCAGAAGTGTTAGACCCATTGGGCAGAGGTATGTTAGAAACACCAGATGGACATGCTTTCTGCATCATCTCAACTTGTTTTTCAAGGAGCTTGTTGAAAACCATTATCTGATTCTTAACAATAAGTCTAACATGATATGCCTCAAAAAATTCTTGATTCTCTTCCTCAAGTTTTTGCCAAACTGTAGTGCAAACAATGGGCAAAGTATTATCATTCTTATAACCAACCAGCATGAATTGTCCATGGCTGAAAAGCAAATCAATAATCATCCTGATGGTAGCTTAGAAATTCTTGTTAACTGATTGTCTATGTAATGCCATTTTGCAGATATACATGTACATCATGTAGCACTTAATAGCAGAAATCAGATAAAGAAGAATTAATTTAACGCATCTAATTGTCCCTGCTTCATTCAAGGCTCCATCATTATAGGAATTACTTTCATGAAACAGCAATTTACCAACCACATCGATGGAATTCTGAAATACCCAAATCACATATACCTAAGTTTGAAAATGGCAAAATCAGGTAGTTATTTGCCCTTTGATCCCTCTTTCTGTTCCCAATCAATTGGCAAATTTACCAATCAATTGCTATAGTGTAGCAATCGATTGGGAATGATTTTATGGCCGTGTAACATTCCGCCAATCGATTGCTACATGTAACAATAACTCGATCGGAAATGAGCTGCACTCAATATAGTGTGTAAAATTAATGTTTGAGAGCATAGATGTATCAAGGAGACTTAGACGAGTACAAAAGTCTTGGTTTGGATTGATTTGAAGTTCTCTAAGTTTTGTCCAAAGTGGCTGATGGACCTAAAGAACTCAGAATCACTCCAAACAAAGACATTTATACTTGTCTAGGTCTCCTTAATACATCTATGTCCTCAAACATCAATTTGACACACTATATTGAGAGTGGTGATTTTGATTTTTTTTTTAACTCATTTCCGATTGAGTTACTATGACTATAGTAATCGAATGGTAAATCAGCCAATCGATTCGGAATGGTTCTCTGGCCATGAATACTTTCCACAAATCGATTGTTAGACTGTACCAATTGATTAGTATCATTAACTCGATCGAAACCAAGTGTAAAAAAAATATTATTCTCAATATATCAATGTTTAAGTGCATAGATGTATTAAGAAAACTTAGACGAGTACATTGGTCTTAGTTTGGAGTAATTCGGAGTAATCTATGTCAATCAGAAAATAAAAAATTTGATATCGTTCGATAAAGGAGAGTCTTAAGAAGTCATTTGTGATGTTGGCTAGTGAGTGTCATCATCGTACACTTGTAATGAATAATGAACATTTATTCATTTAATATAATTTTTCATGCCGAGAACACAACAACAAGCTTTATCCCACTAGGTGGGGTCGGCTATATGGATTTTTCTACGTCATTGGACGCTATCCCCTACTATATCATCATTTACACTTATATACATTTTATCTTATTTTATTATTGCTAACCAAATCTTTTTTGGTCTTCTTCCTTGTATGATATGAGTATTTGTCATAGTTTCACATCGTCTAACCAGAGCATTTACCAGTCACATGTCCGTACCATCTTAAATATGTCTCTTGGAGTTTTCATGCCGAAAACGAATTGAAAAATTTACTGCTTTCAATATAGTGTGATGTTTGAGGGCGCAGATGTATTAAGGAGACTTAGACGAGTATATCAGTTTTGATTTGGAGTGATTCGGAATTCCCTAAAAACTTCAAATCACTCCAAACCAAGACCTTTGTTCTCATTTAACTCTCCTTAATACATATATGCCCTCAAATATCAATTTCACACTATATTAAAAACAATAATGTTTTCAACTCGTTTCTTATTGTTACAATTGCTATACTAGCAATCGATTGGTGGAATGTTACACAGCCATAGAACCATTCCTAATCGATTGACAGATTTACCAATCGATTGCTATATTGTAGCAATCGATCGATTAAGAACAATAATCGAGGTAAAACTGGAAAATGATTACACGATTATCATTTTTAAACTTAGATATGTGATTTGGATATTCCTAAACTTCATCTCCGTTGTTTATTCGTTCATAAATCACTATTAGATGATTTAATAGATCATGAAATCTTGTTTAAACAATTGTAATATCAGCCAAATTGTATACAATACTGAGCATGATAAAGTTCAATTAGAATACTTGCATTGCCATACTGCACCTATATGCTGAATGTGATCCAAGTAAGATAAATATTCACCAATTTTCAACTCATTGCATGGTTTTATTGCAGATACATCTAATAATTCCAAAAGATCAACATATTAACAGATAAATCAAGTAAACCAACATGAAATAGAACAAAAAAAATCTAAATAGACCAGAATAACTAGAATAAAATCTCACTATGATACACTTCAAGATATAAAGCATATTTATTAACTACCAAGTTGAGTGAAACTGGGCTCTATCTTTGCCTGAATAGATAATGTGTCAATTACTTCTTTCTGATTCATATAGAGCTGCAGGCACCGCTCAATAAGATTCTGAACCTGAAATTTTAAAAGAAAGTAATAACAAACTGGAACAATGCATAGGTCTCACAATCCAAAATAAATTCAAACAAACACACACACACACACACACACACACACACACACATGCACAAAAAGATGGCTAATGACATTGGGAATAAAGAAACCAGACCCGTTGGTATGATTGTGGTAAATAGATTAAGGCAAAAATAAGAAAAGTCAAAAACATTAAGTGCATTAGTTTGTTATTTACACAGACTGTGAAAAGCATTTATTTGAATATCATATTTAAGATGATTTAAGCGATGATGATAGAGTGAGCCCCGATAGCAACAATGGGAAAATGGTAAATCATGGAATTTAGACCAATTTTATTACATGCACTTAGTGGAGGGCAACGGAAAGAAACATTATTTAAACAAGTTATAATTATCGGTATTGTTTATTATTGCTTTCGTCTTTCGTGTTTTATTCTTTAAGGACAGTAAATTTGTTACCGCTCCTAACTCTTTGTAAGGGCGAATCTCTTTCTCATTTGAGAAAGAGGATATTAGTGGATTGTCAATCGAAAGCGGTCAACGACTGCCGGCCTTCAACTAGCAGTCGTTGGGCTACGAACCAAGTAAAAAGAAACTTGCCTTTTGTTTTGTGCTTTATTTAATTTCCACTGCTGATCTTTGAAAATGATAAAAGTGTTCTCGAAAACTCTGAAAAAGCTACACGAGTTATTCACCCCCACCCCCACCCTCTAGCACTCTATTTGATCCAACAAAATATACATCATTGGCCAATCAATACCTCTAACTACAGGATAGTCATTTTTACGGAGTCATATCACAGTATACTCCCCCACCAACAAGAAATAGTCTCATGGTGACCCGCCACCTACAGCTCCATCCTCAAGGTCATATACTACTAGTCCACTCCACATAGCACCCTAGCTTATTGGTTACGATGGGACTAACCTTAATGCTACTAACATCCAAGATACACTAGCAATTCAAAATGACCATTCACTTCGACAGTTTGCCCTCCACCCTTTTAATTCATGGATCATCTTACATTACCAACTTGGAGCTGTAGAATGTTCCTGTCTACATCTCATGGGCACTTAGCATCTGTCACGTAGTGAAAATTAGTCTGAAAAATGTTGCATCGCATGCAGAAACTAAATCGTCATGAGGGAAAAAAAAAGTTAATGATAACTCAAACATAGAAGGCGGAGATAGAAAACATTGCTTCCGCTACACTCAGTTGTCTTACGGCCTACCAACAAAATCCACCAACGTTCAGCACTGAAATAAAACAGACCGACCGCGACACACGAACAACCAAAAAGGAGGCGACATGATCGCGATCAAAAGAACCAAAACCTAACAAACCGGGGGAGAGACACGTACCAGTTGTATGTCCTCACGAGACACCTTCCTGACTTCTCCGCTCGCCATCGCTCCCCTCGCTCCGGTCCCCAAAACACCACGATCGTGGCCGCAGACGACGGATCACCAAAGAACCTACCAAACCACCTCGTCGACGTCAGTCGATCACAGAAGAACGCAGCATGATCCCGCAGCGGAAGATAAGAAGATCAGACCGTAAAGAGCGAGAGAGATGAGAGGCGACGGAAAAACCTCGGAACGGAGAGAGGATTCTCTGCGAAGGTGGCAGGGGACTAGGGGAGGAAAGGGACTGGAAATTGGAGATGGAGTGGGAACAGGGAAAGAAGGAGCTGGAATCGGAGTGCGCCCACCCACTTGAGTTGTGGTTTTATTCGGGTGGGGGAGAAAATGACAAGGAAAACGTCGCCGTTGATCAGCAATCCAGCGGATCAGAGATTTTTTTTTTTGGGTCCATTTTATATCTGTTATTTATTATTATTATTATTATTTTGTAATGTGTTTTTGGATTTGAACTGGAAAAAAGGGGGACAAAATGGAAAATAAGGATCAAGGATTTTGCATACCTATCCGTCTATCAATCCATTTGGATGTGAGTGCGTTTGGATGGGGTTGAGACCTCCATCTATTTCGTATCTATTATTATTATTATTATTATATTTTTCAATTTGATTAATTATTATTTTACGGTGATAAAAAAAAATAAGGAAAATGATATGCTCAATGAATAATCTCAAAGAAAAACACAATGAATGACATTACATTTTGCATGTAGCGATCTCCGACAAATTTATCGTGCCCCCCAGATTCGGGATGACTACCGGAGTCCGCCGATGATATCCAAGTGATAATCGAGTATGTGCATACAAAATATCATGTCATTCACTGAACGTTTCGTTGAGTTTTTTCAATGAATATATCAGAACATAAAAGATAATAACATTCAATCATCTTTCAACGTCAATCTCTTCATTATTACGTAGAGAATTAAATCAGGAAAAAAAATTTAATTTGAATAGTCAATATATTGAGAAAAATAAATATTTAGAAATTAATCTCAAATCTCATTAATTCAAAAGTAAATTAATGAGAAGGTGAACAACTTTCACGGAAATTTTCTACCGACTGTCCTGGTACCAATATGAATAAGTTGTTATCACTGAACTTAGTTATGAAAATCTAATTTATTTACAATTTATGTATTATAAACAATGAATAAGTAACTGACATTGAAGCAAATTACTCTGTTGGAGGAAGGGTGAGTCACGGGAGACGCAATGACAAACAGAGGTAATTAATGAGATATTCTAGCAAGTAAAATTGTTGTGGAGGGATATGAGATGCAATAAGAAAATTGTAAAAAGGCATCATGGTGATGGGTGGATTATGATGATACATTGGGATGCGTGAAGTTGAGTTTAAAATAAGTAGAGATAAAATCATCTTTTTACCTTGCGATGATGATGGTGCGTTTCTGGCCATTGATTATTTTCAAAATACTTAATTGACTCGGAATGAGCATTTAAATAGTTTTAGTCAAATTTATTACAACAATTTTAATGAAAACAATTAGATTCACAGTTTAAAATGATAAACAATCAAGACCATAAATATTAGATGGCACTAACAATGTTGATTAAACAACAATTTTGATTTTTTTTAATTTAAAAGTATATGTATATTGCATAACATTTTTTTGGCATATATATATATATATATATATATATATATATATATATATGAGTGTAATGATTGGGACAGTGAATTTGAGACAGTGAATGGGACAGTGAATGACGTGCAATTATTGTGTACACGTCCGATCGCCGATCGGACACCACCGATGGTCTCTGATTATCGTCCTGAATCAAACTATACCTTCAGAGGACGGTGAACTCGTCAGGATCGCCGGCAATGGTGAACCTATCGAAATCGACGGTCAATGATGCGAGATCGCAATTGCGGCGATCCCCGACGGGTTCACCGTGCCCCCCAGGGTATAGTTTGGTTCGGGGCGGCGGCCGAAAGCCGCCGGTAGTGTCCGATCGACGATCGAACGTGTACACAATAATTGCCACGTCATTCACTGTCCCATTCACTGTCCCAAATTCACTATCCCTATCATTACTATATATATATATATATATATATATATATATACACGTCACATTTTACCGGGTCTCAAAAATTTTCGAAGGGTTACTTGATAGGTTCTAGGGTTTTCGGACCCTTGGACAAAGTTGAAGGGTCACTACAATTAAATAGGGAATTTGCAACAAAATTTGCAAGGATTTTTTTTTTCAAAATTCCTAAGGATTTTTTTTTTCAAAATTCGTTGCAAAATTATTTGGCGACGAATTTCGCAACGAAAATATTTTCGTTGCAAAATTCTCGTCGCCAAATTTGGGGTCGAACTAAGAAAAATTTGTTGTAAATCTACAACGAATTTTGCGACAAACAATTTTTGTTGCAAATTTGCGACAAAAATAATTCGTTGTAGATCAGCAACAAATAAAATTCATTGCCAATCTGCAACGAATTTTCTTCGTCGCCAATTTGCAATGAAATTTGGGACGACAAACTTTTGTTGCAAATTTGTGACAAATTAAATTTGTTGCCAATCTGCAACGAAATTTGGGGCGAATTCATTCGTTGCAGATCTGCCACGAATTCTGCAACGATTATTTTTTGTCGCAAATCTGCAACGAATAAAATTCGTTGCAGATTTCCAACGAATTCGACAACGAATTTTTTTCGTTGGAGATTTCCAACGAATTCTGCAACGATTATTTTTTGTCGTAAATCTGCAACGAATTTTTCCAACGAATTCTGCAACGAATTTTTTTCGTTGGAAATTTCCAACGAGTTTTGCAACGAAAATATTTTCATCGCAGATTTACGATAAGTTTGCAACGAAATTTATTTGTTGCAAATTTCGTCGCAATTTTTAAAAATATTTAAAAATAATAATTTTTTTCAAATATTTTTTATACATCAGATAACTTCCAACGGATAAGCATTCAAATAAAACATTCAAAAAGTACAAAAACATTCGAATATTTTTAAATATTTTTTATACATCAGATAAGCATTCAAATACAAATACATTCAAAAAGTAGTACCAACAAACACCAAATAAAACATTCAATCATCTTAATAAAAACATTTAACTACATTAATACATACCATAAGCATAGTATCAGTAAACACCAACGTACAATCCAAATTATAATATACAAGTGTATGATACAACAATACCACAGATGCCAACATAATGAAATCAAAAACATACACACCCCTTCTAGATCTCTCCATGGATGCTTCCCTGTACCAAAAATTCAAAAAAAAAAGCTATAAGTAGCATATAGCAGCTATAAGTAGCAAAAAGAAGCTATAGCAGCTAAAAGTAGTTTACTCACAAGTCATAACAGACTTGACCTCTTACCGTAATTTCGTAGCATATAGTTTAGTTGATGCTCAGGCCCCATTGGACAACCTATAGCAAAAAGAAGTTTTCCTGATTAGTATTAAGTGATATAACTGTTTTTAGTTCTGCATCATTTGAAGTCTTCTTTGTGTATCACTTGTTGTTTATGTAGGTAGAACAGTTGCATAAAATCTTTAAGCTGTGTGGATTACCATCAGAAGATTATTTTAAGAAACTATGCTCGCAGAAGTCAACTTCATTCAGATCTTACAAGCGTTCTATAAAGGAAGCATTTCTGGATCTCCCCGCTTCTGCTGTGTCTCTCATCGATAAACTTCTTTCACTAGACCCAGTTGAGAGAGGCTCAGCAACTACGGCCTTGAAAAATGAAGTTAGTTTCTGCATCTTCATGGATTTAGTACAGTTTGTTTATTTGGTTTTCTAAACTTTCCCTATGTATTCAAATGAAGGTAGAAGGTAATGACAGGTAAAGGATAAATCATTTACAATTCAAAATTTTGAATTCTTTACAGTTCTACATAGAACGTCAGGATATTGGCCAGAAACATAACAAGCTAATTGGCTATGTTTCTGGCCAATATTTTAGGTAAAATCACTTATAATTAATTGTTGAGTCAAATAATTTTTATTAATATTTTAGTTCTTGGTTATTCAGGAAATCTTAAAGAGTTCATTCAAAATTTTCAAGGTTCTAAGGTGGGAATTCCCGTGATACTTGAGAATTCCCAAGAGGGTCTCACATAACAGGGTCTTGCTTCATAAGGTGAGACTATAAGACTAATTTATTATTCTATCATGCTCTCAGTCTAGATGATGTCATAGATGAGGGACTGATTGATATTATGTGAAAGTCTAAGAGAGATTGATTTTTAAAAAAAAACTCAAGAGAGCTTATTATGTACCAAAATGCCAAGATTCTCAACTTGAGGATCACTTAATACTTAAGCATATGGTCAATAGGCTCTCATTTAGCAACGTGGGAGATGTGTGAAACTGAATGCAGGAGGCTGTTATTACACAATGCATTCTAATGATAATTATTAATATATATTTATAAAAAAAACTTTCAAAATTTTATAGAACAAATTTCACAAAAATGAAATTTCAAATAAAAGTGACTGTTAGATAATGTTTATTTTGTTAAATAAAAAGAAATTTCCTCCTGAAATTTCTCTTTCTGCATTTTTTTTTTTGTAGTTCTTCAAGACAGAACCTTATGCGTGCGATCCATCTAACCTACCTCATTATCCGCCAACTAGAGAAATGGATAGGAGATTGAGGGAAGCTGGAAGGTGAGCAACTATTTCCTTCTTCAGAAATATTAAATGACAAGTTATCACATAAAACTCAATTTCATAGTTGCAACCCTAGTGATCTTGATCTCTGAATTTTCTGGATAAGTTGCAGTGCAGGTATAGAAGAAAAGGAATCAGTGGGTAAGAAGGCTTACATAAGTTGCAATTTAACGTGGAATTGTTGTAGGATGAATGGGTTCTTCACCCATGCAATAGGAATCAAGTTCTTAATGTTGGATATTATTATTATCTCTATTATGTGGGCTTATTTGTAAGTTGCACAAGTAAATACAATCTGAGCCCTTAAAGTGATCTAACTTATGTTTATTGTGTTTCGGATTATTGGATGCGGGTTCAATGTATAGAACCCTTTAGACTAATCTGTTATTATCTATGGGCTGATAACAGATTGAATTGCTATATAAAGGAGAGGTCCCCAAGGGTTTAGGTAATCTTCGTGACCTAGTTTTTTGTTCCCCATTGACAAGAAACTTTACGGCGCCGTCAAACATAAGCCTCTTGGAAGATTCTCCTTCTTTCTTCCGCTGCATCTTCTTCCACAGGGATCAAGCCGACGACGCTACGACAAAGGACGATGGCTCTTCAATCAGGTTCCTTGTCATTCAGTTTATATTTTATTCTTGTCACGCCATAACTCGAAGAAACAATAGATCTAATTTTATATGTCTTGTGTTTTCTCTTTCGAATTCTTATTTTGTTTCTAGAATTCATGTGGTTAGGAGAAAACCCAAATTTCTATCACTTAAGTCATCTAGAGAAACCTACTCAGAAATCAGAGATCAAATCAATAAAAAATAAAAAAAAAAGAAGGGAGGAAACCGAAACTGTTTAGTGTCAATTCCTGATGTTGATCCTGATCAGCCTTGCTTTGAATTGAAGCTCAATTATTCCAGAGCTAAATGAAACCCTTTTACCTAGCTTAATTCTTCATACTTCAAGCCAAAATTCCTTTCAATTCAAAGTTTTGAAACTGTAATATGAGAAATCTAAAATCCAGAGACTCTTACAGTGCCAACTGATACACATTTTCAGATATTATTACTTCTAGGATGTTAATTAGCTGATAATGAGAGTGTTACTGAGGATGTGAAGGGATATTATTCTTTCAATTGATAACAGGAAAAGAATCAGAGAGCTAAAGCTGAGAAAATGTTTGAAGATACAAGAATCGTTGAATGTTGATTTTTAGTCCAGCCTGCTGTTAGGAAGCTAAACTAATCTCCATTTAGACCATAGGGAGACATTATGTCACTCCCCGAGACAAACTAAAGTATGGAAAATAGCTAAAAAGGATGGAAAATTCCTAAAGCTTGATTACACCTTTCCTAGAAAACTAAAGTAAGCTCTCTACAAGTTGTAATATTACAACTGGCTAGCTAATCATTTACAAACGACAGTAATAAATATTTAACTATATTAAAAAATAGTATAAAAAATAATCTAATAACAAATCTTCTTACCAAAGAAAATCACGCAACATCATCGCCTCCATCATCGCCATCATCACCAAAATTTGGAGGATTCTGAAATGGAACTGAATTTAATTTAAAATATTCCATGATCATATTTTGTTGACGCATCATATTTTCCATTCGTCGATCTCTTTCTTCCATTTGTCTATCCCTTTCTGATATTATGCTCTTTAAATGAGCAACTTCCTCAGTCAAGCTATGGATCTGTGTGTTGACTTCTGGTGAGCACGAAGTCGAATTACGAGGCAATCCTTTGGTTCTGCTTAATGAACCTATTTCTAATATTCTTCCTCCCACATTAGGCCCCCCACTGGCCTGCAACCATAAATTGAAATTATTGCCAACTGACGACTCAGATCCCTCAAAATTCTTACTAGCATTTAGGCTTCTCTATAACTCCTCTAGTTCATCATATTTTCCCTGCATTATAATTAAAAAAATTAAATAAAATTATAATAAAACAGTCTAACTGCTTAAAACGACTGTGAAACAAAAACCCTACTTCGTACTTATGTTGCTAGCATTAGTAGCAATTTATTTAGTGTACTCTATATCCTTGGGAGGCAACCAATGTCCACTTAATAAATCAAATTAACATTCTCAGGCAATATGCTTGCACAATGGATCAATGAACTCAAAACCTTAGGGTAATATTTTATCTAATCAACTATTTAGAAATGGCAGAGCACATATGCAAATGAGTGTGAAAGAGTCTAACTGCATTAGTAGCAATTAATGTAAAATAGTCTAACTGCTTAAATTTGTAATTTATTCAAACCTTCACTGCTTTTGCTCTCTCTCCGCTCCAAGTCTTATCTTTTTTCTGGAACGTGCGGGTAAAAGTCTCTATAAATGCAGGCTCTTTTCCCAATTCCTTTGTCTAAAACAATTAAAAATATTTAAATTATATGAAATATGTTTTTATAAAATAATGAAAGGGTTAAAAAATTATCAATCTTTGCTTATGCTCATCAATATTGATAGAGCCTCCTGCATAAGTCGCAGACATTTCTCCAGAATTATAAGACTGATTATTCTTATTCTGATGACTCCTTTTTTAGCCTCATCTGATGCCCAAAAATTGTTGATCGTAACCCAATTTTCATCGGTGATGAATGGTGGTTTTTCCCCCGGCTCTTTGCATGATGTAGTGTATGGCGAATGTGATCGCCACATTTTTAAAAAAAAAATTCTCTTAACTTCCAACTCAACACTAAGATCCCAATTGAAAGAACGCTGCAATAGAAACAAATATTTAGATTTACACTTTTATTTAAGATATAAAATGAATGAGTGAGATATATATACCCTAAATTCGTTCCACCAAAGCTCTCTCATCGGTGGTGGAGTGGTAGTATATGACATCAAGTCTCCTCTCCAGTAATTATTCACGATTCTATTGATCTCGTGAATAACACGTACCGAATTAGTAAACCTATAACAAAGTTACAATCAAACAATATTAAAAAATAAAGATAGTTGAAAAATTAAAAAAAATTAATTTTACTTACGAATCTCCAACCGGGAATATAGTCTCTCGAATGTCTGGGCTCTCAGCTATCGAGTGTTTGGAAGGAATCACGGCTGGGAAATCGAGCGACGTAGGAGAATGGGAAGGTCTCGGTGATGGTGTATGGGAAGGCACTGGGGATAGTGTATGGGAAGACCCTGGGGATGGGGTCTGTGAAGGTGTCGGTGATGGTACATGGGAAGGTCCTGCTTGATTGGAGGGGGCCCTATGTACATGGGATGGTGTATGGGAAGGCCCTGGGGATGGTATATGGGAAGGTGCCGGTGATGGTACATGGGAAGGTCCTACTTGATTGGAGGGGGACCTATGTACAGAGTGTGATGATGTATCATCAGCCTGACTACTTGAGCTCTGTTTACGTCCACCTCATTTAAAGATATGCTGAAAATTTTAAAAATAAGATTAAGTAAAGACAAATTGTAGTTATAATGATTAATATGAAAAAACATACCATATTTTCTGAGAAATAGGAGAATGTATCAGAACTGTGATGATAAGATATAAACTCTGATAACCTATAGCAAAAAATACAAAGCATTAACAGATAAAATTTATAAATTTAATGAGACACTATATATATACACATTTTTGTAACTAATTAAGACAGATAGATTAATTAAACTAAAAGTTATAAAAAAATTTAATGTAAAAAGAGCATCCAAATTGATAAAAAAAATTATTAAAATTTTTATAAAATTAAAATAACAACACTTACCCATCATTAAACATCAAAATCATCATAATCATTGTCATTCTCATCATTGTCGTCATCGTCCTCCTCCTCGTCCTCATTATCATCATCATCAATTTCACTTGTATCTACATTTATCACTACTCCGCTGGGATCTCGTAACGTTGGAATAATATACTCCTCGGGCTAAATTGTACTGCCAACTTGGTCTTGTTGATATGCAATGTCTTCCCAACGTTCCTCAATTTTTTTCCGTGATTTTGTTTTACAAACAACCCACCAATCAATTTTGTCACATTTCAAACTAGGATATGAAGCATAGAATACTTGAATTGCTTGTTGTGTCAACACAAATGGTTCATATTTTTTATACAATCTCTTATGATTGATTTCAACAAAATTATAACGTGGATGGACCTTCATCCCTCTGATAGGGTCAAACCAATGACACGTGAATAGAATAACTTGCATTTCTGGACTTGGATATTCTATCTCTATAATTTCATCCAGCAAACCATAAAAATCTTTACTTGAATCACCATCATTGGATGACTTAACACAAACTCCACTATTTATTGTAGTCTTGCCCTTTCCATATTCTTCAGTATGAAAAGTATATCCATTTATAAAATATGTCGGCCAAGTGCGTACTAATGATTTTGGACCCCATGACAAATGAATTAATAAATCATGTTCAGGGTGCGCTTGATTAGTGTGGACCTAAATTAAAATATAAAAATTTGTAAAAGTCTTCATATGTGTAAATAAATTTGAAAATGTCTACTTACATATGATTTGAACCATGGCACAAACTCTTCTTGAGTTAAGCGATCAAACTCTTCCAGCGACAATTCAGAATATAAATTTTCGAAAATTCTAACATAAAAAAATCAAATTAGAATTTTAAAAGTTACAATATAAGAATATTCAGAATATATACTAACTCATAATAGGATGATACTTGAAGACAATTCAGTAAAATATATGTTTGGGTTGCCCGCCATTCTTTGCCAGTTAAATATCTTTGCTTACATGGTCACTTGGTTGACCAAGATAGTTAAAAATTGAAAAAGCTTTCAAATTTGGATCAATAGGTCCCTCATCATTTCTTCCTGGTCTTCGTCGTTTGCTATGCACGTGACGCTCAAAGTAATATGATGCAAAAGTTGTTACTTCTTCGACAATATATGCATTAACAATAGAGGCTTCAACTCGTGCTTTATTTTTCACTTTTTTCTTCAAATGATATAAAAATTTGTTGGCAATAAAATAAATTCTATTAGATATATTATATATATTAAAATGAATAAAGTTGTATGAAATCAGATAGTTAAAGTATAAAAGATAAACATTTTACCTTTCAAATGGGTACATCCATCGGAAATGGATAGGTCCACCAACTTTTGCCTCATATGGCAAGTGAATCAAAAGATGTTCCATTGAATCAAAAAATGACGGTGGAAATATTCTTTCCAAATTACACATAATTATCGGAATGTCTCTCTCTAATGTCTCCATGTGCGAATATTTCAAAACTGTTGAGCAAATATCATGTAAGAAAATGCTTAACTCCATAATGACACCCCATACAAAATTTGGTAATATTTCTTTAAAAGCAATAGGAATGAGTCTTTGCATGAATATATGGCAATCATGACTTTTCAAACCACTCAATTTGTATTCCTTCATATCCACACATCTTCCAAGATTAGAGACATAACCATCTGGAAATTTCACTAATTGTAACCATTCACAAACAACAGCTTTGTGAGCCTTATTCAATGTATAAACTGCCTTTGGCTTTAGTCCCCTACTATTTTCATCAACATCAAGAGTAGGTCTATTACAAATGAGTCGCATATCTTTTCTTGCATTCAAATTGTCTTTCGTTTTTCCATTGATATCCATCACTGTATTAATTAGATTATCAAAAACATTCTTTTCAATATGCATTACATCGAGATTATGATGAAGCATAAGATTAAACTAATATGGTAAATCCCAAAATATACTCTTTTTAGTCCATTTATGTGTTCTCCCATACTCATATATTATACCATTTGGTTCTTCAATAACAGATGGAAAGTTAACCACTCTACACCAAATTTGTTCGCTTGTTAATCTCAATGGTGGTGGTGTTCTTTCAATTTTATTCTTATGAGCTAGTGGTAAAAATTGTCTATGACAATCAAAATAACTAACTTTCTTCCCATGTTTCAATCTGATTGACTTTGATCTTTCCATACATATTGGGCATCCTAAGATCCTAGTAGTACTCCAACCCGAAAGCATACCATAAGCAGGAAAGTCATTTATTGTCCAAAGAAGAGCTGCCTTCAACATAAATGTTTGATTTGTATGAACGTCGTAGGTAGGAAAACCTTCAACCCATAATTGTTTCAATTCCGCAATCAGTGGTTGCATATAAATATCTATTAACTTCTTTGGATTTTTCGGGCCAGGCACAACCAATGTTAAAAACATATAAGGTGTTTTCATGCACATCCGAGGTGGAAGATTATACGGAGTTAAAATAACTGGCCAACATGAATAATTTCGTCCTGATTTCCCAAATGGAGCAAATCTATCTGCACAAAGCCCTAATCTAATATTTCTAGTCTCCTTTGCAAATTCTGGATATATTCTATCAAAATTTTTCCATGCCTCTCCATTTGATGGATGACACATTAACCCCTCTTTTGTTTGATGATTTGCATGCCAAGTCATGTGTTCAACTGTTGCTTTAGATGCATAAAGCCTTTGTAACCTTGGAGTTAAAGGCAAATAAACAGTTGACTATATGCTTTACGTCTTTATTGACTTCGCGTGGTGCTCTTATACCTTGCTTGATTACAGAATTTACAAATATCTGTTTCAGCATCATGTCCCCAATATAGCATACAACCATCTCTGCAAACATCAATTCTTTCCACTGGAAGACCTAATTCTTTGACCAATTTTTTCATACTATAAAAATCATTGGGAAGTATGTGGTCATGTGGTAAAAACTCTTTCATAACTTGAACAAAATCATTAAAGCAATCTTGCGACACATTATGTTCTGCCTTGACATTCAACAATCTTGCTGTGGCAAATAATTTAGTATGACTATCACAACCAACCCATAATGGTTCATCAGCAGCATCCAACACATTTTGAAATTGAAGATTTGTTTCATCAGCATGTGGTAGTTCTCCCGGATCCTCCAACGGTGATGTATAATTAGTAAACATTTGTTCTACTGATGGAGGACAACTAGAACTTGCACCATGAGGATCGGGAATGAAATTCTGACCTTCTGCATCAAATACCATCCTCTGATATAGATTTAACTGATTATAATAACTATGATCGTCACTAACTGAAACTTGTATGTTTTGCTCAACATTCTCATCAGCTATGAATGGTTCACCATGACATGTCCAATTATAATAATTTGGTGTAAATCCAAATCTACATAGATGATCTTCAACTTTATCGTGTAGAAAAAATTTTCCATTGTGACATTTTCTACACGGACACCTTATCTTATTGTCATCTATGTACTGAACATTACTAGAAGAAAAAATCATAAATTGTCGCAATCCAGTTATAAATTCATCAGTTAAACCCCACGATTTGGTAAATTTTTATTATACATCCAACTTCTTTCATTCTACATTTTGTCTGTTTAAAATCATATAAACTAATGGTCATTATATATTAAATTTCCATTAAAAAAGAGGGGCTACAAAAGAACAACAAATGCAAATTAAAATATTAGAGAATATAATTATGCTATCATTATTAAAATAACTTGCCAAAACAAGAGTTATCTGATCAACAAAAGAAAAATATCTGCAATCCTAACTTGCCAAAACACTAAGATGGGACCCTACTAGAAAAATCAAACCCCTCAAATAATACTCAGATGAAATATCCCCTATGGCTATGAAGAAAGCAAGCTCAACTCGGGTTTTTTCTCATTTTAAAAATTTTATATTAGGGTAGAATATATACACATTTAAGAAAACTGCTTAAGAATGTCCAGTATGAGTTGGTGACAGATAAAGAGTCATGGATTGTCTAACGGAAGGTGAAAATCATGACAGAAGCAAACCAAATCATGTTTGGTGACCAAAAGAGAATATTACACAGCAACAAAATACTGAAATTATAAAACAAGAGTTACTTTGTTAACTGTCTAAATACTCATTAATCAGGTATAAATCACGAATGCATAAACAGAATACCTTAAGATAAATGACACAACCAATGTTCAGGCAACATAACTTCTTGGTTTTGGAGTGTATCAGGATTATCTGGGGCAGCAGTTTGATCTACAAGTGACATAGATCAGTAAGAAAGAATTAAGCAGATCTACAAGTGAATTAAGCAATTTGATCTACAAGTGACAAGATCAGTAAGTAAGAAACTGAGATCAGTAAGATAAACTGAGATTAGTAAGAAACTGAGATCAGTAAAAAATAGAAACGGAATATTCAAGAAACTGATATCAGTAATTTACTGAGGTCCTCTATAAACAGAAACAGAATATTCAAGAAACTGAGATCAGTACGTAAGATAAACTGAGAGCAGAGCATTAAGTAGGATATTCAAGAAACTGAGATCAGTAAGTAAGAAACTGACAAAGCAGATGGCAGCCCCCAGTTCAGGCCAATCCGGCTGTGGCAAAGCAGATCCGGCGAGAAGAAGGAGAAGCAGATGGTGGCCTGCGGCCAGGCTGATCCGCCCGTGGCTGCCTGCGGCCAGGCTGATCCGGCTGTGGTTGCCTGCGACCAGGACGATCCGGCTGTGGCTGCCTGTGGCCAGGTCACCGGCGAGAAAAAGAGTCTTCAAGAATAGCTCTGGCGAGAAGGACAACCACCGGCGAGAAGAAGGAGAAGAAAGGGAAAGGGAAGAAGAACAAGAGAGGAAGAAAACCTACCGAGTTGCCGGAATGATGAGAAAATCGCCGGAGTGAGGTGCGCGCGAGGAAGAAAATTTTCGCCCGGTGAGAGAGAGGAGATTGCCCAATCTAGGGCAAATGCGGTGGTAATAATTGGTATTTTGCAACGAAATAATTTCGTTGCAAATTTCGTCCCAAATCTGCAACGAAAAATTTTCATTGCAAATATTAGTTTTTTGCAAAGAATCTGCAACGAACAAAATTCGTTGCAAATCTGCAACGAAAAGAATTTGTTGCAAACCCCAGTCTTTTTTATTTAAGAAGAGGGGCTATTAAAAATTCCTGGATCGGCCTAAGGACCTCGGATTTTGACAAAACAAATTCCTATAGGACCGTGACGATCTCATGATCACGTTGACGACCTCGAATATGAGTTTTGACAAAGATGCGGTAACTATCAAATTTCGTAATATGAAACGCTATTATACTTTTAAAATATTAAAATAATTTTATTTTTTTTGAAAAAAATAAAAAACTGCAACGAATCACTGATTTCGTTGCAGATTTGCAACGAATTATTTTTTCATTGCAGATTTCATTGCAAATCTGCAATGAATAACCGTATTCGTTGCAAATCTCCAATGAAAATTTTCGTTGCAAAATTCTATTTTTTTTAAAAAAAATAGAGGACCTTAAAAAATTCGTAGATCACCCTACGAACCTCGGATTTCAAGTAAACAAGTTCCTATGAGACCGTGATGATCTCATGATCACGTTGACGACCTCGAATGTGATTTTTGATAGAGATTCACTGAATATCAAATTTCCTAATATTAAACAATCTTATACTTCCAACCTTAAACTTTTTTTCTAACTTCTTGACCTACATATAATTTTAAATATGAAAAATAATTTATTCAGTAAAATTTTTGTTTGAGGCCACTAGTTCGATCGGGATGTCAATACGGACTCATAGAAACTTGTTTCGTCTCGATCCGACCTCCGTAGGGCCTTCTACGATATTTAATAAGTCTTTCATATTTTTTTTTAAAAAAATCTGCAACGAATCAGTATTTCATTGCAGATTAGCAACGAATTTAAGATTCGTTGCAAATTTCATTGCAAATCTGCAACGAATTACCTAATTCGTTGCAAATCTGCAATGAAAAAATTTCGTTGCAAAATTCTGATTTTTTTATAAAAAAAATAGATGACCTTAAAAAATTCGTAGATCGCCCTACAAACCTCGGATTTCAAAAAAACAAGTTCCTATGGGACCGTGACGATCTCATGATCACGTTGGCGACCTCGAATGTGATTTTTGATAGAGATTCACTGAATATCAAATTTCCTAATATTAAACAATCTTACACATCTAACCTTAAACTTTTTTTCTAACTTCTTGACCTACCAATAATTTTAAATATGAAAAATAATTTATTTAGTAAAATTTTAGTTTGAGGCCGCTAGTTCAATCAGTATGTCGGTACGGACTCATAGAAACTAGTTTCATCTCGATCCGACCTCCGTAGGGCCTTCTACGATATTTAATAAGTCTTTCATGTTTTTTTAAAAAAAAATCTGCAACGAATCTGCCTTTTGTTGCTGATTAGCAACGAATTTGAGATTCGTTACAGATTTTGTTGCAAATCTGCAACAAATAACTTATTTGTTGCAAATCTACAACGAAAAAATTTCGTTGCAAAATCTTGATTTTTTTTAAAAATAGAGGACCTTAAAAAATTCGTAGATCGCCCTACGAACCTCGTATTTCAAAAAAACAAGTTCTTATGGGACCGTGGCGATCTCATGATCACGTTGACGACCTTGAATGGGATTTTTGATAGAGATTCACTGAATATCAAATTTCCTAATATGAAACAATCTTATACTTCTAACCTTAATCTTTTTTTCTAACTTCTTGACCTACCTATAATTTTAAAAATGAAAAATAATTTATTCAGTAAAATTTTTGTTTGAGGCTGCTAGTTCGATCGGGACGTCGATACGGACTCATAGAAACTCGTTTCGTCTCGATCCGACCTCCGTAGGGCCTTCTACGATATTTAATTAGTCTTTCATATTTTTTTTTAAAAAAAATCTGCAACGAATCTATTTTTCGTTGCTGATTAGCAACGCATTTCAGATTCGTTGCAGATTTCGTTGCAAATCTACAACAAATAACTTATTCGTTGCAAATCTGCAACGAAAAAATTTCGTTGCAAAATTCTGATTTTTTTTAAAATAGAGGACCTTAAAAAATTTGTAGATCGCCCTACGAACCTCGGATTTAAAAAAAAACAAGTTCCTATGGGACCGTGACAATCTCATGATCATGTTGACGACCTCGAATGCAATTTTTGATAGAGATTCACTGAATATCAAATTTCCTAATATGAAACAATCTTATACTTCTAACCTTAATCTTTTTTTTTCTAACTTCTTAACCTACCTATAATTTTAAATATGAAAAATAATTTATTCAGTAAAATTTTTGTTTGAGACCGCTAGTTCGATCGGGAAGTCGATACGGACTCATAGAAACTTGTTTCGTCTCGATCCGACCTCCGTAGGGCCTTCTACGATATGTAATTAGTTTTTCATATATTTTAAAAAAATCACATTCTGCAACAAACAGTTTTCGTTGCAAATCTGCAACGAAACTTTTCGTTGCAGATTTCATTGTAAATCTGCAACGAAAATTAAATTCGTTGCAAAAATCAGATTTTTTTTAAAAAATAGAGGACCTTAAAAATTTCGTTGCAAATTTCGTCCCAAATTCGCAACGAAACCTTTTCGTCGAAAATTTTAGATTTTTTTCAACAAATCTGTAACGAACAAAATTCATTGCAGATCTTCAACGAAAATAATTTGTTGCAAACTCCAGTTTTTATTTTTTAAAACAAGGTCTATTAAAAATTCCTGGTTCCGGCAATGAATTGTTTTCGTTGCAAATCTGCAACCAAATTTTTCGTTGTAGATTTCGTTGCAAATCTGCAACGAAAGTAAATTTGTTGCAAAAATCTGATTTTTTTTTAAAAAAATTGAGGACCTTAAAAATTGGTAGATTGCCCTACGAACCTCGGATTTCAAAAAAATAAGTTCCTATGGGACCATGACGATCTCATTATTGTAGGACCGATGCCGTCGATAGAGGGGGGGGGTGAATATCGACCGTAAAAAAACTTTCGCGGAAACTCGTATACTTTCGTTCGTTCTGGACAGAGCGTTAGTAGCACAGCGGAAAATAAAACAGTAAAGAAAGACAACACAACTCAGAATGCACACGGGATTTACTTGATTCCCAAACCCCCAGGGTCAGTACATCCAAGGCCTAAGCACGAGAATGCCCGTCCACTAATGGTCTCCTTTCCGGACTTTCTGGAGGCGGAGAAACCCGTCTTATAGTGCAAGAGTTACATACAAAAGATAGATAAAATTCGAGCTGAAAATAAATTTAAACCGAACAAAACAGGATTTGAAACTCGGCCGATCTGGACCTCCGAAGTGCCGCACACATCCTCCTGGAGCCTCCTGGTCGTAGAGCTTCGCCGTTAGTGCTTTGTCTTCACTTTGGAAGCTTAGAATCATTTCAGAATGTTGTGTTCTGAGCTGAGGGATCGAAGCCCCTTTTATAGCCTTCATTGGGGCCCCTGTGATCACTGGGGCACCTCAAAGGGCTTGGTCAAAGTTTATCTCCACGCCAAACTCGCCGCAGCAGATAACACTCTTGACCAGGGCGCCCTAGACCTCCCAGGCGCCTCAATGAACCCAGTCAAAGCGTATCTCTGCTTCGAACTCGCAGCAGCAGATACAGCTTTCAACTAGGGCACCTGTATCATATGGGGCGCCTGAATGATAGCCTGTTTTGCCTCCTTTCATGGAGGTGCCCTGGATGATAGGGGTGCCTAGCTCCATATAGGCCCCTCCTTCAATGGGGGTGTCTAGCAGCCAGCCTTCCAACCGCTTTGTGCGTTGTTTGCTTGCTTTATCTTCCATTCTAGGTACCTACAAGATACACAAATACAAAGCAAATTCACACACAATCTTAGCCTTAACGAAATGGTTCTGACTTTGGATTTCCACGAAACCCTAGGTTGAACCGACGCAAATTCCCACCCCCCAAGAACGCGCCTTCAACCTACTCCTCTCAGGAGATAGTTGCCACCCAGTCCATTCGGGTGGCCTTTTACTTAGCCTTTGATACTCTCGGATCTCGAGACGTCCGAACCTCAACCCGTCTCTACTTATGTCCTTAGTCATCACTCAACTAAATTGCTTAATCCCTCAGACCAAGACTTCATGCCCAAACCCTAGGTCCAGGACTTTGGTGCCCAACCCTCGGCTAGGACTTCGTGCCCAATTCCCTGAACCAGGTCTTCGGTGCCCAACCCTTGGCCAGGACTTCGTGCCCAATTCCTCAAACCAGGTCTTCGTGCCTAGCTTCACTCGCCAGGTCTTAGTGCCCAGCTTCACTCACCAGGACTTAGTGCCCAACTTCACTCACCAGGACTTAGTGCCTAACTTCACTCACCAGGTCTTAGTGCCCAACTTCACTCACCAGGACTTAGTGCCCAGCTTCACACACCAGGTCTTAGTGCCCAGCTTCACTCACCAGGACTTAGTGCCTAGGTTAACTAGGACTTTGGTTCACTTTGGTATACCTTTCTTGACTAACCCTTCCCTTGTTCAATGTATCACTGACTTAAGTATATTGTCAAACATTGAAACATTTAGAGGAGGACATCACTGATACAACTTGCACCAACAATCTCCCTCTTTTTGATGTTTGACAATATCATAAGTTAGATTGGCTGAAAGGGCTAAATTGTAATCCTTTGGGATCAAAAGAAAATAAAAAATTGATCTAAGTTTTGAAAGTACATTTTGATCCTTGGGAGAAAAATATTTCTAACATAAGCTCACTCTCCCCTTTTTGAAGAAAAACATTTTGATTTTCATTGATCCTTGGAATGAAAATTTTCTAACTTAAGCTCACTCTCCCCCTTTGTCATACATCAAAAATCACCAAAACACTTGCACCAACAATGAAAACATTTCTTTTTGAACGTACTTAGTATAAATCGTTGAAAGCATAGCAAAGGGCTAAATAATTACACCAAAACATTATGTTGGTGCAGACAGCACCCAAGTCGAACCTATGTTTTGATAAATGGCAAAGAGTTCAAAAGTTAAGTCTTATTTGTTATCTAACATGCTGCTTGAGTGTGCAGATTGAAGTCCTAGCAAAGGAATGCTAGGCACCTAGCGAAGGAATGCTAGGCACTGAAACCCTAAGTCCTGGCGAAGGACAGCTGGGCACCTAGCGAAGGGCTGCTAGGATACGAAGACCTAGCGAAGGACTGCTAGGCACCAGGCGAAGGACAACTTAGTATCCAAGACCTAGCGAAGGACTGCTAGGCACCTAGCGAAGGGCTACTAGGATACGAAAACCTAGCGAAGGACTGCTAGGCACCGGGCGAAGGACAGCTTGGTATCCAAGACCTGGCGAATGAACGCTAGGCAAAAGTCCAACTGGAGGAGCCGGTTGGCAACAGGTAAATTCTCCTGAGAGGAGTAGGTGAGGACGCGCTCCCCGTCGAGGGAACAGTAGGCGTCGGTTCGACCTAGGGCTCCATTTGGGAGACCCAAAGTCAGAACCAAGACAGCTAAGACTGTAAAACTTACTTATATACTTGCTCCATCTTGTTTCGTACTAACCCTGGATGCAAGATCGAAGGAACGAGTGTCTGCAGCTCAGAAAGCCTCAAAGGAGTGAGGTAGCAGCTGGGTTGGGCGCCCGGAAGGACCCGGGCGCCCTAAGTACAAGGCAAAGAGGAGATCAGCACAAGCAAGCTTCGGAAGCTCACTGGCCGGGGCGCCCCCGTGCTCCCGGGCGCCCCCAGTGCCTAGGGCACCCCGCACACAAGACAACGAAGCGGATAACTCTTATCCAGCCGAGAAGCTCACTGAAATGGTCAACCAGGGCGCCCCCAGCGTCCCGGGCGCCCCCAGAGTCAATCCTCATCCCTATTCGAGTGGGATAAGAACTGACCGAGGTAATTCCGGATCGGTTGACACGTAGGGGGGCGCCCCCAACGTTCAGGGCGCCCCGAAGTGCTATAAATAGCACCCAACACCAAGGCTTCTCAACATCAAGTTTTCCAACGCTTTCACGCTCTTCCACTCGAGACGCTCTGCTACAGGAACCTCCCAACTCGAGATACAAGCGCCGACGACGTCCCTCTGCTCCGAGATACATTCCACACCGGACGTCGGTAACGAAGAGGTGTGTTTTTTTTCCTTACTGCACTATCATTGTAATCATCCTTTTGTAAACTATTTTGCGCGATTATAGTATTGCCCGCAGTAAACGGTCAACGACCGTGGGCCTTGGAGTAGGAGCCGACCGCGACTCCGAACCAAGTAAAACTGATTGTGTCTTTGTGTTTTGTTTATTCCGCTGCGCATTTGCTCTTAATTTTATCCGAAAAACGTTTAACGATATTCACCCCCCTCTATCGTTTTCTCTCGATCGAACAAGTGGTATCTGAGCAGGGAAGCTCAAATTTGGTGCAACCACCAGTTTGAGAATTTTTTGGATTTTCGTAAAATTATTTCTTATTTTTTTCGAATTCTTATCGATAATCGAGACCGGTGCAACACCCCTCGATATTTAATTTTCTTTATCCCGCACTACTAATCCAAGACCAAGTCTTGGGACAAAGTTTTTCTTTCTCTTCTCTCTTTTTCAGATAAAATCCTTAATGGCCATGCAAGAAGGATTCAGCATAGCCAGACCTCCACTTTTCAGTGGAGAAGACTTTTCCTACTGGAAAAGTCGAATGGAGGTCCACCTGAAAACTCAGATGGACATGTGGATAATCATCCAGTCTGGACTAGAGATTCTAAAGAACGCTGAAGGAGTACCACAGCCGTACACTGAGTGGGATACCGCTCTGAAAAGAAGAATTGAAGCGGATGCTAAAGCAACCCAGACCCTCTAATGCGGTCTAACAAAAGAGGAGCTGAACCGGGTGGGTCCATTCAACAGTGCCAAGGAGCTGTGGGGCAAACTGATCGAGCTGCACGAAGGAACTTCAGACACTAGAATCAGTAAGAGAGATCTCCTCCTGAACAAGCTGTACACGATCAAGATGAATGACAACGAAACAGCAGCACAGCTCCATGCCAGAATCTAGGAATTAATGAACGGACTACACATAATCGGTCACAAGGTAGAAAACCGTGACCTAATAAGGTACGCTCTTAACACGTTCCCAAGAAACACCTTGTGGGTATCTATGGTAGATGCTTACAAAGTCTCTAGGGATCTTTCCAAAATTAAGTTAGATGAACTTTTTTCTGAACTTGAATTACATGAACAGACTAACTTCAATTTGGCCGAGAAAAGTATCGCCTTTGTTGCAGGTAAAACTGGAAGGACAACCAAAAAGAAGCCTCAACCTGCACCCGAGACTGACTCAGATTCAGACTCAGAAGATAACGAGGGAAATCAGCCTAAGTTGGTTCGGCTAGCCCGAGACTACTACAAAGAACTAAAGAACCAGACTAACAG
Source organism: Boesenbergia rotunda (assembly GCA_024364735.1). Taxonomy (NCBI): domain Eukaryota; kingdom Viridiplantae; phylum Streptophyta; class Magnoliopsida; order Zingiberales; family Zingiberaceae; genus Boesenbergia; species Boesenbergia rotunda. Next base: position 63,051 of record JAGFNQ010007938.1, read on the forward strand.
AAGAAAAGTTAGTCAAAGAAAGGAAGAACCAACTGAACTCTCAAATGAAAAGATCAAACCCAACGTGACCTGCTACGAGTGCAAGAAGAAGGGCCACTACAAGACTGAATGCCCCAACCTGAAGGAAACAAAGAAGACAAGAAAGAAGAAGACACTTCAGGCAACGTGGGACGAGTCCTCCTCCTCCGAAGAAGAAGAGGTCCCACAGTCGAACCTGCTCGCACTAACCGCCTCAGAAGAAATAGAGACAGAGTCAGAGTCGGAGCCGGACGACGACAAACTCACATTCTCAGAGGACGGCGAAATAACTGTAAGTGGTTTTACAAGAATTCAATTAAATGAGTTAATTTCGTATCTTTCTCGAGATTTGGCGAAAGCTAAACTCCGAGTCGAATCTCTCCGACAGGAAGTAAAACTCCTGAAAGAGAGAGCTGACTCTAGACCCTTAACTGAGAAGGTTCAAGAAGGAACCTCTATTCAAGTTGAAAAACTTGAAAAAGAGAACTCCTCCTTGAAAACTCAAGTTAAGGACCTTAGATCAGCTTTAGAATGATTCACTTCTGGTTCCAAGGGTCTTGATATGATTCTTGGAAAACAGAAGTCGGTTCTAAATCGATCCGGACTAGGATACAGAACCAAATCTAGACAAAGATCCTACTATGCTGTACTGAACCAGTCCAGACCTAAAGCTCAGGCATGGGTACCCATACTATGCCTGAACAAACAAACTGGATCAAATCAGTATTGGATCCCCAAGGACAAGATTCATATCTTGCCTAACCATTATCGTGGCTTTAGTCCAGGGGGAGCCAAATTAAAAACTATATTTATTGTTAGATAGAATTCAATTTATGTTTTCAAATTGCATGTTTGCTTGTTTATTTAATTTCTGCAATTTACCATGCTTAGACTTAGGACTGATTAGTTTAAGGACTGAACCAACTTAACTGAAATTTGACAACATAGTATTGGGAGGAGGTGAGATGATAGTACGTTAGGGAAGCCAATTCTAATAAGGTCAAGTATACTCTACTTGGTCTCTTTAGACTGGTGAAACTAGCCGAAGCTACCGATCCAAGACCCAAACTAGTTAGACCAACATTTTTCAAATAATAATTTTGAAAATAAAATTTCATTAAATGGCTTTGTCAAGGAAAGGGTTGATGATCCAATAAGGCTACGGCCAAAGAAGGCCTAGTGCCTCGCTAAGACCTGGAAGCCGAATTCTGAAATTCAAATTCAAATTATTCTTTGTAAAATTTAAATCTAATACAAATTTTCAGTTACGTGTAGATTCAAACATTTTTTAACTCAAAATCAATTGTTTTCAAAATTAACTCAATTTTTTTCAAAATAAATCATTTTTTTTCTATCCACCAAAACCTGTCTCACAAAACCTATAAGGCAAACGTGATTGATAACCTTAGATTGGGTGAGACAGACTAGGCTGTGAAAATCAATTTAGGCTATTCCTGATTCTAATTGGAATCCAAATCAACAAAATTCTTTATGTGTAGGAACATAAAGATTTGGACCAATGGATGTTGGATAACAGTTGCTCCAGACACATGACTGGAGATAAATTGAAATTCACCAAACTCAAGTTCAAAAACCTAGGCTCAGTGGCATTTGGGAACAATGCTACACTCAAGGTAATTGGGTCAGGTAATATTAAACTTAAATCTGACTTTGTTATTAAGAAAGTACTTTTGGTTGAAAATTTTAATTTCAACTTACTTAGCATAAGTCAGTTGTGTGATTCTGGTTATGTAGTTACCTTCAACAATTCTAACTGCCCGATTAAAAAACTACAAGACTCGGAAATCATGCTTAAGGGCACTAGGAAAAATAATGTTTACACTATAAATCTACCTCTAGTACCTAAATGTATGTTAACTCAGTTAGAATAATCAAACCTCTGGCATAGGAGATTAGGTCACACTAATCTAAGAATTATTTCAAAAATCACCCAACTTGGCCTAATTAAAGGTATCCCTAAAATTAAGAATCAAGAAAACTTAATATGTGAATCATGTAATCAAGGTAAACAAACCAGGTCTAATCACAAACTAATCCAATCTGATCTAACCCAAACCACACTTGAGCTCCTGCACCTTGACCCATTTGATTCACATGGAGCCAAGTCACTAAGTGGAAACCGGTACTGCTTAGTAATAGTTGATGATTACTCTAGGTTTACCTGTGTTAGGTTTCTAAAGACCAAAGATGAAACCCTAAACCTATTTAATGAATTTTGTAAGTTAATTGAAAATCAAAATGATACTAAAATCAAAAGACTTAGGAGTGACCACGGGGGAGAATTTGAAAATCAACGGTTCGAGAAATTCTGTAAGGTAAATGGGTACATACATGAATTTTCATGTCCTAGAACCCCCCAGCAAAATGGGATAGTCGAAAGGAGAAATAGAACTCTACAGGAAGCCGCTAGGGCTATGCTCAATGAATTTAACCTAGCCACCCAATATTGGGCAGAAGCAATTAGTACGACTTGTTACATTCAAAATAGGGTCCTGATTAACAAGCGACACAACAAAACACCCTATGAATTATACTACCATAGACTTCCAAACCTACACTACCTAAGGGTCTTTGGGTGCAAAGTCCATATCCTAAACACCAAGGATTATCTAGGTAAATTCCAGTCTAAATCAACCCCAGGTATCTTCCTAGGATATTCAACCACAAGTAGAGCCTATAGGGTTTACAACAAACAGACTAAGAAAATTGAAGAAATAACAAATCTAATATTTGATAAAGAAATCAACTCAAAATTAGATAATACTTCATCAAATATTGATCAAGAAGATAATGAACAAGCTGTTGAATCCTTAATTGAACCCATAAATGAACTAACTATTGAACCAACTAATGAGTCAGTTGAACCAACTATTGAACCAATAATTCAACCAAATCAAATAGCTGAATCAAATAGTGAACCAAACCGACCAGCCGGACCTGAGGCTGAACCAAGTTCTAGAAAAACCAAGAAACCCAGACTTAGTCACCCAACCGATCAAATTATGGGTGATCCAACTCTAGGAGTCAGAACTAGATCTTCCTATAGAAACCTTATCCAGATAGCAATGATTTCAAAAATAGAACCTAAGACTATAGAGGAAGCCCTACCTGATCCTGATTGGATCATAGCTATGCAAGAAGAATTAGCCCAATTTGAGAGGAACCAAGTCTGGGAGTTAGTACCTAAACCTGAGGGCAAATCCGTCATTGACACTAAGTGGGTTTTTAGGAACAAGTTAAATGATCAAGGAGAAATAATCAGAAATAAAGCCCGCTTAGTAGCGAAGGGATTCAGTCAAGTAGAAGGGTTTGATTATGACGAAACCTATGCCCCGGTAGCTAGACTTGAGTCCATTAGGATGTTATTGGCCTTTGCATCCCATAAAGGATTTAAACTATACCAAATGGATGTAAAGTCAGCCTTTCTAAATGGATTCATTAAGGAAGAAGTCTATGTAGGACAACCCCCTGGTTTTGAGGACTTAGAAAGACCTGACCATGTTTACAAACTTACCAAAGCACTGTATAGACTAAAACAAGCACCTAGGGCCTGGTATGAACGCTTATCCACTTACCTAATTTCTAAAGAATTTAAACAAGGACAAATCGATTCAACCCTATTTATTAAAACATTAGGAAAAGAAATATTTATTGCCCAAATCTACGTCGATGACATAATCTGTGGGTCCACCAACTCTAATTTTTTAAAAGAATTCGTTAAAATAATGGAAAATGAATTTGAAATGAGTTTAGTTGGTGAGCTCAACTTTTTCCTAAGGTTACAAATTAAACAAACTAGGGATGGAAACTATGTCCATCAATCCAAATATGCTAAAGAGTTAATAAAGAAATTTAAAATGGATAACTCTAAAAGCATAAGTACTCCTATGACCACTAATATAAAAATAGATAGTGACCCTGATGGAAAACCAGTAGACCTTAAACTTTACAGGAGTATGATTGGAAGCCTATATACCTTATAGCCAGCAGACCTGATATCCTCTTCTCAGTAGGAATGTATGCTAGATACCAAACCTGTGCTAAGGAAACGCACTTAGCATCCTTAAAAAGAATATTAAGATACATTAAGGGCACCCTAAATGTAGGGATTTGGTATCCTAGGACCTCAACTTTTAAACTATCAGGATATTCAGACTCTGACTATGCTGGTTGTAAGCTAGATAGAAAAAGTACAAGTAGAAGTTGCCAACTCTTAGGAAACAACCTAGTAAGTTGGTGCAGCAGAAAGCAACACTGTGTAGCCTTGTCCACAACCGAAGCTGAGTATGTTGCTTTAGGAGAGTGTGTAGCACAACTCTTATGGATGATGCACACTCTTAAAGACTTCCAGCTTGACTACAATCAAACCCAAGTCTTCATTGATAACATAAGCTCAATTAATCTAACTAAAAATCCAATCCAACATTCCAGAACTAAACACATAGAAGTTAAACACCACTTTGTAAGAGATCATGTAGCCAGGGGTGAAATAGTCCTTAAGCATATAGATTCTAAATCCAACTTAGCCGACATATTCACTAAACCCCTACCTGAGTCTGAGTTCAGCTCATTAAGAAGGCAGTTAGGATTATGCTTGGTAGAATAGGGTTACTATATTTTTTTCTGCTTTAAGTGATTTGAAAAATCAATTTGTAAAACAGTTTTAAAAATTTGCTTTACTTAATGTTCAAAATCTTTTTAATAGTTTTTGTTACTTAGTTTTATTGTCAAAAACTACCCCCTTCAAAACTAGGGCTTTTTCGCAAATGGACTTAGCCTAAGCCCTAACCCTAGAAATGCATGCACCTATAGATCTAGAATCCAGCATCTCACAAGCACCTTAGGGTACGTTTGAGTGATAACCTAGAATGGGTTGAGATGCTTAGGTCTTTGCCTTAATTCAAGATGCTTTAAGTCAGTGCATCTGCTGTAATTAGGGCACTAAATACAACTAAATACAGTAATCAAGTTAAGTGTCAAGCTTAGACAATCTAACTTGAACAGAACACTTAACTCGACTAACCCTAGCAAAAACTACGTTTTATAACAGGTAGTAAGTAGCTAATTGGGTTAGACAGGTCCCTACAGAGAAAATTTAAATGGTTTGATTCAGTTTATCTTGCATTGGTTCAGTACAGCACATTATTTTGTTATATGCAAGTTATTTGTTATTTTACTATATTATTTTTTTGATATATGGCAAAGGGGGAGAGATAAGAAAGGAGAGAAGCTTTAAATTTGTAAGCTAAGCTTTAATTTTTTTTCAAAATTTTATCCTTTCTTCAAAAAGTACTTATCATACTTACTCTATTTTTCTCTTTCAAAGTACTTAACCTGTTTTTTCCAAAACTGTTTTCAAAAGTACTTAGTCTAAATTATTTTCAAAATAAAGCATTTTCTATGTACTTAAACTTAAGCTATCACTAAGTACTTATTTCTAAACTTCCCTAGAAAAGTTTCGAAGTACTAAAAAGATTGAAAACTTTTAAAAGTACTTTCAAAAACTCAAAAGAGATGTTTTAGAAAATTTTCCACTAAGTTATTTTTCTAAAAATTTCTAAGTATAAAGTTTTTTTGGGAAAATTTACTTTTGAAAAATCTTCTAAGTTTTGAAAAATTAACTCCATCATGTTAACTTAGAAAATTTTCAAACCCCATGAAACTTTGAAAAACCTAGGGGGAGATTCCTTCCAGGGGAAGGGAACTAAACTAGTTTATCATCTACTCTGATCAACTTAACTTTTTGAATCGGGTTGCCATAAATAAAAAAGGGCGAGATTGTTGGTGCAGATAGCGCCCAAGTCGAACCTGTGTTTTGATAAATGGCAAAGGGTTCAAAAGATAAGTCTTATTTGTTATCTAACATGCTGCTTGAGTGTGCAGATTGAAGTCCTAGCAAAGGAATGCTAGGCACCTAGCGAAGGAATGTTAGGCACTGAAACCCTAAGTCCTGGCGAAGGACAGCTGGGAACCTAGCGAAGGGATGCTAGGATACGAAGACCTAGCGAAGGACTGCTAGGCACTGGGCGAAGGACAGCTTGGTATCCAAGACCTAGCGAAGGACTGCTAGGCACCTAGCGAAGGGCTGCTAGGATACGAAAACCTAGCGAAGGACTGCTAGGCACCGGGTGAAGGACAGCTTGGTATCCAAGACCTGGCGAAGGAACGCTAGGCAAAAGTCCAACCGGAGGAGCCGGTTGGCAACAGGTAAATTCTCCTGAGAGGAGTAGGTGAGAACGCGTTCTCGTCGAGGGAACAGTAGGCGTCGGTTCGACCTAGGGCTCCATTTGGGAGACCCAACGTCAGAACCAAGACAGCTAAGGCTGTAAAACTTACTTATATACTTGCTCCATCTTGTTTCGTACTAACCCTGGATGCAGGACCGAAGGAACGAGTGTCTGCAACTCAGAAATGTTGGGATCGGGTGCATGTTGACATGGATGCGGGTTCGTAATTTTAAAATTAATTACGTGCAGCGGAAGATTTAGCATAAATAATTTCTTAAATTATTTAACCACACATCTAAGCATGCAACCTTATCTTGTGTAGGCATGATCATATATTTAAAATTTTGTAGAAACGTAAACTAATTTACGTATTACCTCGCGTAACTCGAAGGAAGGGACGAGATCCAACCGTAAGCGTCCCTCGGAAGCTTCGCCTCTATTCGCGTCCACGCCGAGTATCTTCGGGATGACTTCGCAAAGCCACGAGTTTCGTGTTCTCGAGAACTACTAGATTCTCCGAGAATGCGACAAGAAACCAAGAGAGAAGTAATCATATCGGAAAAACTCATCACCAAGGTTGGCCGGAATCACAATTCCGGCGAGGAGGAAGATGGCTTGCGCCCAATCCCAAGGTGATGATGGCCGGAGAGGAAGATCATCCCAATGGAAGAACTTCGTCGCCTCGGTGCTTCTCCTTGTGCTCACGGCAAGAAGAAGGGAGAAGAAGGGAGAGGCCGGCCAAGAGAAAGGAGGGAGGAGAGGGAGAGAGCCCAGCAAGAATACTTTGATTATTTCGAATGAATTCCAAGCCTTGCCTTGGGCCCTTTATATAGTCGCCTCTCAACTGCCAAGTCTCTTTTTTCTTATGGAATAAATTTTCATAAGAAATTTATCATATAAATTTTCTATGACTTATTCCATCATGCCAAGTCTTGATTTTATATCATGGTTAAAATCATATTTTAATTCATATAAAAATCAACCAAGTCTCTTTTTATGGAATAAATTTTCATAAGAAATTTATCATATAAATTTCTTTATATAAATTTCTTTATCATGGTAAATCAATCCATGATTGATTTTATAAAATAAAATAAACCAATCCATGGTTCATTTTAATTTCTATGAAAAATAAATTTCTTTATATAAATTTCTTTATATAAATTTCTTTATCATGGTAAATCAATCCATGATTGATTTTATAAAATAAAATAAATCAATCCATGGTTCATTTTAATTTCCATGAAAAATAAACCAAACCTTGGTTTATATAAAAAATTTATATCATCCATAATTTTATAAAACAAACCACACTTGATTTGTAAAATAGGGTGATTCGAAAATCCGGACCACAAAATTTTTCGGGATTTTTCCGGATAGAGTCTAGGGTTTACGGCCCTACAGGAGCAACCCAAGGGGCTTTATTGTAAAACTTAAAACTTATCAAGGGTTTCATGAAAGAAAACCTCAAATAAGTTGGCTTATGTAAATTTACCTAAAATTAAGGGGTTAAGTTGATAAAATATTTAACCTTAGAAACTTATGGTGCATCACTCAATTTAGAGGGTGAAAATGGTTAAAAAAAACCCTACTCTAATTGCATGATTTGGATTACATGAGTTTGAGGGACTTTTCTGAAAAAAATCCCCATATTTTATAAACTTTCCTTTTCTCCTCTCGGCCGCAGACGAGCACCCGATCCCCTCTTCTTCTCTTCTCCCTCCGCGATGCCCTAGCCGTAGTCTCTTCATCGATGCCACACAAACCCCACCTCCTCCTTCCATCGTGCGATCAAAGAAACCTATTGCGATACCTTTGTCCCGATCGCTCAGAGGAGCTCATCCCCTCGCCTCCCCTGGTCGGTTGTCGGCAGGATTCACTGCGTCTACGGACCTCCCCGCTGGATGATAGCTCCTACGGTTGGATTGGGGCAAATAGCGCGTCGTCGTCGACAAGGTACCGACGTCTCTGTTGTTGTTTTCCTGCAGAACACTTGGTCAATCATCTATGGATCTGGTAAGCCATTTCCCTTCGTTTGTGGATCGGCTGGAGGTGTTAGGGTTGATATTGTCTGTGCTTGGTTTGCTTGCTAGGGTCAAGATAATGTATTAGCTTGTTCATTTTTACCAGAAATGTTGCGAGGTGAACTTTGTTTCGGTTTTGGCTTTAGGGAAACGTTGATCGACTTGTTTCAAACCTCCTACATGGATTAGATCATGGATTAATCTTGTTGTTGGGTTCTCCTCGCTTTGTTGTTCAGGTGATTCACGGTTGGGAGAATAGGGCTTGAATGAAGCCATAGTGTGAAAGGGTGGTGGTTAGAATGTGGAGCAGTAACTTGTTTGGGACTTATTGGTGTTATGGAGTGGAATTTCGTCCGTAGCTTTATTTGTTTGCATTTTTGATTGGATAATGGGTTTTGTTGTTTTCAGATCTGTGTTCTTGGATCGATTTTGTACCAAATTTATCCGATTTGGTATATCTTAGCTTAGAAGGAATTAGTAATGGATTGGTTGGATTAATAAAGTAATTGGATGGTTTTGAGTTGGATTGTCCTGTTGGAATTTAAATTAGTGTGTACATGTGGTATTTTGGATTGTATCAGCTGATTTGGTTATGAATGCATTTGATGTTTGGATGATTGTTTCATTAGGGTTGCTTTAATCAGGGAAGAGTTTACCTTGCTACATGAGGTAGAGATGAATTGGCTTCTGATCATGGTTATGGTTGGGTTTTATAGAGATTTTGGATATGTGCTTGGATCCTTAGAGGATAGATTGAATAGCCTTTGGAATCAATATGTGATTGTTGTGATTCCATTCTATAGAGTTGGTTTTGACATTTTGGTTGGTTATAGGTATGATTTTTGTTGTGTGGAGTTCTTGGGTTGCTCTTATTTTCTCATCGTGAATTGAGGTGTTGAGGATTTCTAGATTTACTGTACTGGATTATGGTTGCTTTGAGTTATTATGATTAGAATGGAATTCTGACTTGGGTCAGAATTTAAACCTGTGCTTGTGATAGTATTGATATGGAATTAAGGGTTAGCTTAATAATGGAATGTGACTTCGCGAACCTGATTTGGACTTGGGATTAGGTGATGCTCAGTGATAGGTTCCAAGAATGGTTCTTGGAGTGGTTGGGTTTAGCTCCGTGAGATGAAACCTAATCCTAAACAAACGTAGGTTAATCATTTAATTAGATGTAATGAAATGAAATAGGTTGAGTAGGTTAACCCTGACATGGTTTAGGGGCTTGTTAGCTAGTTGCTATTTTTGTAATAGCTATTTAAATATGTCCTTTGATACAGGGCATTCATTTGGACTTTTGGTTGCGGATCATTGGACGGGAGGTTCTCTGTTGATATGAGCAACTTCATTTGAGGCGGGTACCCCTTGACTTATCTTTTAGATATTGTCATATTGCTATGCCTGGTTGGTTATAGATAACAGTAAGTTTATACGCTATCCTTGTTTAGTATGCTTGTTCTGGATACTTGTTGTTTATCCTTGAGTTATTATGCTGTTAGTTCCATACAGTCTCAGGTATTGTCATATCTATATGTATGCTTAGATATCGGGATGTATCTCTTGTATTTGACATGAGGGATCTGTAGTTTCCGGCCAGTATACCTTGTAGGTTACCTGTATTCCCTATTATAGGATTCAGACTGAGATTTAGTATACTGAGGACTTGGTGAGGGATGTATTTGTACATATCATACACCATCCTTGCATTGTTGTATGCCGGCGATCAGCGACTCCCTTGTGGTTGAGCCTATCGTCTTCCGGTACATGATATGCGCACACGGCCACTCATAGGTTAGTGGATACCGTAGGATGTGTGCATTTGCCCTGTATTGCTCCGTTCGACCACTATTTGGAGGGTGGGTCCAGGCGTGGTAGCAACCAGGGATCCCTTCTCGTACTGAGCCACGAGGAGATGAGAGCTAGACTCCCCCATTGCTTCGGGTAAGAGCGTGGTCTCCGCCAGCATCCTGTCCACCCGGTCACTCAGGAGCAGTGATGGCAGGGTGCGTACAGGTTGTCACAGCTCTACCCACGCGGACGTCGTGGACGATGATCCTAACTGGGACTAGGGGTGACACATGTCATTGCACAATGTGCATATTTTGCATCGTGTATTGTTTGCTGCAATTGATTTCTGCACTTGTTTGACATGCATATACTGGAGACCAGTATACCTTGGATTATATGTTATACTTGTTCCATAGGGACTTATTTCACCTTCTACGGGATAGATGGATTCTGGTATGTATCTTTATTCAGTATCTTCAGTATACCCTTTCCTATTGTTCATATGAGACGGTATCAGCGTAGACTTCTATTGTTATTATAACATACTATGCATATCTGCTGGGTATTCGCTGAGTTTATGGACTCACACCATTTCCATATGTTTTTATTTCAGGTTGAGATACTTGCAGTCGCCAGAAGAGCCCAACAGCCAGTCCCTACCCATCGCGACGGCAGGGTTTTGGTTTTGTACTTGGCGATGTATTTATTTCATATTTCTTTTAGGACTTTGTATATGTCTTGTGAGTGTTGTAGTGTGCCCTAAGGGGCTTATGTATTTGTTGATTTGTCGTAAGTCGGACCGGTCCGCAGTCAGGTATGATTTATTTTGTATTATGGTCAGTTTATGTTTTGGTTTTGAGGCCTGAGGCCAAATTATTATCTGCGTGTGTGTTTGGATAGTGTATATATGTGTAAATTGTCCGCCGGACAGAGGAGATGTTGTCCGATTTTATATTGGAACAGCGGCTCCTGGGTCTCGGGGCGTGACATGATTTATTTTATAAATTGAACCAAACAATTTGGTTCCCTCCCTTTGTTGTGGCTGGCCAAGCCAAGAGGGTGGGGACCCTCTTTGGCCGGCCTATCCAAGCCACGCCCCAATGAATTAAACTCATTTAATTCATCTATTAAGTCTTCAAAAGACTTAGTCATTTTACTCTTCCGAGGCGTCTCTGAAAAATTCAGATTCGACTTATCGTTTGGCTCAACCAAACCTAATCTCTCTTGATTGGAAAATTCAATTTTCAACTCGTTTTAAATCCCTCGGATTACTCGTAGTGCGTGTGACTAAATAGGCTTTCGATTTATGTTTGCCCTCTATAATTAACCAATTATAGAACGATCATGAGTGTCACCTAGTAGTACATCATGATCCCCAATTAATTGAAAGATCAACGGTTGACCTCAGAAACAATTCTGAAACCCTTCAGCAGCTATAATGAATCGTGCCCCATTCCCTTCACCATCTTATACCCACTTGGTTTAGGACATGGTCTATGTGTGTCAGCCGCCACTAGGCTGACTACGTCACACCTAGCCCAAGTAACGTTTTCTCGTCCTACGGATTCTAATTACTCTCATGTATCTAAGAGATTCATACTCTGAACATGTCATGCTCTGGCCAGAGGCTTCGAGTAACAATTCGACGATAGGCCTTGGGTATACATCTCCTCGCAAGGAGTGGTGAATCCTTTGTAGGCTGTTCAAACATCTTCGGGCACTTCGGCTTATACCCAATCATCCTGGGTCCACACCTCCTTGGAGATGCTTGCTTAAGATGTCAAAGTATAAGTCTCCATGACCAAGATGACTTGAACACCGCAAGTCAAAGGAACATCGCACTTAAGCTGCAGTAAGAACTTCACTGACATGTCTATATGTAGACTACCATATGAAGTTTTACAGCCAGTCACTCCAATGAACTAGTTCCCTTAACTAGCATTCATGTTTAACTCCGGACATCCCAATGTCACCAGCCAGTGAGAATCAGCTGATTAGAGAATAACCCATGCTAGTCTCAACAGAATTGATAGTGTCCGTTTTTATCAATTCATCGACTAGGGACAATTTCAATACTTCACAATTGCACATGTAGAGATAATCACTAGTTGTGAATTCATTACAAATTCTCTCATGCTGTGAATTGTATTGCGGACATTTAGTAAATGAGTTTAAGATCTTAATCAAATACATAAACATGTATACTCAAATAGTGAATATTCATTTATTAAAATAAATGATTACAATCATAAGGCGATTGCCTTAGGACACATTTCTCATATCACTAACAAGAAAGTCTCAAAGGAGTGAGGTAGCAGCTGGGTTGGGCGCCCGGAAGGACCCGAACGCCCTAAGTACAAGGCAACGAGGAGATCAGCACAAGCATGCTTCGGAAGCTCACTAGCCGGGGCGCCCCCAGTGCCTAGGGCGCCCCACACACAAGCCAACGAAGCGGATAACTCTTATCCAGCCGAGAAGCTCGCTGAAATGGTCAACCAGGGCGCCCCCAGCGTCCTGGGTGCCCCCAGCGTCCCGGGCGCCCCCAGAGTCAATCCTCAGCCCTATTCGAGTGGGATAAGGACTGACCGAGGTAATTCCGGATTGGTTGACACGTAGGGGGGCGCCCCCAACGTTCAGGGCGCCCCGAAGTGCTATAAATAGCACCCAACACCAAGGCTTCTCAACATCAAGTTTTCCAACGCTTTCACGCTCTTCCACTCGAGGCGCCCTGCTATAGAAACCTTCCAACTCGAGATACCAGCGCCGACGACGTCCCTCTGCTCCGAGATACATTCCACACCGGACGTCGGTAATGAAGAGCTGTGTTTTTTTCCTTACTGCACTATCATTGTAATCATCCTTTTGTAAACTGTTTTACGCGATTATAGTATTGCCCGTAGTAAACGGTCAACGACCGTGGGCTTTGGAGTAGGAGCCGACCGCGACTCCGAACCAAGTCAAACCGATTGTGTCTTTGTGTTTTGTTTATTCCGCTGCGCATTTGCTCTTAATTTTATCCAAAAAAGGTTCAACGATATTCACCCTCCTCTATCGTTTTCTCTCGATCCAACACATTACACTTTGAAAATTATTGTGCAAAAGTCAATTTTGTACTTTCAGAAGACTTAGAAAATTGTCTTAGAAAAATTTTCAATTGAGAAAGATTTTCAAAACATATTTTGAATATTTTGAAAAATGCAAGTATTGCTGAAAAATATATTGAGTTCTTTGAAAAATGTAAGTACTTTAGAAAAAATATATTGAGCTTTTGAAAAATGCAAGTACTTTAAAAAATATATTGAGTTTTTGAAAAATTCAAGTACTTTTAGAAAATATATTGAGTTTTTGAAAAATTCAAGTACTTTTAGAAAAAATATATTGAGTTTGAAACACATAAGTACTTTTAGAAACACATCATGCATTTTTGAAGGATATTTGAAAACATAATATTTTACTTGACTTGGTTTCTTTTCCAGTCTGACACAATCCTAGGAAACCTTGTTAACTATAAGGACATTTCCCTATGTGTCCTGGAAATTCTTCAAACTCAAGTAAATATTATTTTCCAATAGAATTTTATAAACAAAAAATTTGAAAATGATAGTATTATATTTTCATAAAAGATGACAGTATTTAAACAAACTCCCTTATGTTTTCAGAAGGATTTAAACAATACAGTACTTGAAAACATATTATTTTAAAATATTTAATAATTCTTTTAGTTTGACCTCCCCCTAAACTTGATCCAGTCCTAGGAAGCTTGTTGACCACAAGTACCCTTCCTTTGAGTCTTTAGGGTTTGGTTTTAGCCCAAAAGAATTATCTAATTTAAAAAAATAGTTTTGAGAAATACTTGTCAGAAAATCTTCTTTTGACTTAGACTCCCCCTAAATTTGGCACATCCTAGGAGTCCTTGTAGATCATGAAGTAAACCTTCCTCTGTGTCTTTTAGGGTTTATCAAAATCAAATGAACAATAATTTTCAGGAAGATAAATTTCAAAACCACAATATGGAATATGAATAACTTTTAAAGCATAGTTTTCGAAAAATATTTTTAAAGATTAAAAAGAATAAAGCACTCCCCCTGTATTCAACACCGTTTGACTCTATCTAAGTGCCTTAAGGGATTTTAGTGTTGACCTAAGAGGTTTGTGTAGGTAAAACAATTTTTCAAAGGAATATAATTTTTGAAAATCTATCATATATAATCAATCAGACAAGCATGAATTTCATAAAAACATTATTATGTTGAAGTACTATTTTGAAAATATATTTTTAAAAAAATATTCTAACAATTTTGAAAAATATTTTTCAATTTATTAGTCCATAACATTTCACCATTCTAGATGTTTCAATACAACACGCATGGTTGCCTTATGGGTGGTATGAGATGCTTGAATCATTTTTTTTCTTAATTCATTGTTAAATCTAAGATTTAATTGAAACTTGTGTTAGATTCAAATTTATCAAATAGTAAAGTGAATTTGATTTTCGGTAATCGGTTTCCAGGTCTTGGCGAGGCATAAGACCTTCTTTGGCTGTAGCCTTATTGGATCATCAACCCTTTCGTTGACAAAGCCTTTTATCTAAAATTCATTTTTAAATTACTTCTTGAAAAATTTTGGTCTAACTAGCTTAGGTTTTGGATCGGTAGCTTCGACTAGTTCCACCAGACGACTTCCCTAACGCACTATCATCTCACCTCCACTTAATACTAGGTTGATCAAGTTTCAATTATTCTTTTTCCTATAATCGTTCTAATTTATGCATAAAATTAAACGTGAATGACATGACATATATTTTAAGAAAATTGCATATGCATGACATGACAATTATGCATGAGTCAAACAATTCAAATCATTTTATTTAAGTTTTTAATAATGTATCAAATTCGTGTGAACCCACGAATATGCCAACCCACTTTGACAAATTTGATATTATTAATTTAATTGTTGCAGTTTGGGTAAGATTTTATTTAATTTGAGTTTAAGTTATTTAAGAATTAATTGGATTTAAGTTAAGTATGAATTAATTAAAGTTGAATTAATTAAGGATTAATTGAATTTGAATTAATTAAGGATTAATTGAATTAAAATTAATTATGGATTAATTGAATTTGAATTAATTAAAGATTAATTGAATTAAAATTATTAAGGATTAATTGAATTAGAATTAATTAAGGATTAATTGAATTTGAATTAATTAAGGATTAATTGAATTAAAATTAATTAAGGATTAAATGAATTTGAATTAATTAAAGATTAATTGAATTAAAATTATTAAGG
This sequence comes from Boesenbergia rotunda, assembly GCA_024364735.1. NCBI lineage: Eukaryota > Viridiplantae > Streptophyta > Magnoliopsida > Zingiberales > Zingiberaceae > Boesenbergia > Boesenbergia rotunda. Next base: position 78,421 of record JAGFNQ010007938.1, read on the forward strand.
ATTAATTGAATTTGAATTAATTAAGGATTAATTGAATTTGAATTAATTAAGGAATAATTGAATTAAAATTAATCAAGGATTAATTGAATTTGAATTAATTAATGATTAATTGAAATTGAATTAATTTAGGATTAATTGAATTTGAATTAATTAAGGATTAATTGAATTAAAATTAATTAAGGATTAAATGAATTTGAATTAATTAAGGATTAATTGAATTTGAATTAATTAAGGATTAATTAAATTTGAATTAATTAATGTTAAAATTAATTAAGATTTAATTTGATTTAAGTTTCAAAATTTCCGGGTTAATTAAAAGTTGTGGGTTTAATTTCGTTATCTTCATTATTTCAAAAATTTCTAACTCATCTACTATTTCTTCTTTATCTAATTTTTCAAGTTTTTCTAATAATTCTGATTTGTTTGAATTTTTGTAAACGTTATCCACTATAGCCTTGATAGTAGAAAATTCAATTTCCTCCTGATCCACATCATGAAGATTATATTCTTCTACATCTTTACAATAGGTGGAGTAATTTGGACCATTAGTTAATGTTTTGTAATAATCTTCAACATTATCTATAATTAAATTATCATCTAAGAGAATTACATCTCTATTATCCTCAGAATTATCAGAAATATTTTCAGTTTTATCCTTACGATTTTATGAAATATCATCTTTATCCTCAGAAATATTTTCAATATTTTCAGAATTAATCTCACAATTTTCAGAGTCATCAGTAAGATTTTCAAATTTAAATTTAGTGTTATCAGTAAGATTTTCAAATTTAACTTCAGTGTTATCAGTAAGATTTTCAAATTTAAATTCAGAGTTATCAGTAAGATTTTCAAATTTAATTTCAGAATTAACATTAAGATTAATTACAGAATTAATTTTAATATTATCAGAATTAATTTTAATTTCAGAATTAATTTTAAAAATCATTGAATTTACATTCAGGATTAAACAATTAATTTCGGACATTTTAGCAATATCTACATCTTCTAATTGGGTATGCAAAATATTAATCTGACTATGCAGTGAATTTAATTTTTTAGAAAAAATTCCTAACTTATCATATGACAGGGCAGGAATTTGAAAATTTTTCGGAATATAAATTTTGCGTACCTTTGCCGGACACTTATTCTTATAGTGTCCGTACTTTTCGCATTTGAAGCATTTGATATGACCTTTATCCTTCCGGACTCCGGGCACTGATGCCTCCTTTGCTTCCGGCGGTGTAGGCTGAGTCTTACGAGTATGACACTGATTTTTATAGTGCCCTCTCTCCCTATACTTGAAACATATAATATGTAATTTAAAAATTGACATTTTAAAAAAAATATACCTGATTCACCCCTGGGCTCCCCCTCAACTCCTGGCGTCTTTGCTCCGTCGGCGGTTAGTCCGGTGAAGAGCGTCCAGGCTCTGATACCAATTGTAGGACCGGTGTCGTTGATAGAGGGGGGGGGGTGAATATTGTTTGTAAAAAAACTTTCACGGAAACTCGTAAACTTTCGTTCGTTCTGGACAGAGCGTTAGTAGCACAGCGGAAAATAAAACAGTAAAGAAAAGACAACACAACCCAGAATGCACATGGGATTTACTTGCTTCCCAACCCCCCAGGGTCAGTACATCCAAGGCCTAAGCACGGGAACACCCGTCCACTAATGGTCTCCTTTCCGGACTTTCTGGAGGCGGAGAAACCCGTCTTATAGTGCAAGAGTTACAAACAAAAGATAGATAAAATACGTGCTGAAAATAAATTCACCGAACAAAACAGGATTTGAAACTTGGCCGATCTGGACCTCCGAAGTGCCGCACACTTCCTTCTAGAGCCTCCTGGTCGCAGAGCTTCGTCGTTAGCGCTTTGTCGTCACTTTGGAAGCTTAGAATCGTTTCAGAAAGTTGTGTTCTGAGCCTGAGGGGTCGAAGCCCCTTTTATTGCCTTCATTGGGGCGCCTGTGATCACTGGGGTGCCTCAAAGGGCTTGGTCAAAGTTTATCTCCGCGCCGAACTCGCCGCAGCAAATAACACTCTTGACTAGGGCGCCCTGGACCTCCCAGATGCTTCAATGAACCCAGTTAAAGCTTATCTCTACTTCGAACTCGCAGCAGCAGATATAGCTTTCAACCAGGGCGCCTGTATCATATGGGGCGCCTGAATGATAGCCTATTTTGCCTCCTTTCATGGAGGTGCCCTGGATGATGGGGGCGCCTAGCTCCATCTAGGCGCCTCCTTCAATGGGGGCGCCTAGCAGCCAACCTTCCAGTCGCTTTGTGCGTTGTTTGCCTGCTTTGTCTTCCATTCTAGGTACCTGCAAGATACCTAGATACAAAGCAAATACACACACAATCTTAGCCTTAACGAAATGGTTCTGACTTCGGATTTCCACGAAACCCTAGGTCGAACCGACGCAAGTTCCCACCCCCGGGAACGCGCCTTCAACCTACTCCTCTCAGGTGACGGTTACCACCCAGTCCATTCGAGTGGACTTTTACTTAGCCTTCGATACTCTCGGATCTCGAGATGTCCGAACCTCGACCCGTCTCTACTTATGTCCTTAGTCATCGTTCAGCTAAGTTGCTCAATCCCTCGGACCAAGGCTTCGTGCCCAAACCCTAGGTCCAGGACTTCGGTGCCTAACCCTCAGGCAGGACTTCGTGCCCAATTCCCTGAACCAGGTCTTCGGTGCCCAACCCTTGGCCAGGACTTCGTTGCCAATTCCTCGAACCAGGTCTTCGTGCCCAGTTTCACTCACCAGGTCTTAGTGCCCAGCTTCACTCACCAAGACTTAGTGCCCAGCTTCACTCACCAGGTCTTAGTGCCCAGCTTCACTCACCAGGACTTAGTGCCTAGGTTAACTAGGACTTTGGTTCACTTTGGTATATCTTTCTTGACTAACCCTTCCCTTGTTCAATGTATCACTGACTTAAGTATATTGTCAAACATTGAAACATTTAGAGGAGGACATTACTGATGCAACTTTCACCAACAATTATCACGTTGACGACCTCGAATGCGATTTTTGACAAAGATTCGGTGAATATCAAATTTCCTAATATGAAACAAAATTATACTTCTAAACTTAAAATTGTTTCTAACTTCTTGACCTATCTATTTTTTTAAATATGAAAACTAATTTATTTAGTAAAATATTTGTTTGAGACCGCTAGTGCGATCGGGACGTCGATACGGACTCATAGGAATTTGTTTCGTCTCGATCCGACCTCCATAGGTCCTTCTACGATATTTGATAAGTCTTATTTATTTATTTTTTTAAAAAATCACAAACTGCAATTTATTTAATAACATTCATATTTGAGGCAACTATTTCAATCGAGATGCCGATACGGACCTATAGAAACTCATTTCGTCTCGATCTGACCTCCGCAGGGCCTTCTATATTATTTAGAAAAAGAATTAAAATTTTGCAATAAAATATTTTTTGTTGAAAAATTCATTGGAGATTTGCAACAAATATATTTCGTTGCAATATTACGACGAATAAATTCGTCGCAAATGTCCAACGACAAATATTTGTTGCTAAATTCGTTGCATTTTTGGGATGATAATGAGTTTGTTGCAAATCTGCAACGAATATATCATTCGTCGCGAAATTTGTTGCCAAATTGCAACAAATTTGGCAACGAAAATGTTTTTGACGCTAAATTGCGACAAAGATTTTTTATTGCAAATTAGGTTACTAATTTAGGACGAATATTTTTTTTGTTGCAAATTTTGTCGCAAATCTGCAACAAAAAATATTCGTTGCTAATTTTCGTCCCTAAAAAATTGTTTTTTTGTAGTGGGTTTTATGCTAAAGGAACCAAAGCTAAGAACATATCTTAGATTTAAGGGACTTGAGGGGCCTAAATGTAAAAGTGGCAAGACTTATGGAGCCCTCGCGTCGCTGCCTTTGGCCACAAACCTGACCTTCGATTCCCTTCTTCTCCGATTCAGATCACGCGTGCCTTACCTCCTCTTGATCGCGAAGCGGTTGCAAGCCACCGGAGCCCAGCGTTCGGCGTCCTCACCTCCACGAGTCTAGGTGGCCCCTTACGATTCTTCCCTAGAGCGAGGGAGTCGAAGCTTTCCTTTGAGCTTGTGGAGTCTCGTTGGGCTAGGATCTGGCGATCGAGCTCTTGGAGCTCTACAGCACAACCGGAGACAGGGTGATAGGGCAAATCCCCAACTCCGAGTAAGTGTGATGATGATTTGAACTTGGTTGTGCTATCGTGAGTTGTTTCAGCGTGGGATTGATTCCTTCTTCATCAAAATCTAATCGGCTTCCGATCTGCAATTGCAGTGGGAGGCGAAGTGGAGGAGGATCGTGGGTTATTAGAGCCAAGGGTGGGCTAGATGTGATTAATCCTTCTTCCCTGTGGTTGTGTAGCACCAGACCTAAAGCAGAGGAACTCACCGAGCCATCACAGGCAAGGATCAGTTACTTGATGTTGATTCTTGAATGTATTAATGTGAGATTGTTTCGAATTATGATGTAGTAGCAAATGTGTTGATTTCGGATGTTTTTAGCATGATCCACTTCAATAGGTGAGGTTCCAACCGTGAGTTTCAATTTGAGGTCCTATTTTGGATTTCTGTTCTAGCAGCAGAGGAGGGATCGGCTCAAGGTGAGTTTTGGTTCCGTTTTGAAGCTTGGATGTCTGATTTCTGCCGAGTCTTAGTTCCTGAATTTGTTGTGGTTCTGTTGGCATGTTGTTTTTTCCATGACTAGCATAACTTCTATTTGTTGTTCTGTGATGGAGTGGGTTGTAGCTAGATCTTCAATAATGTAGCGTTTGATCAAATTTCTAAGTTTAAATTCGAATCTGATTTGCTACATTAGAGATGGGTAGTTTGTGTTGGGGTTGCAAGGTTGCAAACATGGTCCCATATCGAAAACACATGGGAAAGATCATAGGCTCATAAGGAAAAAATATATCTCCATTGGCATAAAGCCTTTTGGAAGATTCCAAGAGCAAAATCATGAGGTCTTAGGCCAAAAGTGGATAATATCATACCATTGTGGAGATATCTAAATTCCTTTCGGTCTTAACAAGTGGTATCAGAGTCAGGTCGTTCTTCACCGGACTAACTGCTGGAAGAAGCACGAGCTAGAGTCATGATCTAGATCTAACCATGTAAGTTAAGCTTTGAATAAAGGATATGTGGGCTCCCATGTCTTGATCAAGAGGACCAAACACTAGGCAGAAAAGTCCTAGTAGTGGCTAAGCGGTGAAGTCCTAGTAGGTCGGGTGGACCGAGGGGCCGAAAGACCTGGTAGGTTGAGGATCGGACATCAAACAGAAAGGGTTTCTGCTTGAGCGGGGCTTGTGGTCCTTTGTTTGAGGGGGGATTGTTAGGGTTGCAAACATAGTCCCATATCGAAAACACATGGGAAAGATCATAGGCTCATAAGGAAAAAAAGATATTTCCATTAGCATGAGGCCTTTTGGGAGATTCCAAGAGCAAAACCATGAGGGCTTAGGCCAAAAGTGGATAATATCATACCATTGTGGAGATATCTAAATTCCTTTCAGTCCTAACAATTTGTTGTGACTAGTTAGTTCAAATAGAGCAATAGGTAAATTGATGGATTGATACAAGAATTTGGGTTGAATACCAGATATGGGATACTTGGTAGAGAAGTTGATTAGGTGGTGATCTTGGTTAGTTTTGTTTCTTTTAGACTCTATGTTGTTGCGTAGTCTAATCTAGAACAAATGGGAAATGACTTAATCTTCTTTGGCAACTAAGTTAGACTAAATACGAAGAATTGATTCACAAATAATCATTTAATCGTGAGGTTAGTTAAGTGATTCTAAGATTGTGAATAAACCAGAATTGAAACCTAATCCCAAGCACTCTAGGATTACTAGGCAATTAAATGAAATACGAGGGTTAAGTTAACCCTAGTATGGTTTAGGGATTTATTAGCTAGTTACCATTCCGTGTAATAGCTAATTAAATATGTCCTTGATATAAGGACTTGATTTAGATTATTGTGGCGGATTATTGGCGGGTGGTTCTCATCGTATTTGATACAGACTTTTTCTATTTGGAGGCGGGTACTTCTTGCTTGAATCTGTAGTTCCACATTACCTTTATGCATAGCTATTTGTTATTTATGTAGTAGACTATTATTTACCTTTATTTGCTACCGTTTGTTATCATGTTTGATACTTATGCTTGATCTTGGATATGATCTAGATTTCCTTCTATACAGTCTCGTTTATTTGTTATCTAATTTTGTATAGCATTAGTATGAGCATGAGTATGTAGATATATGATAGCATACTACTGTATGGTTGCATTGATTGATTCTAGTCATACTTCTTAGGATGCATACTAAAAGTCTTGCTTTTATATAGACATCTTCATTTTGAAAGAGAATCACAAGATCACTGTTCGCATGTTTATATTAGTATATGCATATTGTCTGATACTTTGCATTGTAAATAACATGGTGTGTGGTGTCACACAGAAGATTGTTGGTGCAATCGACCCAAATTTGATCGAGAAGATCATGGGTTTTGATGTGTGTGTCAATATGATTAAGTTAGGATTTCGTATTGATCTAATATGTGTATGTGAGTGTGTAGGTTTGTAGAATACACATTGACTCAACTGGACGTCTTCGGGCCGGTGAAGGATGGCATGGAGGCAAGCCGAGGGCTTGTGTATGCATCCGAGGGACCATGGACAAAGCAAGGATGATAAGCCGAGGGAAGCGGACTTCGAGGCATGCATGAAGGATGACATGAAGGCAAGCTGAGAGCTTATGTGCGCATCTAAGGGATGGGAGCCGAAGTTGAAGAGGGCTTGAAGGCAACAGGTCGAGGTTGCTAAAGCAGGGACGATCAGTCGAAGGAAGCAGACTTCGAGGCATGCGTGAAGGGTGGCATGGAGGCAAGCCGAGGGCTTGTGTGTGCATCTGAGGGACGGAAGCCAAAGTCGAAGAGGGCTTGAAGGCAACAGATCGATGCTGCTAGATGAAGAGTCAGCTGAGTTGTGAGGGGTCGAGTGCTGAGGGAAATGTACTCAGGAAATCCTAAGGTTCGAGTGCTGAGAGAAATGTACTCGGGAAGGGAAACCTTAGGTTTAAGGGTGGACCAGTCAACTGGTGCCAGGGCAGTCGACTAATAAAGTCCACAGAAAGATCAGTCGACTAATAATGGACCAGTCGACTAGGCAGTCGACTGGTGTAGACCAGAATGCGAATCGTCAAGGCATGACATTTGAATTCGCGAAGGACCAGTCGACTGGCCCTGGGACAGTCGACTGGTAACAGTCAAATCAGCCTTGAGCTCTATTTAAGGGAGCTCGTTTATAGTTGTTTCTTCTTGGTGAAACAAACTTAGTAAGAGTCTGTTAGCAGCCTGTACGTGTTCAGGGGTTGTTGAAGTGTTGTGGCGAGGTTTCTCCACCCACAAGGAGCGACAAGAGCTAGCCGGAGGTGCTCCGGGGAATCATCCACCGAAGGATCGGGATCGTCCATCTTACGGACAGCCGTGGAGTAGGAGTTTCATCTCCGAACCAAGTAAATCGGTGTGTCGTTCTTGTTTGTTAGTTTTAGTTTTTGTTATTCCGCTTACGCACTAACATTTGTAGGAAGACAAGATCGAAAAGTAGCTATTCACCCCCCTCTAGCTAAACGACAAGGTCCTAACAAGTGGTATCAGAGCGAGGTTCGCTCATCTACAGACTAATCACTGAGAGAGCAAAAAGCTAGAGGAAATGACAATTGAAGGAAAATTGGGGGATGATATAAATGTTCCACCTCCCTACGACCGCGAGGATTTCGAGTATTGGAGGATGCGAACAAGAACATGGTTTGGTATGGATTGGAACTACATGATCATGCTAGAAGAGCCATTTGAAGTTCTAAGAGATAAGCACGAGAAAAAGCTCCGACCACGATATTGGAATAAGGAGCAACAAGCATAATCAAAGGCAAATGAAAATGTAATTTCAATATTATTGAATATTTTGTCTAATGATATAATTAGTAATGTAGGTGAATATAAAAATGTACACGAATTATGGAGCAAAATAATTGCTCTACATGAAGACCCTACACAAGCTCAAGTAGTAGAAGAGCCCAAGGAAATGAGCTCAATGGTCTAAGAAGAGGAGGAGGACCAATCGGATGAAGAAAGAAGTTCAACATCCGAAGAAGAGGAGAAAGAGGAAAAAGAAAAAGAGACATCCATCTCCTCAAGTGAAGTGACACAAGAAAGTGAAAGATCATCCACTTCATCAAGGGAAGAAGAAGAGGTCTCCACTTCACGGAGTGAGGGGGAGGAGAGACCACCCTTGATATCGGAGTAAGAAGAAGCATCTACCTCCACAAAAGCAAAGTCTAAAGATCACATCATTTGCTTTGGATGCAACAAGAAGGGACACTACAAGAACAAGTGTCCATTAGGTAAAAGGAGGTAAATCCGAAATCCAAGTCAATTCCTTTAAAATCTAATATGGGTTGTAGTGAAAAGAAGGAGAAAAAGTATATTCGGTGTTACACGTGCGGTGAGCTAGGCCACTACCACACCAAATGCTCAAGGAAAAGAGAATTCAAGAAATTGGAGCATTTGAGAAAGTGGGAGAAGGAGGAAAAGAAGAAAAGCTCATGTCAAGGGGGAGCTACAAGGGTAAGGGAGGTAATTCCTAACCTTAAGCGTTTTTCAAATTCCTCCATGCATGTTAGAAGTAATGAGAATTATTTACCTATGCAAAATTTTGGTTTTCAATATCATGATAGAAATAGGACTAATGTTATATCTCAAAACCATAAGGAATTTGTGTGTCATGATAAACCTAGGATTTTTAACCCTAAGGATTAAGACATTAACTCGAAGAAAGGGAGACACATGCCTAGACAAATGGGTAGGTCTAGGAATGCCTAAAATGGACATAGTGAAGCTAAGGTTAAGAACCTAGAAAGGGAAAATCAAACTTTGAGGGCAAGACTTGATAAATTAGAGAAAATCCTAGAAAGATTCACTAGTGGATCTAAGGGTTTAAGCGTGATGATGGGTAGCCAAAACCTCGATAATAAATAATAAATAATAAATAACATATTAGAACTCTTTACAGCTTCAAAAATCTACAAGAATTGAAACGGGTACAATCGGAGCTCTCTAAGTCCATTTATGTGTTTCAACCTAGACATGTCTGATCAGACCTATTTTATGTCCTGTGGAGTTTTGACGCTACAACGAGTCCAATGATACCCTCCATTGTGCATTTCGACTTCTTCGAATATGTTAAACTATTTTGAGAAAAATCGATTCTAAATTTAACTTTTAGTTTGATATGAATTATATCATGTTTGTATTAGGCCTATAAATATTTCTATATGCAGGCAGAGAGAGAGAGAGGGAAAAAAAAAGATAAGAGAAAAAAGAGATCAAAAAGTCAACTTTGATAGGAGAGTTAAAATAGGAAGAACATTTAATTTTTTATGTTATTTGATAAATATCAAACTAACATGCACTTTTGGTTAATTGAAAAAATTACATTCTTTTGGTAAATTGTCGAAATTTAAATGTAGTTGAGAAACACAACTTTTTGAATTAGACATAAAGTAGAATATTTCAGATGATTTACATAAATAGGATGCCTATTTGATTTTAATTGAAAAAAAGGACATCCACCTTACTATTGCTCTATTTTGGATCTCCTAGGATGAATTGATGGTTAATACGTGGGGTGTTATCATCGTGAGGTCTAGAGGTCACCTGACAAAGTTAGCGTGCTCGCCCTCCGCACATACTCATCACAGTATCCGAACTAGTAGCTCTTTAATTTACCTCATCCATATTAACTTTCAGATAAATTAATGAGAACAAACGAATCACCTGTTACTATCATTTTGGATCTCCCAAAATGAAAGTCTTTTTAATTTTTATTCAATATTTTTATCCAGGAGATCCAAAATAGAGCCTAAACTATTTTAATTTTCTGAAAAAAACAGTAATTTTAATTTTTAGTTAGATAGTTAATCATTAAAAATTTGCAAAACCGTCAATACTTAGTTGTCGATACGATGAGGTCAATTCCAAGAGGCGAATCAGATCGATTTCGATTCTCAAGTTCAATCCTCGTCACATAACAAAATTGGATCGGGCCGAATTCGATCGTGCGGTGTTAGCCCGATTCCATGGGCGGCGAAGAGGGCGGCGGCGGAGCATCGGTGGCCATCCCGCCGGGTTGTGGCTCGCTGCACCGAGCGCTGTTGGAGTGCCACCGGCGCGCCGGAGACCCGAGGCAGCGTGCGGTTCTGTGCCGACACCTGAACCGCTCGCTGGCCGGATGCATGGTGGCCGCGTGCTGTCCCGAGGAGTCCGAGGCGGTGCGAAGCTTCTGCTCCAGCGCCGGAACCGCCCTCAAGCGATCGCAGTGCCAACGCGCGCAGCTCGCCCTCTCTGTCTGCCTCTCGTCACACCAGTTGCCTGATTTGTAGCGGTGTCGGTCTCAATTTTGGTAATCCTGACCTCATCTATAGTGAATTCCTCACTCCGGTTTTGGTAAGAAGCATACTCCTTATCCGTGTGGAAAGAATCCTGATAACGGATCCAAGCAAGAATCCTATGTTTTCCATTCGATAAACAACATATAGTATTTGGGCGAAGACCCACTCGTACCTTCAAACAGGGAATAAACGCTTAGGGTTTTCTTTTTTTTTTTTTTATCTCTTGTTTATTTTGATTGTCGGGTGATATTTTTTATGGAAAAAAATGCTTCCTTTTGCACAAAAATTTCAGCCTGAATTTGAAGGCTGATATTTTTTGAATTGCTCACTCTAGAATTTCTATAAACTTGTCCAATGTTCTTGATATTTTAGTGCTTTACATGCAACATAGATTTTCAGCCTTGCTAGCCCTTAACTGTTGGTTTTTGTTATGGCTCACCCTAATTCTATATTCATTATCAGCATTCTTGGGCAGAAAAACTACTATGGTCTTGGGCAACTTCTTTCCCAAACTATTTGACATTAAGGATGGATTATGGCTGCCTTTACAATGTTTACGAGTCGTTTCTTTGATGATATAAAAAAAAATGAAACATTGACAAGCATAACTTTGTACTTTGATATTTATGGGATCCATGTTTTGGATATGAAAAAGAAACTTTTTTTAAAGCAGCTCTTCATTAAGTTATTACCTTCTCTTTCTTAGTGGATAGATGTTTTTGGCTAAGCATGCTAGATAGTGCTGTTATAGAATGACTACTGGGCCTTGGCTGGAGCCAAGTTTTCATTTTCACCATCACATTCCTATATGGAAGATTTGGTTTGTTAGTGTGAACTTTCATTTAAGAACATGTAGCTATATTTCTTAATTTATGTTAACTCTTCAATGTAAAGCAGGAACTTCTTGAGAAACTAGTTGATTATCTTTTACAGTGAAGGTAGCGATTAAACAATTCATGGTGTAGAATTTGGTCTTTGATGTAAGATGTTTCATTTATTGTCTGGAGAGGTAGAAACAATCTAGTTCTCTATGCTAGACTAGATACTATAAGGCACAATGCACTGTGAGTATGAAGGTCAATCTGTCTTTGGTCCCTGTGGAATGTTTGTTTAATTCTTCAAATGGACTGCTTTGATGAGATTTTCCTAAGCATATATTGTTATTTATATAATTGATGTTTAGTCCAAGTCATAAATATAGTTCATAGGATCGGAGCTTTCACTTTAATTGGATCATTTAGTATCTGTCACTTTTTGCTCTCAATTGGGATGCCAGTGAAAAAGTATATATAGTATACTGATCTACTACATAGGGTATCATTTAGACATTTATCATGTACCATGTGCAATACTAAATCTTCTGTGCAAAATGTGCTGATTAACCTTTTCAGAGCCTCACATTTTTGTGCTTCAAAATATCAATTACCCATTGTCCAATCTAGGGGTTCGTATCACTTACATTAGTTGTCGTCCACGTATGCCTTCTTTACCGAGTGAGTAGCATATTTTTCTGATTTTGTGGTGGATTATTCCTGCATCCATAGTGCCTACATATCTCCTCTACAGCCTTGAGTACCTGCTTTATATTCATGTGGTTAAGGAATTCTGAGTGTTCGGGAAAGTGCTTAAGCCATTTGAAATTTATATTTATCTGAGCTACTTGAAGAATCGACTTTAAACTGTCAAAAGTTTTTGAGAGAGTGCATTCTTATCCCATACTCATGCCTTCTAGCTCTTGTTTCTTTGTATTTGACCCAATATTTTATCATCAAATAAACTGAGTTTCGGCAATTTGAGGTGGACTATGCATATCTTATTCTACCAGTGAATCTAAAACTATATTGCTATCAATATATAATCTTTAAGTCTTTTACTTATCTTAACTTGAGTTTCTTCTCCCTCGAGACTTGACACCTTCAATCCAAATTAATTCCACTTGTCTAATTATATAGTCATGTTCTTATTATTTTGAACCTATTTTTCTCTTATATTATAATCATATATATTAGACCTTAATTGCTTACATAGTAATAGTTTCATTCTATTTCTCCGTCATATCAATCTTAGCACTCTCATATCTACTTTTTAAGGAAAGGGGAAGGCCGATGCCATGAGAGCAAGATTTGTTGAAGGCGAGCTTCAAATCTAGGACCTTAGCAACAACCTCCTTGGTCTCTAAAAGACAGCAGTGCTCACATATCCACTAGTTCCTGACTAAGGGTAACCTAATGCACGAAACTCTCATCAATGCGGGTCCCAAGACAGAGTTTTGTATTAAGTCTTATCTTGCATTACAAAAGGCTATTCCCATGACTCGAACATGTGGCCACCGGGTCATATAACAATAACTTTATTATTGCATCAAGGATCCTCTTTTATTTTATTCTTGACTACCTAACATATTTTAGGTTAGTTGTACCATTAGGATCATAATTATAATGATTGTGTTCTAGCGTGTTAAATGGAAGTCTTGCATTGTTAAGATCTCATGAAAATACAATGTATCAATTATGACATGACATGATTTTCTTCGTTGAATTCAAGACTTGTTCTCCCCATCGGCTTCTTCTCCGACTTCACTGGTTTACTTCAGGCTCCTTTAGTGACTCTCCTGGCTACTCCAGAAAGATGATCTCTATGATAGCGACTAGTGCATCTGTTCCACAGCCCTTTGGGGAGGAAAAAAGTCACTACTGGGTTAAATTAAAGAAAATAGTGAAGTATGCTAAAATTAATGTTCGTTATCTTGAAATATGGCTTTTAATGGTTGACACACACAGAATCCATTTCACTCTATTTTCAGTTTGTTTAGCTACTTATACCTGTAAAATACTAGATTTATGTGGAAGGACATTGTCTAGTGGTAACTCAACGTTTCTGTAGCATATGTATATTGACATAGGAAATACATAGACGGTAAGGATAATCTTTTGGCTGACGCATTATCTCGACTGGTTTGTCTTGTTACAGGTCCATGGAAGCCCACGGATCAAGACCATCTAATAGTAACTCAAATTGAGGAAACCCTGGAGCAGCTGGGAAAGAAGCCCAACACGAAGGCATCACAGCACCTAACGGGCCTTATCCACTCTTTCATGAGTATGAGGCTATTTTCTACAAAACAAGTCCAGGAACTCAACTCCCAGAGGATAGAGGAAACAGACAAAAGATGACCATTATTGAAGACAGAGCAGCTGACAAAGCAACCAGTAGTCTCCGTGAACTTGAACAGGTTCTCCAGCTCAAAGAGTACGAATTCTGCCACAGGGCACATGCAGCGGGACAAGACCCCTACTGGCGCCAACAACTCCACACCATCAAAGTCCTTCGCAAACGACTATGGAACTCCGTCCTTCAACTACAAAGCATCACAGTGGCCATAAAAAACCTGCCTCCATAAGCAGCGAACGGAGCGTGGTGGGGAATCCAAAGCAACTTTATTCCCTTAAAGTCAACATACTGAATATATAGACTTAGTTGTAAAGTCCCATGCTGAATCAGTCTAGTGTATATAGCCTTAGACTTTGTTGTAAAGGCATATATAGCCTTAGACTTTGGTGTAAAGGCATGATAGTGGGAAACATGAGTTAACGTCGATGGGACCCCATGAGCACCGGGTTACCTCACATTTCCTCTATAAAAGCCTTCGACCATCTCATTGCAAGGCATCAAGTGAGAACCACTACAAGCCTTACTCTGAGAATAGCTTGTAAGTTTCTTTTGCAATCCAGTTTTAGTTTTCTTTCTTCGCAATTTAGTCTGTGCTTCTATAGGTCTCTGTACTTATCTTCATTGTGTTGAAAGAAGACGTTTCCGCGTAACCGGGTGCTCATGGGGCCCCATCGACGTTAACTCATGTTTCCCACTATATATGCTTTTACAGCGAAGTCTAAGGCTATATACACTAGACTAAGGCTATATACACTAGACTGATTCAGCATGAGACTTTACAACTAAGTCTATATACACTAGACTAATTCAGCATGAGACTTTACAACTAAGTCTATATACACTAGACTTATTCAGCATGTTGACTTTAAGGGAATAAAGTTGCTTTGGATTCCCCATCACGCTCCGTTTGCTGCTTATGGAGGCAGGTTTTTGATGGCCACTGTGATGCTTTGTAGTTGAAGGACGGAGTTCCATAGCTGTTTGCGAAGGACATTGATGGTGTGGAGTTGTTGGCGCCAGTAGGGGTCTTGTCCCGCTGCATGTGCCCTGTGGCAGAATTCATACTCTTTGAGCTGGAGAACCTGTTCAAGTTCACGGAGACTACTGGTTGCTTTGTCAGTTGCTCTGTCTTCAATAACGACAATCTTTTGTCTATTTCCTCTATCCTCTGGGAGTTGGGTTCTTGGACTTGTTTTGTAGAAAATAGCCTCATACTCGTGAAAGAGTGGATAAGGCCCGTTAGGTGCTGTGATGCCTTCATGTTGGGCTTCTTTCCCAGCTGCTCCAGGGTTTCCTCGATTTGGGTTACTATTAGATGGTCCTGATCCGTGGGCTTCCATGGACCTAGAACAAGACAAACCAGTCGAGATAATGCGTCAGCCAAAAGATTGTCCTTACCATCTGTGTTGAAATTGGACATCAATCCCTAGTCCAGTAATATAGTCCGTAAATAAAATCCAACGGACTCTAGGTGGTTTATTTTGGGCCGACTTGTTGAAGAAGCTTATGATAGCCTGACAGTCCGTTCGTATAATAAGCTTGCCTTTGCCCAGATAATATATTTTGAAGCTGTTTAAACTATTCATCACAGCATAGATTTCGGCGTCTATTGTGGATTTAACTGGACTGTATTTGCCGCTTGCATAGGCACATATTTTCTCTGAAGATCTTGGGTCGTATTTCTGGAGTTTCCACTTGCATATACCTCCCCAACCTTCCATGCATCCATCAGTTTCAAGAATAACGTAACAATTTTCTGGGGAATCTCTAAGTCTGGTAATTTTTTAATGATTTGCTTGACCTTTCTGACCAGGGGCCAGTCTTGAGCATTCATCTTCTTTTCACCATTTGGGCTAGTTTTTGAATATAACGGACCTAAAATTTTACCAAGGTTAGGAATATAACTTCGTGAATAGTTTAGCAAACCTAACCATGACCGTAGTCCTTTGGTGGTGTTAAAATATTCTTCTTTGAAATCTGATATCTTGGAGATTATATGGGCTTGTAATTTTATTGTGGATGGCCCAATTGTAGCGCCAAGAAATTCAATAGAAGGGCTCCCAATCTTTATTTTGGTGGGGCTGAGTATTAACCCATTCTTCTTACTAATGCCCAGCATAATATTCAAGTGCTCTTTATGCTCTTCTTCAGTCTGAGAGAATACCAATATATCATCAATATAAACAACTATAAATTTCTCAGTACCTTTGAAGCAGGTATCCATCTTTCTCTGAAATATGGCGGTGACGTTTTTTAGTCCGAATGACATAACTAGTCATTCGTATAGTCCGTCAGGAACCCAGAACACCGCCCATTCTATGGATTCTGGATCCATAGCTACTTGGTGAAATCCTGACTTCAGATCAAACTTGGAGTAGATTTTACTGTCGCCAATTCTTTTGATGATGGTGTTTATCCCGGGGAGGCTATACTGATCATTATGAGTATTATCATTAAGCCTTTTATAATTGAACATCATCCTTTCTTTACCTTTGACCTCCTTTGTTATCGGGTCAATGGTAGTGTCGGAGTGGACTATGATTGTGGTCGTTCGATGTCGACTCTGGCTGGGTCTTATGACCTTAAGATCAAGGAGTGCTTGAACATGTCGGTTGAAGGCATCTTGCATCTGTGGGATAACATGCTTTAGGGGCCTGTCTTATATTGTTAAATCTGGATTTTTTATTTCCAATTTACATTGGATTTTATTCTGGCTCCAGTATTTTATTGGATTATTACCAATATATCCAGTATCTGATAGCTCCTTGATTATGCCTTCAATTTTTGATCCAGCCTGCCATGTACATATTTGCTCCTGGATCTGGTAGTATTCTTCTTCTTCTAGATTCAGCTCCTCAATTGCAGGTGCTGTAGCAACATTCTGATGAGTTTTAATGATAGTAATATTTTTGTAAAATGTTACCTCATCTCTTTCGATTCTGATTCCTCCATAAAGAGATCTGATGAAATTACATACGATAATCATATTAATGTTTCCTCCAATAGATAAAGGAAAAGCATAGGTGTAAGGAATCCTGAATGAGTGTTCGCCAATCTTCATGTTTCCATTTTTAAGTTTCTTTGTAGCTGTAGTTCGGGAGTTGATGCCGCTGAAGTTGACTACAAAGGTATTGTCTTCAATTGCTTCTGTAGGAATTGCTGATTGGTTAATGCAGCAAGTAGTTGCACCTGTGTCAAGTATAGCATTTTCTTGAAAACTTTTAATACCTGGAATAAAGAGCTCCACCTCTAAATTAAAAAGGCCATTGGCCCTCTTTCTAGGTTGGACTGCTTCTTCCGTGGAGAAGACCTTTTCATGTCCTTCAGTTATGAACATGCTTATTTCTTCGTCTGATTCCTTTTCGCCTTGGTCTTCATCAGGGGCTTGCTTACTTAGTTGCCTTCTTAGATCCGTATTTTCTAGTTCTAGTAGATCAACTTTGAGTCTCAATTTTTCATTCTCAGTGTCCACTTCTAATTTGTCTGCTGAGAAATTTCTGAGAAGTTCTTCCTCTTTTTGTTGAAACTCTTTCTTTAATTTCTCTATTTGTATATCTGCGAGGGTCTTAGTGGTTTCAACTTCTTGCTTGAGTCTTGCTATTTCTGCTTCGGACCAAGCCATATATGTTTGCTGCTCTTGTATGAGATTGACAGGACTAAAATGTATAGGAGCTGCACGCTTTACGGGTATGATTATATCAAAATAATTGTTTGAACACATACCACAGGAAGTAGTTTTGTAGGTTGTGCAGTGCATCCGGTGCTTCTTCATGGTTGGTCTTTTGGAGCAGTAACATTTTTCATAGGGGCAGGGGACTTCATCATTGATGAGCCAGATGTGACTGTAATCATGGTGCGTCCTTGTAACTCTTATCATAGGCTGCCAGCCTCCTTTTCCAATCATATAACACTTTTTCTTTTCAATGAAGGCAAAAAGGTATTCATGAACATTAGAGAGTATCTGCTGTTCCTCTCCTTCCGAGATACTATAGATTGCATCTGATTGTTCGTCTCCTTCCAGGACGGTCATAATTTCATATTCTTCTGGTAATTCAAGGCCTTCAAACATTGCAACGCTTTTGACATTCTTGTATTCCTTGGGGCAATCTCTAGCGAAATGACCTTCCTCGCCACATAAGAAGCATTTGCACTTCTTGTTTCTGATAAGATGCTTCTTTCTTTCGATTCGGGCATGAGACTGATGGGGTTTCCCTTTATATGTGGTTGACTTTCTTACCCCATATCTTTTTCTTGAATTTTGATAATACTCTGGTATGGGTATTTGATTGCAAAAAGATAGGTCTTTGAGTGATCTATTGTAAGCTGCCTTTTTGCATTCCTCTTCTAGATACTTGTATGCAAATATAACTTTAGGATATAGTCTCAGTGTGGTGCCTTGGTATTTTTCTTCAAAGGCTTGCTTTATTCTCCTCCCAAGGTCGCCTGGTAGTTTGAGCCAGTATTTTTCGGATAATTTCGGTTCGGAAAATAGCCTTCCGGTTTTTGATGCTAGATGCATACAGTCGTTCATAAAAGGGATGCCGTCTTTGATCTGCGAGCAAGTTAACCTTTTTAGATCTCTGTAGGCATTATCTTGAATTTCAATAGAGCTTTGGAATGGATCTTCTAGAATAAACACCCTCCTTATTTGGGAAATAATGTTCTGGGTGCCATTTCTTCCATCTGCTGATTTTACTAGCTCCTGGTAGTCATTTGGATATGTCATTCTCCATTGTATCCAGGTGAATCGTTCAGTCTCACCTAGTAAATTTCCAATAAAGTCGGCCTTGTCTTGATTATCAGTGAAGTTCTGCAAAGCCACAACATTTTTAGTAATTCCTTCCCATCTTAAGAAAATATCTTCTATGTTATCAAGTTGTGTGGGAAGAGTCAGTATTGCTCCTGTTTGTTG
Organism: Boesenbergia rotunda; assembly: GCA_024364735.1. Taxonomy (NCBI): domain Eukaryota; kingdom Viridiplantae; phylum Streptophyta; class Magnoliopsida; order Zingiberales; family Zingiberaceae; genus Boesenbergia; species Boesenbergia rotunda. Next base: position 96,982 of record JAGFNQ010007938.1, read on the forward strand.
TTGGGCTGAAGGTAAGTTCCACCATTCTGATGTACTTTTGCCTTTAAAGGTTTTTCCTCCTGTACGGGGTTCTGCTGGTGGAACTATGCTGACTGGTTCTTCCTTTGGGTTTGGAGGGTACCCAACAAGATTCATTGTCACGTCCACGGGTGGCCGGTATTGTGATGTAGCTTCTTGAGAGTAAATATGCTCTATGAGGTGTTTTAACTGGGGGTACTCCATTTCCTAGTTTTCTTCAGCCTCCCTTCCTGCCATTATTACTTGATCATGAAAACAAGATGGTAATGAATTATTACCTCCGTCATCTTTTGCGAAGGGATTAATAAAGACTTCTTCACCGATGTTGGCGGCAGAGTTATGGTGGGCTAAATATTGAAGATAATTAACATAATCATCTTCGTTGTCTTCTTCTTCTATATTTGTGAATAAGTAGCTGGCAGATGCTTTGGATGATGATGATTTTTGTGCAATTGAGAGATCCTTTAGCTGTTGTTGTAATTCAGCACAGTATGCTCTTGAGTCTTTGAGTAAGAGGTGTGTGTCTTCAAAACTGTTTCTATAATCACGATATTCTGGTTCATCACGTATTTCCTCTCTCGTAAGTGCCCTTTTTACTTTCATTCTTTCAGCACTGTACTCCCATGGACATTTGGGATGGTATTCAATGTTCTCTCTGCCATCTATATGCCCAGGTGTTGGCCTAGCATAATCTTCATATGATGCAACACACCCTTCACAGTCACAGCAATTAGAGCATCCTTCACAAGTAGGATGTGTAGTTTTGTTTGTACATTGTGATTTGGTTGCTTGAGGAACAAATGTTGTTGAGCCAAAGCCATCTTTTCCTCGTTCAGTACTATTTAATTCATCAACTTCTTGATTGGTGGGGTTGCAATCTTCTCCAGAATAATCTGTGCTATGCACTCATTTTTTTGCAAGAATATATCTTCATTAGTTAAATTATAGGCAATAATTTTTACCTCACCTCGGTAGTCAGAGTCTGTGACCCCTCCGAGTATTACTATGCCTTTGGCTGCAACACGTGATATGGGGGCAATGCGAGCATATGTTCCTGCTGGTATCTGAACACATATGCCTGTTGTTAGCATAGACCTTTCCCATCTAGGAATATCTTGTGCTCTGTTTATTGCCAGATCATATCCTGCGGATCCCTCTGTTTTTCTTTGGGGTAGGACAGCGGTTGCACTGATTTTTTTGACTAGCAATTCTTCCTCTTGAATAAGTACAGTAATTATGTGTCCTTGAATTTCTTCCTCATCTGACTGTACTTCTTCATCTTTTGAATTATATCTTGGAGGTGTGGAAGTTGTTGTTGCTTGATAATTGTCAAAACGTAAAGAAATTTTTCCATCTAATAGATTTCTCGTATTTACCTCTGTGGGTTGCATTGGGATGTTGACTGTTGATTGCCGGATTATCCAATTCTATCCTAGCACATCCCTTGTATCTTGCCTTCTGCCGGGTAGTGCTTTAACTCCGTGACTAGCTAGGTAGTCAACAACGTTTTGGACTTCGTAGGCAAAGCCGACGTTAGGAGTGTTGGAAAGTCTTCCAACAAGTCCTCTTGTTATTAGGATGTTGGCTTCATCGTTCCTCCAATTTTCGTACCCTCTGGCCAGTACTGATATCTGTATGTTTATGTAGAAATCAGAAATTGTTAGCATAGTGTCAGAGATTACATACACTAGTTGGCTGCCATGGGTCAGGTTGACCTCCATAGTTGCAAATATTGCTTGGTTTCCCTGCCATCTGTTGTCTCTAAAGATAACTAAGAGAAGGGTACCTTCCTCTTGTTTGTGAAGTATTTGTACTCTTACTTGTACCACTCCCATATGGATAAATCTCATGCCACTCCTTTGGAGTTGGTTAAAACTTTCTGGTTGAATGAAGGCACGGTCCACTTGGTTGTCTGTAACCAATATAGCTTCTTCTGATCTGTGCACATATACTCTGTGGTGCACATCGTCTCTTCTTGAATGGTATAGTACCTCAGCGGGTACTATAGAGGCTCTTTCTTGTATAGAAAGCCGCAATTGAGCCTGTGAGTCAAGCTGTTGTTCCAAGGAGTGATTGTAGGGTCCTTGGCCAATTATTCTTCTTGTAACTCTTTGAATGACTCTCTGGGCGATGTACCTTCGTCTTTGATTCTGTCTGTAATCACGCACCTGATCTTCAAAGAGAGGGGTTTCTTCTATTCCCACTCTTCTGGTGATTGTTGTTATAGGAGGGTTTTGTGGTGCTCTTCTTGTTACCATCACTTTCTTTTCTCCATTTCCTGTACTTGTTTAAGGATAGTATATGGGTCAGTAAAAACCCTCAATGTACCTTTTCCTTCTTTAGGCTTCTCTTGTATGCTAAGAGTTCTGATTTTCTCAGAAAGGCTGGAGATAACTTCGTCAGGTAGGCTAGGAGCTGGTTGAGGAGATCTTGCTTCAAGTCTTTTGAGCCGTTCTTCAAGCGACTCAAGTTTTTCCAGAATTGTAACTAGTAACTGGATCTGGGTGTTGGCCTGCTTGATAGAGGCTACCGAGCTACTTAAAGCTCCTTTGTACTCAGCTGGTTTGCAGAATTCGAGGGTTGGTGCTTCAATATGTTCTGTTGCTTGTAGGGCTTCTTTGTATGAGCTCGTTGCTTGTGTTTATATAGCTCATGAAGAAGTCCATGCTTCAATCTTGTGTAATAGGGTTTCAACCCGGTCAAGCTTTTTTTTTAGGCTTTCAGAGAGTTTTAAAGCCTGTTCTTCAATCAACTTCGGCTGCTCAATAATTTTTGAAATTAGTTTCTTAACTTGTTCCTCCGTAAGGGGTTTATTTTCTATGATTTCCTTTGTTAAGTCCCTGACTGCCTTATGAAGTTTTTGATTTTCAGCCTTTAGGGTTTCCAGTTCCTCCTGAATTTGTTTAAAATTTTTCAAATGAACTCGACATGATAGACAGACACGATTGTAAATTACTGATATATTATGAGCTAGTTCTCTTCTTGTTGGCTGTTTTTCTGTTTGGGCTAAATCAAGGTACTCTAGGTTTGAGATATGAGATTTGGTATACCATTTCTGAATCTTTTCCTCCCAATGTCTAGACATAGACGCAATTATAACCTCATTCCTTTGTTGTTTTCCTTTTTGTTCTAAGACTTACAACTTAGAGAGTTCTAGGGGTTTTCTTGCTCACACAGGTGTGCTCTTGGACTTACTTAATGGCCCCAAGCCTTCTGTTGCCAAGTTAGGACCTGTTCTTTTGCAATCTACCCGTCGTTCCCTGGTCGCCTTATTGTAATAGAACAATTAGTTTTATATTAAAAGGAATTCAGTTAATCAGACACTATATCAGTTCATATTTTCGCTATAACTGATTAACAGTTGCAATTCACTAGACATGCCTCAAACATTGTTATAACTGATCAACAGTTGCAATTCACTAAGTCTGAATTTTAAAGAAAGATGTCTTTTATTGCCTTGGTAATAAGTGATCAAGAGGTTTATCTCTTCTCAGGGACCTGTACCCTGTGGAGTACCTTGAGTAAGATTACTACTCAGCCATATGAACCGCTCTGATACCAAAATGGGGCGGAAACGTCTTCTTTCAACACAATGAAGATAAGTACAAAGACCTATAGAAGCGCAAACTAAATTGTGAAGAAAGGAAACTAAAACTGGATTGCAAAAGAAACTTACAAGCTATTCTCAAAGTAAGACTTGTAGTGGTTCTCACTTGATGCCTTACAATGAGATGGTTGAAGGCTTTTATAGAGGAAATGTGAGGTAACCAGGTGCTCATGAGGTCCCATCGACGTTAACTCATGTTTCCCACTATCATGCCTTTACAGCGAAGTCTAAGGCTATATATGCCTTTACAGCGAAGTCTAAGGCTATATACACTAGAATGATTCAGCATGAGACTTTACAACTAAGTCTATATACACTAGACTTATTCAGCATGTTGACTTTAAGGGAATAGTCTGACAGTCCGTTTGTATAATAAGCTCGCCTTTGTCCAGATAATATATTTTGAAGCTGTTTAAACTATTCATCACATCATGGATTTCAGCGTCTAATGTGGATTTAACTGGACTGTATTTGCCGCTTGCATAGGCACATATTTTCTCTGATGATCTTGGGTCGTATTTCTGGAGTTTCCACTTGCATATTCCTCCCCAACCTTCCATGCATCCATCAGTTTCAAGAATAACGTAGCAATTTTCTGGGGGAATCTCTAAGTCTGATAATTCTTTAATGATTTGCTTGACCTTTCTGACTAGGGTCCAGTCTTGAGCATTCATCTTCTTTTCACCATTTGGGCTAGTTTTTGAATATAACGGACCTAAAATTTTACCAAGGCTAGGAATATAACTTCGTGAATAGTTTAGCAACCTTAACCATGACTGTAGTCCTTTGGTGGTGTTATGATCTTCTTCTTTGAAATCTGATCTTGGAGATTATATGGGCTTGTAATCTTATTGTGGATGACCTAATTGTAGTGCCAAGAAATTCAATAGAAGAGCTCCCAATTTTTATTTTGGTGGGGCTGAGTATTAATCCATTCTTCTTACAAATGCCCAGCATAATATCCACACAAATGCTAATAGATATGAACACAAGTGAAGAAACGAGAATTTTATGTAAGTTAGAAATTCGAGGTGTACGATAGCTTATTAGCTTTTAGACATGTAGTTTTCAATCTAAAGCAGTTGCTTTGTACAAGAGTTGGGGAGTCATCTCAAAGTCCAACAAAGCAGACATTCATGGAAGAATCTGTGTTTTCTGATAGCCTTTTCTTGCTGGTTTTAAAATATTTTGGGGTCGGACTAAGTATTTAACTAGTAGATCAAAATGTTAGCTTCCGATGGCAATGTACTTACCTGAACTCTGTTATCACTGTCCAACAACATCACTATTAGCATTCTTATTCTATAGCCTTTTGTAAAATCAGTTACTAGTGTTTTTATATTCTTCTTTTCATGATTTCTGCATTGATCCCGGGCCAGCTCACGTGTAATCTGGCCTGGCAGCCTGGCGCCCCGTCAGAAGGAAGATGGTTAGTGGGCTGAACGAGCCTGTCAGGTAGGGGCAAGCGGGCTTAGGCCCCCGGGCTCCCACGTCAAGGTCCACATATTTTAGTAGTAGTCCGATCCTGAGTCTGATGGTCATGTTCTAAGACTCCTCCAGGTTCGGCTCCCCGCCGACGCGTGGCGGCCCACGCTCCAGGGGTAAGCTCGGATTGAAGGAGGCGTTAATCAGTGCCCCAGTCGGCACCCTCATAGGCCCTCAGCCGGCCTCATTATTCAGTGCCCCAGTCGGCAACCTCATAGGCCCTCAGCCAGCCTCATTATTCAGTGCCCCAGTCAGCACCCTCATAGACCCTCAGCCGACCTCGGTACTCAGTGTCCCAGTTGACACAACCACTCCCTGACACCACACTACCAAAAGTCATACGGCGTCAGCGCAGGACGGATATCTCGCCGAGGTATTGATCTTCCTGCCACATCTTGTCCCCCCGTACCTCAACCACATGCTTTGGTGTCAGGCCGAGCGGCGCCAAACGACGCCAACCCTTAAGTTGACAGTGCCCCATTCCTTAATACAGCATGTGCCACTTATTCCTGCCACCCCTGGACATGCATTACCCTATGCTCGCTATATGACAACAGGTGGTAGGCGGGGCAGGACCTGTCAGCTCCGACGGCTACATATACCTCCTCACTCCGCATTTCCCAGGTAGCGCAATAGTGCAATTTCATACTATTCTATTGCTTTTCCATCGCCACCGTCGTGTACTGACTTGACCGTCGGAGTGCTTGGCCGAGGATCTTTTCCGGCGGATTCTAACGGTCTTTGTCTCGCAGGTTAGGGGTGATCCAGTTCGTTAAGCCACCTCAGCGACTTCACTCTTCCCGGAGGCTCACTCAACTGTAAGGGCGTCCGACTCACTTCGCGACAGGATCAAATTTGGCGCTAGAAGGAGGTACACCAGCAGCCTGATCAGAAGTGGAGATGGCTGACTCTTATCAGGTGAATGTGGACGTCTCTCGCGAGGAGTACGAGGTACTCATGGCTACACGAGCTCAATAGAGGGCTTCTCAAAGGCCCTCCCAACCTGCCAGCTAGGGGCCTCAGGGCCCAGAGCCGGCTGCGCGGCGAGCCTCAGGAGGACAAGGCAGGCCTGCTAGGCCTGAGGGTGGTTCCGCACCTCCCCCTGTGGTTGTCCCCCGGGAGCAAGTCGGCGAGGCACATTCGATGTCAGCAGAGGCCTCAGTTTTTAACCCGGTGGGCGGGAGGCGACCTGACAAGGGAAAAGCTCCGGCTGACCCTGCTTCGACCATGCCGGTACGAAGTCCTTTTGCTGCCTGGATCTTGGAGGATCCCGTGCCTCGTCATCTTCGTTTCTTCACCGTCCCCGAGTACGTGGGAACTACGGATCCGGAGGAGCACTTGATGAAGTTCGAGAGTGCTGCTATGCTTCAGCAATATCCGAAAGGCGTTAAGTGCTGAGCCTTCCTGACAACGCTCTCTGGCGCAGCCCAGAGATGGTTTGACCGACTCCCCGACGGGTCGGTCACAAGCTTTGAGGGGTTCAAGAGGGTGTTCCTGCAGCACTTCGCTAGCAGCTGTCGGCACCACAAGACGAGTCTTAATCTGTTTGCCCTGAAGCAAGGGCTGAAAGAAACCCTTAAGTCCTACATCCAGAGCTTCAACGAGTTGGCGATGGACGTGCCAACTACCACTCAGGATGTTATGGTTAGTGCGTTCTCCCAGGGTCTGCAGGAAGGAGAGTTTTTCCGCTCGTTGATCAGAAAGCCCCCTAAGGACTTCGACAACCTTCTTGGCAAGGCTGTCAAATATATCAATGTCGAGGAGGCGCAAGCTGCTCGCAGAAAGGAGTCGGCTGCCCCGGCACCTCCTCCCCCTGTTCACGATGTTAGACCCTCCGGAGGACCTATTCGTAGCCCACGTAGGCCCGCGGAGCACGCAGGTGTGGAACAACGTCATGCGCAGCAGGTGGCCCAAGGGTGCTTCGCCGCCCGATGGAGGCCATACTGCAGCTTCCACCAGATCCATGGGCATGCCACCGAGGAGTGCCGTCAAGCTGGTCGGGGTCGGGCTCCTGCCCCAGAGGACGAGGGCGGCAAACACCTCTTGGGCGGGGGGGGGGGGGGGGGGGGGGGGTAGGCCGAGGTGGCCCAAATGTCGACCCGGTGGCCGAAGAACTGCGAGAGAACCCTCCGGCTGCGCACAATCTGTTCCCCCAAGGGAACCGAACGGTGGACGAGGAGATGGAAGAAGAGTGGGCCAATCAACAAAACATTATCCGAGGAGGCGTACATGTCATCTCGGGTGGACCAACAAGAGGAGATTCCCACCGAGCCCGGAAGGCACAAGTGCGCCGACTGGAGATCCATCAAGTTGGCACTAGTCTGGCCCAGGCAGAGGGGTCGCAAATCAGTTTCGGGCCCCAAGATCTTCAGGGGTTAGAAGTCCCTCACGATGACGCGCTGGTCATCACCGCCATCATCGCTAATTATCAAGTCCACCGCACCATCATGGACACTGGCAGCTCGGTCAATATACTCTACAAGAGGGCCTTTGACCAACTCCAGATTGAAAAGTCCCAGTTGGACCTAGTTGCGACCCAATTGTTTGGCTTCACGGGGAACCCGGTGCAGCCTATTGGCCAGATTCGGTTGGCCATATCCCTGGGCAAAGAGCCGTTGAAAAGGACTCGGTGGTCCACCTTCTTGGTGGTGGATGCCCCTTCGTTCTACAATGCCATTCTGGGCCGACCTGCCCTCAATGAGTTTCGGGCCGTCGCCTCCACCTTCTACCTGAAGGTTAAGTTCCCGGTCGGAGACCAGGTGGGGGAAGTCAGGGGTGACCAGAAGGTAGCCTGGAGGTGGCTGACCGACCCTGTCTCACAGCCTTCAACGAGAGTCCCCACCGGTCAACAAGGGTAAATCGTGGGACGAAGACACGTGGCGACTTCACCACTGATGATATCGGTACCCGATGACCCGACCACGCAGTAGCCTGTGACGATTTCTTCCGTCAACATACTGGGCGCTCTACCAGGGAAGAATCGAACCCAAGAAGTGTGTGACTGACCGACCCTGCCCCACAGCCTTCAACGAGAGTCTCCACCGGTCAACGAGGGTAAATCGTAGGACGGGGACACGTGGCGACTTCATCACTGATGATATTGATACCCGATGACCCGATCACGCAGCAGCCTGTTACTATTTCTTCCGTCAGCATACTGTGCGCTCTACCAGGGAGGAATCGAACCCGAGAAGCGAGGGATCACCTAAATAAGTCATTACCAATCGCGTTATACCCGCGGGGTATAAGAAAAATCATATTTATCATTAGATCAATTATAAATATTTATTTTTAATAGGGTCAAATAGTATATACAATAAAATAATAAAAAATTATATATATATAAATAATATTATTAAAAATTAAGGGAGGCTGGGGGGTTTAATAACATCTCCTATGTATAAATAAATTAAAAATAGTGAATTATCTAAACATTACAAAGAATTAATATCATGTTGTATAAAAAATCAATGTTAGATAATTAACAAGTAGGTGCCAAAAACAAATTTAGTATGGATACTATTTTCACTTTATGATTATGGTGACAGTCGTTTCATGCTAGAGAGTAATTTACTTGGTTAACGTCGTATGAAAAATTTGATGCAGGAGGTTTCATTGGATATTTTATTATTTTTAGTAAATTTTTATTTATTATAATTTTTAGTTTGTTTAGTATCTTAGTTATTTTTAGTAATTTCTATGTTTTTATAATTTAGGATTATGAGTACATTTAAGATTTTTAAAATTTTAAGATTTATTCGTTTATGTTAGGATTTTTTTTGTTGATTTTTGTGTCTTAGGGTTTGGGTCAACTTTTCCTCAGTTGATGTTTGAAGAAATTTTTGGTTTAATAATATTTTCGTTGTTTATTTTCTTATTTCTTAGTATTTATCTTTTAATAAATAAGCTGTAGAAGATTATATTCGATATTTGTACGCGAACTAACAAAATCAATAACCCATAGGATAATCATTATCCCGTCCGACGTCAGTTGATATCAGAGCTCTATATTTCTGCTAAAGGTCATACGTTAACTCTGGGCGCTCTACACGGTCGACCCAAAGCCATTGTAGAGAGGTAAATTAGGAAACCAAGCAGGCCACCACATGAGAAGGTATTTTTCCTCGGTTTCGCACGAAAATCTACCCTTGTCCATTTATACAAGTCTACCATGTTGTGACCAATTCGGCTATACCTTGGGGGTTGATATAAAAGCTCTAGATCCCATAGATGGTCGTTGTGGTCATTATCTTGGTTGTGAGAAAGCCTTTGCACTGTAATCGTAACACCCAAATCGAGATACTTGAAGATCTATAAAGATAAGTCACAAATTTATCTTAGCGTCTAGCAGCGTAAGAACGTAAAGGTTGTAGATTCCCTTATTATAATACTATTTTCACTTTTAAAAACTCCTATCGCAATTGTGAAAGTCAAGGTTGAAAGGAGCGATATGGAAATATCAGATTTCCAAATTTTCTTAATAAAAAGAAATTAATAAAATTGGATACTTACATAGTCAACTCGTAACTCATAAATATCAAAAATATCAAAATTACTCTAAATATTATAAAAAAATAAAAATTATCAAAATAATAATAATAATAATATGTGGAGGATTGTAACTCATACATATTAAAAATATCAAAATTACTCTAAATACTATAAAAAATAAAAATTATCAATAATAATAATAATAATATGTGAATCCTCCTGTCAAGCCCCGGAGGTATGTTTGCTTGACAAACGGGCAATATGTCCCTCCTTTTGACAATATATATACAACCTGGATACATAACTACATGGTTGTATAAGCATAATAGTATCTCACACGGCTAGTACAACCACAAACCATGCAATTTAATACAACACACATGGCTAGAATAAATGTAAATCATGTTGTATAATACAACCCACTTGACTGGAAAAAAAATACAAACAACGGAAGATAATAAAAACTACATAAAAAAACAAATCGACTGACTACATGCCGGCATGGCTAAACTGTTAGGTTCTGAGCGCAGCGAAATATTTATAATAAAGCAAAAAATCTGCTCTTAAATCATGGATCTTTTCGTGGTACATATAGTTCTAAACAAAATGATGCAAAAACAAGCATAAACTGAAGACATACCTTGTAATCCTTTGCTTATTTGTGAATAATATCACGAACAGATGAGCCCCACGTGTGACTCCTCTAGCGGTATCCACGTGCACAAGATCACGAACTAGATGATCCATTAGGTGTTAGCCACTTGGATCGACAGAGTTCTGTCGGATGTACTACGGATCTGGAGATACGTCTCCAACTAGAGAAGAAGTAGTCGAAAGCTTCCCAAGAGAGATGGAGAGAAATCACACAAGAGAGAGACAAAGGAGAAGTGTGTCCTCCTCTTCTTCCAAGGGTGGATATATATAGCCTCCAAGGAAGATGAAGAGACATGACTCTTCATATTCTTCATTAAATTATCATAATTGCGACTTTTGAAATTCTCCATTAATAATCATTAATAGAGACTCTTCATCTTCTCCATTAATAATCATTAATAGAGACTCTTCATCTTCTCCATTATTGCCACAATAATTGTGGCCTTTCAAATTCTCCAAAGAGATAAATTCACTCTCTCTTCTCTTCATCAAATAAATTCATATTTGATCTTAATCCATTCTCGCTTCCGATATTTCAGAAATAATTAATAATCCAATTAATTCTTATTTAGAAATAATGAATTGATTGATTTTAGTATCCACTAAAATAATCAACTACAGATACTGTTCGCGTCTATGTGCTATGCGTGTGACCATCTAGGTTCTATACACGAAGGCAGTGTAAATCCATACACAGACTAAGGTAACCGTCTAACAATAGTTTTTAGCCACCCAACGTGATAGAATATTAGTTATAAACTAAAACCTCCATGAACCGATTACTGTGTAATTCAATCTCTTCATCTTTATCCTACATCCCAATTAATTTGGTGCAGTATGCATCATCATCAATTAATTGTTTTACTTGATTTCCAAGACATAATAAACTCATCTTGAATGATAATCATTCCTCTCATGGCCATGGATTTCAAGTCACTAATATCTCTATCAAGCGGCCAGGATGTTAACTCCCAAATCCAAGAGAGCGATGAATCCTCTATTGACTCAACACTATTCTCTCTACGTTTTGTCATGCACCCAATTACCGTATTAATTACAATCCGATTAAAGATTGCTTTTAACGGCATCAATGTACATAACTCCACGCATATAATATATGAAGATCTCAAGTCAAAAGATCAGTTACACTCGTTCATTAAGACGAACTACCAATGATGCTTAATATGTGGTGTTCTCTTAAGCGGGTCGTGCCCAGTGTACCTTTAAACTCAAGGCACCCCAAGTACAACTTGAATATCCATCCCTCCGGTCTATCTTGACCTAGTCATACTTAGCGTTGATCTAGATATCTATGTCCCCTCTAGATATTTATCCGATCAAGGACGATTTTCAGAATAATATAACCATTAATCTGTGGGACTTTATCATTAATCATATACGTACAGAAAAGTAAATGATTAACGCCAAATACTTACCTTTATTAAAATAATTATCCATAAATACATAAAAGTGTCTTGGCACATAAGTGCACACACTAACAATCTCCCACTTGCACTATTGCCAAACACTATGGACTCTCAGTCTTAGGTTCCTCACATGGGTCTCATGTTTCTGTAGAGGTAAGACCTTGGTGAGTGGGCCTGCGATGTTCTCGCTAGTATCTACTCTGTTAACCAACATGTCACCCCTCTGAATAATTTCTCTGAGGAGGTGATACTTCCTTAGCATGTGCTTGGATCGTTGGTGAGACCTTGGCTCCTTTGCTTGCACTATAGACGCATTATTGTCACAATATAACACAACTGGATCAATAATGCTAGGAATCACTTCAAGCTCCGCTATGAAGTTCTTTATCCACACAGCTTCCTTTGCTGCCTCCGAAGCTGCTATGTACTCGGACTCAGCTGTTGAATCTGCAACTGTCTCCTGCTTGGAGCTCCTCTAGTAGATACCTACACCATTCAGACAAAACACATATCATTGTTGCGACTTCAGATCATCACGATCTGTTTGGAAATTGGCGTCAATATATCCTCTAACGACCAATTCCTCGTCTCCTCCAAAAACTAAGAACATGTTCTTTGTTCTTCTAAGATACTTGAGAATAGTCTTTACTGCAGTCTAATGATCCTCTCTAGGATCTGACTGATATCTACTTGTCATGCTTAAAGCATACGAGACATCTGGTCGAGTGCATATCATAGCATACATTATGGACCCTATAGCCGAAGCATAAGGTATCTTGCCCATTCTACTTCTCTCCTCTTGTGCCCTTGGGCACGTAGCCTAGGAGAGATGTACATCATGTGACACTGGCAAAAATCCTCTCTTGGAGTCTTGCATGCTGAATCTATTTAACATTTTGTTAATATATGTACCTTGACTCAACCCTAGTAATCTTCTTTGTCTATCTCGGTATATTCTAATACCTAAGACATAGGTTGCATCCCCAAGATCTTTCATCGAAAAACGCTCTCCCCAAGATCTATCATTTATATTATTATCAAAAGTACTATCATTTTCTTTGATTATCAAAATTCTGTTTAAAAATTAATATTTACTTGAGTTCGAAGAATTTCCAGGACACTTAGGAAAATGCCCTTGTAGTTAACAAGGTTTCCTAGGATTGTGTCAGACTGGAAAAGAAACCTAGTCAAGTAAAATATTATATTTTCAAAATGCATAATACTTTTTCAAAAAATTACTTATATGTTTCAAAGTGCACAATACTTTTCAAAATGGATTTTTAAGTACTTAGTTTTATGCTATGCTTTCAAAAAAATTTATACTAAGTATTTTCGAAGAACCAAATACTCTCATTGTTGGCGCAAGTATTTCTGGTGATTTTTTTTTATGTATGACAAAGGGGGAGAGGTGTGCTTAAGTTAGAAAATTGTGCTTAAATTAGAAAATTTTTGGTTTCTTCCCAAAGGATCAATGAAAATTAAAATGTTTTCCAAAAAAGGGGGGAGTGAAAGGTAGAAATTGTTGGAAACGGATGGCTAGAGAGGGGGGGGTGAATATAGCCAGACACAATTTCTTGCTCTTTGATACTTCTGCGTGATCAGATTAGTAGCAGCGGAAACAACAACACAGAAGCAGAAATAAAGAACAGCAAGCAAAACACAAAGGGAAGCAAACCGACGCTAACACCTCGATATACAAGGTTCGGGGATAACTTGCCCCTACTCCTTGGCATGCCCGTGAGGTGGGTGATCCCTTGATCGTCAGCAGATCAAGCCCCGGTGAACTCCGGATAGTAGCAGCCTCCTTCTCGGTGGAGAAACCTCTCCACAAGTGATCTCAAAAGGATACAAGTTAAGCACAGAGACACTCGAGAAGACAAGCTCACAAAGATGTAACAAGATCGCTCAAGCACAAAGCCACAGAGAGCACGAACACAGCCCAGCCAAACTTCCCAAGTTTCTGTCTTGTTCGCCTCGGCTCCTCTGCTTCTAGCTTCGTCACTTAAGCTCTGCTCACTATCACAAGCTTCATCAGCATCCACTGAGCCAGCCTGAACCCACTGACCTCCCTGAGCACTCAGTCCACTGAAGACCTCCTCTCCAGCTGAGCCTCTGTCAGTCGCTAGCTGCGTCAGTTGCCCGTTGAAACCTGAGAATGAGAAACAGCCAAACATGCTCAACGGAAAGCCTCCCATTGACCCTCCTTGAGTGTTTGAATCACCTGCTATCACCTGCACACTCTAACAGAGGCTTAGCAATGCATATCAAAACATATCAGCAGTGTATCAGAGAATCGGCAGTGAAAACAGACTTCTGACAGCATATTTGAATTAAAGTTCTGCTCCTGATCGATCCCCAGACCGATCAGGGAGGAGCCTGATCGGTCACCAGATCAATCCAGCAGTCTTCTGCACACTCCTGATTGGTCCCCAGACCAATCAGGCTCCTGCCTGATCGGTCACCAGACCAATCAGGCTCCAGCCTGATCGGTCACCAGACCAATCAGGCTTGAGTGAACAGTGATTCTTTAATTAAATCCTAAGTCTCTGATCGGTCATCAGACCGTTCTGGACCTGATTAGCAGGGGAACTCAACTCACTGTTCGCTCCCTGATCGGTCACCAGACCGATCAGGAGCTGTGCAGTGAGTGAAACACACACTCTCTGATCGGTCACCAGACCGATCAGACATCGTTGGATCGGTCACCAGACCGATCCACGAAGGAGCAACGCGCCAACTCCCTGATCGGTCACCAGACCGATCCAGGGACGCAGACCTAGCCTTCCAAGCTAGGATTTCATTCACCTTAGCCCTCCAAGCTAGGATTTCATTCACCTTAGCCCTCCAAGCTAAGGATTTTTCAATCTAACTCTCCAAGTTGGGAATTTGCACCTAACCCTCCAAGTTAGGACTTTTCACCTAGCCCTCCAAGCTAGGACTTTTCACCTAGCCCTCCAAGCTAGGACTTTTCACCCAACCCCTCCGAGTTAGACCTTCATCCAACCTAGCCCTCCAAGCTAGGCACCTGACCCTCTAAGCCAGGATTTTTCACCTAATTCTCCAGGATGGGAATTTGCACCTAGCCCTCCAAGTTAGGACTTTTCACCTAGCCCTCCAAGCTAGGACTTTTCACCCAACCCTTCCGAATTAGGACTTTTCAACACCTGGCTTCACTCACCAGGACCTGGCTTCACTCACCGGGATTTCCAACACCTGGCTTCACTCACCAGGACCCGGCTTCACTCATCGGGATTTCCAATACCTGGCTTCACTCACCAGGACCCGGCTTCACTCACCGGGATTTTAACCTAGCTTCACAAGCTAGGACCTGACTTCACTCACCAGGGTTTCATGCCCAGTCCCTGATCAGGACTTTAACCCAAATTCGCTCAACCAAACTTAAATCATTGTCAAACACTAAAACAACAATCGGGTCAGACTGCATTAACAATCTCCCCCTTTTTGTTGTTTGACAACTCGATTTAAGTTTAGGTATCAATCAATTGAAGTCCGTTCAATTCTCATAAGGGAATCATGATCCTCCCCCTATAATAACCATAAACTTAATCAGCCATTTTCTCCCCCTTTGTCAAACATCGAAAAGGGTATGGTTATTAAGTTTGAACATACCTCCCCTTCAAACACGGGTCTCTCCCTAAATCCAAAATGATCAAGGTTAAGTTTTGAATTGCACATGAAAACATATACAAAATTATATCATGGTCAAACATGTATATGTTTCATATGACAAGTAAGTCAAAGGATGATTTTGGAATTACATATGAGAGGCATATACCATAAATGTATCATGACAACAATGTATATGTATCATATGACAACAATTACCGCAGTTCCATCAGACTGATAATCGATACAGAAAAATTTCTGATTTATCTATGAACGATCAATTTTCAGAAAAATGTCTGTAATTCTGATTCGTTCAAGATCGGACTGCATTAACACTTGGACTTCTATGTGAAGACATATACAGAAGTATATCATGGTCAAATACGTATATGCTTCATAGGACAAATAAGGAATGCAACTGTATCTGAAACATAGTCTTGATTGGTCTCCGTGACCAACCAGGTCTGTTGATTACGTGATACAGAAGGATATCTGATTAGTCTGGGAGTGATCAAATTTCAGAAAAATTCCTGAAACTCTAATACATTCCTGATCAGACTGCATTAATAATTTGCATTTCACAATAGTGAAGTAGACTCTATTAATATTCAATATTTCAGAAAAATTTCTGAAACACGACATTAATAACAAGAGTCATGACTCAAACAAACCCTTTCTTATGAATTGGAACATTCCAACATAGGTTTGTATCAAATCAGTATTTAGGTTTTGTTTCAAGTACCACTTGAACAAATTTGCACTTCCTTAGTACCAGGATTGTACCAATGGAGGATCAAATATGGTTCAATTGTAATTGGTTTGTATCAGATTTGTGTGTATCAATTTTGTTGGTGGTATGATCATTACACTGATACAATTTGATGAAAAGGGGATCTGTCTGGAAAGTTTTTGGATCAAATTGGAACGATCCGGGAGTTTCTTGATCAGAGTTGATCAGAGTGATCCCTGATCGGTCTCTAGACCGATCAGGGTGAGTTCTGTTCGGTCGGTGGACCGATCAGGTCTGATACAGACAACAGTTCAAATATTCTGAAAGTTCAGAAACTCTGAAACACTTCTAAACCCTAATTCAAACAAATTTAATCCCTAACTTTGTCCATTCAGGAATCAAGATTTAAAAAAAAACAAATTTGTATAAAAGTATAATCAGTATGTTCTAAGCATGATCATTAAGTTCCAAACATGTTTGATCCAACCAATTTTGATAACCCATAGCTCTAAGTTTGTCTTAACCCAAAACCGAGTGAAACCACAAACAGATTTGTATCAAGGCATGATAAGTATGTTCTAAACATGATCATGTTTATTCCAAGGAGTTTTGAAAATCCAATCTACATTTAAGTACTGATACCTTAGTGATCCAATTAATATTAGGCATATGAATAACATTAGATTTGATATCAGTTAAGTGGAAAAAGCAAACAAGTCATGGAACTTGAGTATTGACTTTTGAACCATCATAAAATATGTGAGCATGCTGTTATTAACCACACTTTTCATGCCATAGATAAATGTTAATAACACATACAGTAAATCATGGCATACTTGATCATGTTCACCAAACAAAATACCGTAAGAAAAATTTAAGCCTAAACTTTAAGTTCATGTTCTTTGTTTGGTGATGCCTTATTAGTACAAACTATGTGTTAATCCTTGTTCTTTAGCATGCATTTATGTTGTATGACATATACAAGAAAATCATGGCATACTTGATCATGGAAGAACTTAAATACTAAAGTAGATTATACCATGACTAAGTACTTTAACACATGAATTCTATAAAAATCACTAGCCAAGGGATTATATTTATTATGAGAACTAAACCAATGGAGATCAAAGCATTTAATTTGAATTTTCCATAACCAACCATGTGAATGACAATTTTTTCTTGGTCATGGGTTTGGAGCACCAAATATCAACCTCCCATGTTGATAGATGCTCCCCCTCAAACAATGCTTATACAATTCGAAATATGGAGGTTTTAGGTACCCAAATTTTGGGACCTAATGCATCAACAATGAGGGACTTAGGCACCCATGCCTTAATCAATTTCTTTCTAACCTTTTGAATCCTAGAATCATTTGATGATCTAAATTGGGTTCTTGACATTAATGATACAAAGGTTGGTTCCTTAGGTCGGTAACCTATACCGGCCTTATTGTAAACCGCCCTTTGGGAATTGAGTATCATGTCTAAGGTTTTGGAGCTAGATGAGAATTTCTCAAGAACATTCTTGAGATTTTCAACTTCGCTCTTTAAGTCCTTATTGTCATTCTCAAGGGTCTTAACATGCAAGTCATCAATTACCTCATCCTTAGAGGTTTTTAAATGTTCTACTTCCAATTTCAAAGATTTAACTTTGGCCTTAGATCTTTTAAGCATCTTAGTTAGACATGCGATGGCTCGATAACACTTATCTAACTCGGGAGAAATTACCTCTTCATCATCCGAAGATGATGAAGGCGCGGTTGAGGAGCTTGATTCGTCATCACTCTCCTCCTTTGAGTCTTCTAAGGCCACTAGAGCCACATGACAGTGGTTTTCCTCCTCCTCCTTTTCAATCTTCTTCTTCCTTTTGTTTCCTGTCACACAAGCAAACCCTTTCTCTTTGGGGCCTTGGTTAGAGATCTCATGTAATTCTATTTCACAAAATAGATCCTCTAACTTAACAAGAGATAAATCCTTAGAAACCTTGTAAGCATCCACCATGGATGACCACAAAGTACTCCTAGGGAAGGCTTTGAGTACATACCTCACTAGGTCTCTATTTTCTACCTTTTCATTTATGGAGTGGAGACCATTCAACACTTCTTTAACCCGTCCATGGAGTTCACTTACCTTTTCATTTTCTCCCATGGTGAGGTTTTGGAGTTGGCTGTGAAGCAAATCCTTCTTGGCTCTCCGGGTGTCTTGAGTTCCCTCATGGATCTCAAAGATTTTGTTCCATAGGTCCTTTGCACTTGTAAAGAGACCAACTTTGATGAGTTGGTCCTTAGTTATTCCAGATTGCAAGGTGACCACACCTTAGCATCTGCTTCTCCCTTTTTGATTTGCTCAGCTGACCACATAGAGAAGTCTAGCTCTTTTCCTTCACCATCTCTTGGAAGGATGAAGCCCTCCTTCACGGCAAACCACAAACTGATGTTGGTCTTGAGATAGAACTCCATCCTTGACCTCTAATATGGAAAATCTGTGCCGTCAAAGAATAGAGGTCGGTTTGTGTTGTAACCTTCTCCTCCTACAGCCATCTTGTTGATAACTCTCGGATGTAAACCGTAGATAGAGCCCCAAGCTCTGATACCACTTGTTGGAAACGGATGGCTAGAGAGGGGGGGGGGGAATATAGCCAGACACAATTTCTTGCTCTTTGATACTTCTGCGTGATCAGATTAGTAGCAGCGGAAACAACAACACAGAAGCAGAAATAAAGAACAGCAAGCAAAACACAAAGGGAAGCAAACCGACGCTAACACCTCGATATACAAGGTTCGGGCATAACTTGCCCCTACTCCTTGGCGTGCCCGTGAGGTGGGTGATACCTTGATCGTCGGCAGATCAAGCCCCGGTGAACTCCGGATAGTAGCAGCCTCCTTCTCGGTGGAGAAACCTCTCCACAAGTGATCTCAACAGGATACAAGTTAAGCACAGAGATACTTGAGAAGACAAGCTCACAAAGATGTAACAAGATCGCTCAAGCACAAAGCCACAGAGAGCACGAACACAGCCCAGCCAAACTTCCCAAGTTTCTGTCTTGTTCGCCTCGGCTCCTCTGCTTCCAGCTTCGTCACTTAAGCTCTGCTCACCATCACAAGCTTCATCAGCATCCATTGAGCCAGCCTGAACCCACTGACCTCCCTGAGCACTCAGTCCACTGAAGACCTCCTCTCCAGCTGAGCCTCCGTCAGTCGCCAGCTGCGTCAGTTGCCCGTTGAAACCTGAGAATGAGAAACAGCCAAACCTGCTCAACGGAAAGCCTCCCATTGACCCTCCTTGAGTGTTTAAATCACCTGCTATCACCTGCACACTCCAACAGAGGCTTAGCAATGCATATCAAAATATATCAGCAATGTATCAGAGAATCGGCAGTGAAAACAGACTTCTGACAGCATATTTGAATTAAAGTTCTGCTCCTGATCGGTCCCCAGACCGATCAGGGAGGAGCCTGATCGGTCACCAGATCGATCCAGCAGTCTTCTGCACACTCCTGATTGGTCCGCAGACCAATCAGGCTCCTGCCTGATCGGTCACCAGACCAATCAGGCTTGAGTGAACAGTGATTCTTTAATGAAATCCTAAGTCTCTGATCGGTCACCGGACCGTTCTGGACCTGATTAGCAGGGGAACTCAACTCACTGTTCGCTCCCTGATCGGTCACTAGACCGATCAGGAGCTGTGCAATGAGTGAAACACACACTCCCTGATCGGTCACCAGACCGATCAGACATCGCTGGGTCGGTCACCAGACCAATCCACGAAGGAGCAGCGTGCCAACTCCCTGATCGGTCACCAGACCGATCCAGGGACGCAGACCTAGCCTTCCAATCTAGGATATCATTCACCTTAGCCCTCCAAGCTAAGGATTTTTCAATCTAACTCTCCAAGTTGAGAATTTGCACCTAACCCTCCAAGTTAGGACTTTTCACCTAGCCCTCCAAACTAGGACTTTTCACCTAGTCCTCCAAGCTAGGACTTTTCACCCACTCCCTCCGAGTTAGACCTTCATCAAACCTAGCCCTCCAAGCTAGGCACCTGACCCTCCAAGCCAGGACTTTTCACCTAATTCTCCAGGATGGGAATTTGCACCTAACCCTCCAAGTTAGGACTTTTCACCTAGCCCTCCAAGCTAGGACTTTTCACCCAACCCTTCCGAATTAGGACTTCATCCAACCTAGCCCTCCAAGCTAGGCACCTGACCCTCCAAGCCAAGACTTTTCACCTAATTCTCTAGGATGGGAATTTGCACCTAACCCTCCAAGTTAGGACTTTTCACCTAGCCCTCCTAGCTAGGACTTTTCACCCAACCCTTCAGAATTAGGACTTTTCAACACCTGGCTTCACTCACCAGGACCCGGCTTCACTCACCAGGATTTCCAACACCTGGCTTCACTCACCGGGATTTCCATTACCTAGCTTCACTCACCAGGACCCGGCTTCACTCATCGGGATTTCAACCTAGCTTCACAAGCTAGGACCTGGCTTCACTCACCAGGGTTTCATGCCCAGTCCCTGACCAGGATTTTAACCCAAATTCGCTCAACCAAACTTAAATCATTGTCAAACACCAAAACAACAACCGGGCCAGACTGCATCAACAAAAATTAATTTTTTTCCTATTTTTCCCAAAGGATCAAAAATGAATTTTTCAAAGTCTAATACTTTTTGATCCCAATAGTTAAGGTTTAGCCCTTTTAACCAATCTAACTTAAGTTATTGTCAAACATCAAAAAGGGGGAGATTGTTGGTGTAAGTTGCATCAATGATGTTCTCCTCTAAGTGTTTTAAAGTTTGACAATAGACTTAAGTCAGTGATACGTTAAACAGATAAAGGGGAGTTAAGAGAGAAGTAACAAAGTGGACCAAAGTCCTAGTGAATCTAGGCAATAAGTAACAAAGGGGGAGAGGTGTGCTTAAGTTAGAAAATTGTGCTTAAATTAGAAAATTTTTGGTTTCTTCCCAAAGGATCAATGAAAATTAAAATGTTTTCCAAAAAAGGGGGTAGTGAAAGGTAGAAATTAATTTTTTTTCCTATTTTTCCCAGAGGATCAAAAATGAATTTTTCAAAGTCTAATACTTTTTGATCCCAAGAGTTAAGGTTTAGCCCTTTTAACCAATCTAACTTAAGTTATTGTCAAACATCAAAAAGGGGGAGATTGTTGGTGTAAGTTACATCAATGATGTTCTCCTCTAAGTGTTTTAATGTTTGACAATAGACTTAAGTCAGTGATACATTAAACAGACAAAGGGGAGTTAAGAGAGAAGTAACAAAGTGGACCAAAGTCCTAGTGAATCTAGGCAATAAGTCCTGGTTCGGGGAATTGGGCACTAAGTCCTGACAAAGGGCTGGGCACCGAAGACCTACTCGGAAGGTGGGCACGAAGTCCTGGTCGAGGACTGGGCAAGAAGACTTGGCCGAGGGTTGGGCACTGAAGTCCTGGTTCGAGGAATTGGGCAAGAAGACCTGGCCGAGGGTTGGGCACCGAAGTCCTGGACTTAGGGTTTGGGCACGAAGTCTTGGTCCGAGGGACTGAGCAACCTAGCTAAGCGATGACTAAGGACAGAAGTAGAGACAGGTCAGGGTTCGGGCGTCTCGAGGTCCGGAAGTATCGGAAGCTAAACAAAAGTCCACCCGAAGGACTGGGTGGCAACCGTCTCCGGAAAGGAGTAGGTGAAAGGCGTGTTCTCGGGGGTGGGAACTTGCGTCGGTTCGACCTAGGATTTCAGGGAGACCCAAAGTCAGAATCAAGACAGCTACGGCTGTAAAAATTATCTAATACTCTTGCTTTGCTGTTTTGGAACTAACCTTGAATGCAGGACCGAAGGAATGTGTTTTTGCAGCTCAGAACGCCCCAAAGGAGAGGGGCAGACAGCTGGGCAGGGCGCCCTGGAGGTCCCGGGAGCCCCCAAGGTCAAGGCAAAACAAGGAAGCAAGAGTTGCTTTGAAACTGCAGTAAGCAGGACGCCCTGGAGGTCCCGGGCGCTCTGAATCAAAGCAAAAAGTGAATCGAAGCAATATCAACCACGAAGCCAGCAGACCATGTCAACCAGGGCGCCCCCAGTGTCCCGGGCGCCCCCGTCAGCTCCAGAGCCGTTCGAAGGGGATAAGCACTGACCAAGCTTCGGATAGAGGTTCTCGGATCCGAAGGCACGTGTCAGGCGCCCCCGACGTCCCAGGGGGCCCCAGGAGCACTATAAAAGGGGCTTCGACCCCTCTGCTTCAAACATAACTGCTGTGAGCTATTCTGATGATTCTGACCGATGACAACGCGCTAAAGACGAGGCTCTACGACCGGGAGGCTCCAGGAGGAAGTGTGCGGCACTTCGGAGGTCCAGATTGGCCGAGCTTCAGACTTTGTTTTGTTCGGTTTGCTTTTATTTAATTTCGCACTTAATTTTCAATACTCTTGCTTGTGATTATCAACTATAAGACGGGTTTTCTCCGCCTCCGAAAATTCCGGAAAGGAGACCAATAGTGGACTCACGCCGAGTACATAGGCCTTGGACGTACTGACCCTGGGGGGTCGGGA
Source organism: Boesenbergia rotunda (assembly GCA_024364735.1). Classification (NCBI taxonomy): domain Eukaryota; kingdom Viridiplantae; phylum Streptophyta; class Magnoliopsida; order Zingiberales; family Zingiberaceae; genus Boesenbergia; species Boesenbergia rotunda. The sequence continues at coordinate 119,556 of JAGFNQ010007938.1, forward strand.
ACCAAGTAAATAAATCCCCGTGTGTCTGTCTTGCTTTTATTTTTTTGTATTTACTTTTCCGCTATGCTACTAACGTTATAAGTCTAGAACGATCCAAGCTTTCTACGAAGTTTCCACGAGAGATTTTCACGGTCGATATTCACCCCCCTCTATCGACGACACCGGTCCTACAATATATACTTCCTCCTGTAACCTTCCATTTAGAAAAGCAGTTTTAACATCCATTTGTCAAATCTCATAATCCTTGTAAGCTGCTATAGCTAGCAAAATCCTAATGGACTTAATCATTGCAACGGGCGAGAATGTTTCATCATAGTCAATTCCTTGACGTTGATTGAAACACTTTGCCACAAGCCTTGCTTTATAGGTACTTACGTTTGATGGATCGTCTAGGCGTGCTAGAGGGGGGGGGGGTGAATATCACTTTTTCGGAGTTTTGATCCCTACAAAGTTGTTAGCGCAGCGGAAACAATAATATGCAAAGTAAATAAGAAACAAAACAATGCTAACAACCTGGTTTACTTGGTATCCACCCTGGTCGGGTGACTAATCCAAGAATCCGTCGGTGGATCAACCCCCGGATAACCTCTGGCTAGATCTGTCGCTCCTTGTGGGTGGAGAAACCTCGCCACAAACACTTGGAAGCTCTCTGATCACAAATAGACTACTAACTCACTTTAGCCAAGCGAGTTTCGTCAAGAATCTCAGCTACCATGAAGTCCTCTTTAAATAGGACTCGGGCTGAAACCCTCGCTGGCAGTCAACTGCTCCCAAGGCAGTCGACTGCCCTACTCAGAATTCGACTATTGACAGTCCCAACGTTCGAATCCAGCTGTACACTAGTCGACTGCTCCTAGAGCAGTCGACTAGTCCAGGGCCAAATCCATTCTGTGAGTTTTGGCAGTCGACTGGACAACCCCCAGTCGATTGCCCAGCTTACCACAACACTCCTACTCACTCTCTTGACCCTCCTCCATGTGAGCCTTCAGGTCCTCTCCTTTGGCTTGCCCCTTGAAGTCCTCTTCCATCGGCTATCATCCCTCGGATGCGCACGCAAGTCCTCGACTTGCCTCCATGCCACCCTTCACGTGTGCCCTTGAAGTTCATTTCTCAGCTTACCCTTGGAGTTCTCCTCCCTCAACTCTTGTCCCTTGCCTTAGTTGACTCAACATGTATACACCTGTACAACCTGCACACTCAATATACATATATTAGAACACAAGGGAAATCTAACTTAAATCCTTTGCCCAAACATCAAAACACATGGTCACTCCGGACCACAGATTGCCTCAACAACGTTCCCATCCATGTCAATCTTCTTCTTGAAGATCCACTTGCACCCTATGGGTTTTACCCCAATTGGCACATCAACCAACTCCCAAACTTGGTCGGCATACATGGAGTCCATTTCAGATTTCATGGCTTCTAGCCATTTCTCAGAATCATTTGAAGTAATTGCTTCCTCGTAAGTCGACGGTTCATCTCCCTCGATGAGTAGCACTTCCTCATCTTGGGTTACCAACCAACCATATCTATCTGGCTGTCGATGTATTCTTGTAGACTTACGTTGATCTCGCATTTCTGGATCAGTCTCGGATAAAGGAGAAACTTGTACTTGTGGTACTGTATCTCCGTCCAACTGTTCATCTTCCAGCATGTTTGTAGAGTCTGTAATTTCTTTAAGACATTCTTTACTCACACTACTTTCTTTAGATATAAACTCTCTTTCCAAGAAAGTGGCATATCGAGCAACAATAACTTTATGCTCACTTGGGAGATAAAATTAGTATCCCATTGTAGCTTTGGGATAACCTACAAACATGCACTTTATGGATCTTGCTGCAAGCTTATTAGAATTTTCATTCTTCACGTAAGCATCACAACCCCATGTTGGTGCAGACAGCACCCAAGTCGAACCTGTGTTTTGATAAATGATAAAGGGTTTAAAAGTTAAGTCTTATTTGTTATCTAGCATACTGCTTGAGTGTGCAGATTGAAGTCCTAGCAAAGGAATGCTAGGCACCTAGCGAAGGAATGCTAGGCACTGAAACCCTAAGTCTTGGCGAAGGACAGCTGGGCACCTAGCGAAGGCCTGCTAGGATACGAAGACCTAGCGAAGGACTGCTAGGCACCAGGCGAAGGACAGCTTGGTATCCAAGACCTAGCGAAGGACTGCTAGGCACTAGCAAAGGGCTGCTAGGATACGAAGACCTAGCGAAGGGCTGCTAGGCACCGGGCGAAGGACAGCTTGGTATCCAAGACCTGGCGAAGGAACACTAGGCACAAGTCCAACTGGAGGAGCTGATTGGCAACAGGTAAATTCTCCTGAGAGGAGTAGGTGAGGACGTGTTCCCCGTCGAGGGAACAGTAGGCGTCGGTTCGACCTAGGGCTCCATTTTGGAGACCCAAAGTCAGAACCAAGACAGCTAAGGCTGTATACTCATAACATACTCTTGCTTTATTGTATTTGCAACTAACCCTGGATGTAGGACCAAAGGAACGAGTCTCTGCAGCTCAGAACGCCTCAAAGGAGAGAGGCAGCAGCTGGGCAAGGCGCCCCCAGTGTCCCGGGCGCCCCCAAGGTCAAGGCAAAACAAGCTAGGCAAGAGTACGCTTCGGAAGCTTACTGGGCGGGGCGCCCCCAGTGCCCAGGGCGCCCCGCACTCAAGCCAACGAAGCGGATAACTCTTATCCAGCCGAGAAGCTCGCTGAAATGGTCAACCAGGGCGCCCCCAGCATCCCGGGCGCCCCCAAAGTCAATCCTCAGCCCTATTCGAGTGGGATAAGGGCTGACCAAGGTAATTCCGCATCGGTTGACACGTGGGGGGGGGGGGGGCGCCCCCAACATTCAGGGCGCCCCGAAGTGCTATAAATAGCACCCAACACCAAGGCTTCTCAACATCAAGATTTCCAATGCTTTCACGCTCTTCTACTCGAGGCGCTCTGCTACAGAAACCTCCCAACTCGAGATACAAGCGCCAACGACGTCTCTCTGCTCCGAGATACATTCCACACCGGACGTCGGTAACGAAGAGCTGTGTTTTTTTACTGCACTATCATTGTAGTCATCCTTTTATAAACTGTTTTGCGCGATTATAGTATTGCCCGCAGTAAACGGTCAACGACCGTGGGCCTTGGAGTAGGAGCCGACCGCGACTCCGAACCAAGTAAAAGCTTGGTGTTTGCGTATTGTTCAGTTTTGTTTATTCCGCTGCGCGTTTGCTCTTAATTTTATTCGAAAAACGTTTTACGATATTCACCCCCCCTCTATCGTTTTCTCTCGATCCAGCAAGTGGTATCAGAGCGGGGAAGCTCAAATTTGGTGCAACCACCAGTTTGAGAATTTTTCAGATTTTCGTAAAATTATTTCTTATTTTTTTCGAATTCTTATCATTAATCGAAACCGGTGCAACACCCCTCGATATTTAATTTTCTTTATCCCGCACTACTAATCCAAGACCAAGTCTTGGGACAAAGTTTTTTTTCTCTCTTCTCTCTTTTTCAGATAAAATCCTTAATGGTCATGCAAGAAGGATTCAGCACAGCCAGACCTCCACTTTTTCAGTGGAGAAGACTTTTTCTACTGGAAAAGTCGAATGAAGGTCCACCTAAAAACTCAGGTGGACATGTAGATAATCATCCAGTCTGGACTGGAGATTCCAAAGAACGCTGAAGGAGTACCACAGCCGTACACTGAGTGGGATACCGCTCTGAAAAGAAGAATTGAAGCGGATGCTAAAGCAACCCAGACCCTCCAATCCGGTCTAACAAAAGAGGAGCTGAACCGGGTGGGTCCATTCAACAGTGCCAAGGAGCTGTGGGGCAAACTGATCGAGCTACACGAAGGAACTTCAGACACTAGAATCAGTAAGAGAGATCTCCTCCTGAACAAGCTGTACACGATCAAGATGAATGACAACGAAACAGCAGCACAGCTCCATGCCAGAATCCAGGAATTAATGAACGGACTACACACAATCGGTCACAAGGTAGAAAACCGTGACCTAATAAGGTACGCTCTTAACGCGTTCCCAAGAAACACCTTGTGGGCATCTATGGTAGATGCTTACAAAGTTTTAGGGATCTTTCCAAAATTAAGTTAGATGAACTTTTTTCTGAACTTGAATTACATGAACAGACTAACTGCAATTTGGTCGAGAAAGGTATCGCCTTTGTTGCAGGTAAAACTGGAAGGACAACCAAAAAGAAGCCTCAACCTGCACCCGAGTCTGACTCAGATTCAGACTCAGAAGATAGCGAGGGAAATCGGCCTAAGTTGGTTCGGCTAGCTCGAGACTACTACAAAGAACTAAAGAACCAGACTAACAGAAGAAAAGTCAGCCGAAGAAAGGAAGAACCAACTGAACGCTCAAATGAAAAGATCAAACCCAACGTAACTTGCTACGAGTGCAAGAAGAAGGGCCACTATAAGACTGAATGCCCCAACCTGAAGGAAACAAAGAAGACAAGAAAGAAGAAGGCACTTCAGGCAACGTGGGACGAGTCCTCCTCCTCCTCCGAAGAAGAGGTCCCACAGTCGAACTTGCTCGAACTAACCGCCTCAGAAGAAATAGAGACAGAGTCAGAGTCGGAGCCGGACGACGGCAAACTCACATTCTCAGAGGACGGCGAAATAACTGTAAGTGGTTTTACAAGAATTCAATTAAATGAGTTAATTTCTTATCTTTCTTGAGATTTGGCGAAAGCTAAACTCCGAGTCGAATCTCTCCAACAGGAAGTAAAACTCCTGAAAGAGATAGATGACTCTAGACCCTTAACTGAGAAGGTTCAAGAAGGAACCTCTATTCAAGTTGAAAAACTTGAAAAAGAGAACTCCTCCATGAAAACTCAAGTTAAGGACCTTAGATCAGCTTTAGAACGATTCACTCCTGGTTCCAAGGGTCTTGATATGATTCTTGGAAAACAGAAGTCGGTTCTAAATCGATCCGGACTAGGATACAGAACCAAATCTAGACAAAAATCCTATTATGCTATACTGAACCAGTCCAGACCTAAAGCTCAGGCATGGGTACCCAAACTATGCCTGAACAAACAAACTGGATCAAATTAGTATTGGATCCCCAAGGACAAGATTCATATCTTGCCTAACCATTATCGTGGCTTTAGTCCAGGGGGAGCCAAATTAAAAACCATATTTATTGTTAGATAGAATTCAATTTTTGTTTTCAAATTGCATGTTTGATTGTTTATTTAATTTCTGTAATTTACCATGCTTAAACTTAGGACTGATTAGTTTAAGGACTGAATCAACTTAACTGAAATTTGACAACATAGTATTGGGCGGAGGTGAGATGATAGTACATTAGGGAAGCCAATTCTAATAAGGTCAAGTATACTCTACTTGATCTTTTTAGACTGGTGAAACTAGCCAAAGCTACCGATCCAAGACCCAAACTAGTTAGACCAGAATTTTTCAAATAATAATATTGAAAATGAAATTTCATTAAAAGGTTTTGTCAAGGAAAGGGTTGATGATCCAATAAGGCTACGGCCAAAGAAGGCCTAGTGCCTCGCCAAGACCTGGAAGCCGATTTCTGAAATTCAAATTCAAATTATTCTTTGTAAAATTTAAATCTAACACAAATTTTCAGTTACGTGTAGATTCAAACATTTTTTTAACTCAAAATCAATTGTTTTCAAAATTAACTCAATTTTTTTCAAAATAAATCATATTTTTTCTATCCACCAAAACCTGTCTCACAAAACTTATAAGACAAACGTGATTGATAACCTTAGATTGGGTGAGACAGACTAGGCTGTGAAAATCAATTTAGGCTATTCCTGATTCTAATTGGAATCCAAATCAACAAAACTCTTTATGTGTAGGAACATAATGATTTGGACCAATGGATGTTGGATAGCGGTTGCTCCAGACACATGACTGGAGATAAATTGAAATTCACCAAACTCAAGTTCAAAAACCTAGGCTCAGTGGCATTTGGGAACAATGCTACACTCAAGGTAATTGGGTCAGGTAATATTGAACTTAAATCTGACTTTGTTATTAAGAAAGTACTTTTGGTTAAAAATTTTAATTTCAACTTACTTAGCATAAGTCAGTTGTGTGATTCTGGTTATGTAGTTACCTTCAACAATTCTAACTGCCTGATTAAAAACCTGCAAGACTCGGAAATCATGCTTAAGGGCACTAAGAAAAATAATATTTACACTATAAATCTACCCCTAGTACCTAAATGTATGTTAACTCAGTTAGAACAATCAAACCTCTAGCATAGGAGATTAGGTCACACTAATCTAAGAATTATTTCAAAAATCACCCAACTTGGCCTAATTAAAGGTATCCCTAAAATTAAGAATCAAGAAAACTTAATATGTGAATCATGTAATCAAGTTAAACAAACCAGGTCTAATCACAAACTAATCCAATCTGATCTAACTCAAACCACACTTGAGCTCCTGCACCTTGACCTATTTGATTCACATGGAGCCAAGTCACTAAGTGGAAACCGGTACTGCTTAGTAATAGTTGATGATTACTCTAGGTTTACCTGGGTTAGATTTCTAAAGACCAAAGATGAAACACTAAACCTATTTAATGAATTTTGTAAGTTAATTGAAAATCAAAACGATACTAAAATCAAAAGACTTAGGAGTGACCACAGGGGAGAATTTGAAAATCAACGGTTCGAGAAATTCTGTAAGGTAAATGGGTACATACATTAATTTTCATGTCCTAGAACCCCCCAGCAAAATGGGATAGTCGAAAGGAGAAATAGAACTCTACAGGAAGCCGCTAGGGCTATGCTCAATGAATTTAACCTAGCCACCCAATATTGGGCAGAAGCAATTAGTACGGCTTGCTACATTCAAAATAGGGTCCTAATTAACAAGCGACACAACAAAACACCCTATGAATTATACTACCATAGACTTCCAAACCTACACTACCTAAGGGTCTTTGGGTGCAAAGTCCATATCCTAAACACCAAGGATTATCTAGGTAAATTCCAGTCTAAATCAACCCCAGGTATCTTCCTAGGATATTCAACCACAAGTAGAGCCTATAGGGTTTACAACAAACAGACTAAGAAAATTGAAGAAACAATAAATCAAATATTTGATGAAGAAATCAACTCAAAATCAGATTATACTTCATCAAATATTGATCAAGAAGATAATGAACAAGTTGTTGAATCATTAATTGAACCCATAAACGAACTAACTATTGAACCAACTAATGAATCAGTTGAACCAACTATTTAACCAACAATTGAACCAAATCAAATAGCTGAATCAAATAGTGAACCAAACCGGCCAGCCGGACTTGAGGCTGAACCAAGTTCTAGAAAAACCAAGAAACCCAGACTTAGTCACCCAACCGATCAAATTATGGGTGATCCAACTCTAGGAGTCAGAACTAGGTCTTCCTATAGAAACCTTAGTCAGATAGCAATGATTTCAAAAAATAGAACCTAAGACTATAGAGGAAGCTCTACCAGATCCTGATTGGATCATGGCTATGCAAGAAGAATTAGCCCAATTTGAGAGGAACCAAGTCTGGGAGTTAGTACCTAAACCTGAGGGCAAATCCGTCATTGACACTAAGTGGGTTTTTAGGAACAAGTTAAATGATCAAGGAGAAATAATCAGAAATAAAGCCCGCTTAGTAGCGAAGGGATTCAGTCAAGTAGAAGGGTTAGATTATGAAGAAACCTATGCCCCGGTAGCTAGACTTGAGTCCATTAGGATGTTATTGGCCTTTGCATCCCATAAATGATTTAAACTATACCAAATGGATGTAAAGTCAGCCTTTCTAAATGGATTCATTAAGGAAGAAGTCTATGTAGGACAACTCCCTGGTTTTGAGGACATAGAAAGACCTGACCATGTTTACAAACTTACCAAAGCACTTTATGGACTAAAACAAGCACCTAGGGCCTGGATGAACGCTTATCCACTTACCTAATTTTCTAAAGAATTTAAACAAGGACAAATCGATTCAACCCTATTTATTAAAACATTAGGAAAAGAAATATTTATTGCCCAAATCTACGTCGATGACATAATCTTTGGGTCCACCAACTCTAATTTTTTAAAAGAATTCGTTAAAATAATGAAAAATGAATTTGAAATGAGCTTAGTTGGTGAGCTTAACTTTTTTCTAGGGTTACAAATTAAACAAACTAGGGATGGAAACTATATCCATCATTCCAAATATGCTAAAGCGTTAATAAAGAAATTTAAAATGGATAACTCTAAAAGCATAAGTACTCCTATGGCCACTAATATAAAAATAGATAGTGACCCTGATGGAAAACCAGTAGACCTTAAACTTTACAGGAGTATGATTGGAAGCCTACTATACCTTACAGCCAGCAGACCTGATATCCTCTTCTCGGTAGGAATGTATGCTAGATACCAAACCTGTGCTAAGGAAACGCACTTAGCAGCCTTAAAAAGAATATTAAGATACATTAAGGGCACCCTAAATGTAGGGATTTGGTATCCTAGGACCTCAACTTTTAAACTATCAGGATATTCAGACTCTGACTATGCTGGTTGTAAGCTAGATAGAAAAAGTACAAGCGGAAGTTGCCAACTCTTAGGAAACAGCCTAGTAAGTTGGTGCTGCAGAAAGCAACACTGTGTAGCCTTGTCCACAACCGAAGCTGAGTATGTTGCTTTAGGAGAGTGTATAGCACAACTCTTATGGATGATGCACACTCTTAAAGACTTCCAGCTTGACTACAATCAAACCCAAGTCTTCATTGATAACATAAGTTCAATTAATCTAACTAAAAATCCAATCCAACATTCCAGAACTAAACACATAGAAGTTAAACACCACTTTGTAAGGGATCATGTAGCCAGGGGTGAAATAGTCCTTAAGCATATAGATTCTAAATCCAACTTAGCCGACATATTCACTAAACCCCTACCTGAGTCTGAGTTCAGCTCATTAAGAAGGCAGTTAGGATTATGCTTGGTAGAATAGGGTTACTATATTTTGTTCTGCTTTAAGTGATTTGAAAAATCAATTTTTAAAACAGTTTAAAAGTTTGCTTTACTTAATGTTCAAAATCTTTTTAATAGTTTTTTTACTTAGTTTTATTTTCAAAAACTACCCCCTTCAAAACTAGGGTTTTTTTGCAAGATAGACTTAGCCTAGGCCCTAACCCTAGAAATACATGCACCTATAGATCTAGAAGCCAGCATCTCACAAGCACCTTAGGATACTGTTGATTGATAACCTAGAATGGGTTGAGATGCTTTGGTCTTTGCCTTAATTCAAGATGCTTTAAGTCAGTGCATCTGCAGTAATTGGGGCACTAAATACAACTAAATACAGTAATCAAATTAAGTGTCAAGCTTAGACAATCTAACTTGAACAGAACACTTAACTCGACTAACCCTAGCGAAAACTACTGTTTATAACAGGTAGTAAGTAGCTAATTGGGTTAGACAGGTCCCTACAGAGAAAATTTAAATGGTTTGATTCGGTTTATCTTGCATTGGTTCAGTACAACACATTATTCTGTTATATGCAAGTTATTTGTTATTTTGCTATATTATTATTTTTATATATGGCAAAGGGGGAGAGATAAGAACGGAGAGAAGCTTTAAATTTTTAAGCTAAGCTTTATTTTTTTTTTCAAAATTTTATCCTTTCTTCAAAAAGTACTTACTCATACTTACTCTATTTTTCTCTTTCAAAGTACTTAACTTGTTTTTTTCAAAACTGTTTTCAAAAGTACTTAGTCTAAATTATTTTCAAAATAAAGCATTTTCTAAGTACTTAAACTTAAGCTATCACTAAGTACTTATTTCTAAACTTTCCTAGAAAAGTTTCGAAGTACTTAAGAGATTGAAAACTTTAAAAGCACTTTCAAAAACTCAAAAGAGATGTTTTAGAAAGTTTTTTCACTAAGTTGTTTTTCTAAAAATTTCTAAGTATAAAAATTTTTTTGGAAAAATTACTTTTGAAAAATCTTCTAAGTTTTGAAAAATTAACTCCATCATGTTGACTTAGAAATTTTTCAAACCCCACGAAACATTGAAAAACCTAGGGGGAGATTCCTTCCAGGGGGAGGGAACTAAACTAGTTTATCGTCTACTCTGATCAACTTAACTTTTTGAATCGGGTTGCCATAAATCAAAAAGGGGGAGATTGTTGGTGCAGACAGCACCCAAGTCGAACCTGTGTTTTGATAAATGGCAAAGGGTTCAAAAATTAAGTCTTATTTGTTATCTAACATGCTGCTTGAGTGTGCAGATTGAAGTCCTAGCAAAGGAATGCTAGGCACCTAGCGAAGGAATGCTAGGCACTGAAACCCTAAGTCCTGGCGAAGGATAGCTGGGCACCTAGCGAAGGGCTACTAGGATACGAAGACCTAGCGAAGGACTGCTAGGCACCGGGCGAAGGATAACTTGGTATCCAAGACCTAGCGAAGGACTGCTAGGCACCTAGCGAAGGGTTGCTAGGATACGAAGACCTAGCGAAGGACTGCTAGGCACCGGGTGAATGACAGCTTGGTATCCAAGACCTGGCGAAGGAATGCTAGGCAAAAGTCCAACCGGAGGAGCTGGTTGGCAACAGGTAAATTCTCCTGGGAGGAGTAGGTGAGGACGCGTTCCCCGTCGAGGGAACAATAGATGTCGGTTCAACCTAGGGCTTCATTTTGGAGACCCAAAGTCAGAACCAAGACAGCTAAGGCTGTATACTCATAACATACTCTTGCTTTATTGTATTTGCAACTAACCCTGGATGTAGGACCAAAGGAACGAGTCTCTGCAGCTCAGAACGCCTCAAAGGAGAGAGGCAGCAGCTGGGCAGGGCGCCCCCAGTGTCCCGAGCGCCCCCAACGTCAAGGCAAAACAAGCTAGGCAAGAGTATGCTTCGGAAGCTTACTGGGCGGGGCGCCCCCGTGCTCCCGGGCGCCCCTAGTGCCCAGGGCGCCCCTGTTAGGTTCTGAGCGCAGCGGAATATTTATAATAAAGCAAAATCTGCTCTTAAATCATGGATCTTTTCGTGGTACATATAGTTCTAAACAAAATGATGCGAAAAACAAGCATAAACTGAAAACATACCTTGTAATCCTTTGCTTATTTGTGAATAATATCACGAATAGATGAGAGCCCCACGTGTGACTCCTCTAGCGGTATCCACGCGCACAAGATCACGAACTAGATGATCCGTTAGGTGCTAGCCACTTGGATCGACAGAATTCTTTCGGATGCACTACAGATCTAGAGATTCGTCTCCAACTAGAGAAGAAGTAGTCCAAGGCTTCCCGAGAGAGATGGAGAGAAATCGCACAAGAGAGAGACAATGGAGAAGTGTGTCCTCCTCTTCTTCCAAGGGTGGATATATATAGCCTCCAAGGAAGATGAAGAGACATGACTCTTCATATTCTTCATTAATTTATCATAATTGCGACTTTTGAAATTCTCCATTAATAACCATTAATAGAGACTCTTCATCTTCTCCATTAATAATTATTAATAGAGACTCTTCATCTTCTCCATTATTGCCACAATAATTGTGACCTTTCAAATTCTCCAAAGAGAATAAGAGATAAATTCTACTCTCTCTTCGCTATATCAAATAAATCCATATTTGATCTTGATCCGTTCTCGCTTCCGATATTTCAGAAATAATTAATAATCCAATTAATTCTTATTCAGAAATAATAAATTGATTAATTTTAGTATCCACTAAAATAATCAACTACAGATACTATTCGCGTCTATGTGCTATGCGTGCGACCCTCTAGGTTCTATACACGAAGGCAGTGTAAATCCATACACAGACTAAGGTAACCGTCTAGCAACAGTTTTTAGCCACCTAACGTGATAGAATATTAGTTATAAACTAAAACCTCCATGAACCGATTACTGTGTAATTCAATCACTTCATCTTTGTCCTACATCCCAATTAATTCGGTACAGTATGCATCATCACCAATTAATTGTTTTACTTGATTTCCAAGATATAATAGACTCATCTTGAATGATAATCGTTCCTCCCATGGCCATGGATTTCGAGTCACTAATATCTCTATCAAGCGGCCAGGATGTTAACTCTCTAATCCAAGAGAGCGATGAACCCTTTATTGACTCAACACTATTCTCTCTACGTTTTGTCATACACCCAATTATCGTATTAATCACAATCCGATTAAAGATTGCTTTTAACGACATCAAAGTATATAACTCCACGCATAGAATATATGAAGGTCTCAAGTCAAAATAACAGTTACACTCGTTCATTAAGACGAACTACCAATGATGCTTAATATGTGGTGTTCTCTTAAGCGGGTCGTGTCCAGTGTACCTCTAAACTCAAGGCACCCCCAAGTACAACTTGGATATCCATCCCTCCGGTCTATCTTGACCTAGTCATACTTAGCGTTGATCTAGATATCTATGTCCCCTCTAGATATCTATCCGATCAAGGACGATTTTCAGACTAATATAACCATTAATCTGTGGGACTTTATCATTAATCATATACGTACAGAAAAGTAAATGATTAACGCCAAATACTTGCCTTTATTAAAATAATTATCCATAAATACATAAAAGTGTCTTGGCACATAAGTGCACACACTAACAATCTCCCACTTGCACTATTGCCAAACACTATGGACTCTCAGTCCTAGGTTCCTCACATGGGTCTCATGTTTCTGCAGAGGTAAGGCCTTGGTGAGTGGGTCTGCGATGTTCTCGCTAGTATCTACTCTGCTAACCAACACGTCACCCCTCTGAACAATCTCTCTGAGGAGGTGATACTTCCTTAGCACGTGCTTGGATCGTTGGTGAGACCTTGGCTCCTTTGCTTGCGCTATAGCCGCATTATTGTCACAATATAACACAATTGGATCAATAATGATAGGAACCACTTCAAGCTCCGCTATGAAGTTCTTGATCCACATAGCTTCCTTTGCTGCCTCCGATGCTGCTATGTACTGCAACTGTCTCCTGCTTGGAGCTCCTCGAGCAGATAGCTGCACCATTCAGACAAAACACATATCCTTGTTGCGACTTCAGATCATCCCGATCTGTCTGGAAACTGGCGTCAGTATATCCTCTAACGACTAATTCCTCGTCTCCTCCAAAAACTAAGAACATGTTCTTTGTTCTTCTAAGATACTTGAGAATAGTCTTTACTGCAGTCCAATGACCCTCTCCAGGATCTGACTGATATCTACTTGTCATGCTTAAAACATACGAGACATCTGGTCGAGTGCATATCATAGCATACATTATGGACCCTATAGCCGAAGCATAAGGTATCTTGCTCATTCTAGTTCTCTCCTCTTGTGTCCTTGGACACATAGCCTTAGAGAGATGTACACCATGTGACACTGGCAAAAATCCTCTCTTGGAGTCTTGCATGCTGAATCTATTCAACATTTTGTCAATATATGTACCTTGACTCAACCCTAGTAACCTTCTTTGTCTATCTCGGTATATTCTAATACCTAAGACATAGGTTGCATCCCTAAGATTTTTCATCGAAAAACACTCTCCCAGCCAATTCTTGGTAGATTCTAGGCTAGGGATATCATTTCCTATGAGAAGTATATCATCAACATACAATATTAGGAACGTAATCTTGCTCCCACTAACCTTCTTGTAAACGCAAGGTTCTTCTGGATTCTTGACAAAGGAAAAATCCTTAATTGCTTCGTCAAATCGCAGATTCCAACTCCGAGATGCTTGCTTTAATCCATAAATGGACTTCTTGAGCTTACATAATTTATTGGCGTTCTTAGATGTTATAAAACCGGGAGGTTGTGTCATATATACTTCCTCCTGTAACCTTCCATTTAGAAAAGCAGTTTTAACATCCATTTGCCAAATTTCATTATCCTTGTAAGCTGCTATAGCTAGCAAAATCCTAATGGACTTAAGCATTGCAACGGGCGAGAATGTTTCATCATAGTCAATTCCTTGACGTTGATTGAAACCCTTTGCCACAAGCCTTGCTTTATAGGTACTTACGTTTCCATCCATGTCAATCTTCTTCTTGAAGATCCACTTGCACCCTATGGGTTTTACCCCAACTGGCACATCAACCAACTCCCAAACTTGGTTGGCATACATGGAGTCCATTTCAGATTTCATGGCTTCTAGCCATTTCTCAGAATCATTTGAAGTAATTGCTTCCTCGTAAGTCGACGGTTCATCTTCCTCGATGAGTAGCACTTCCTCATCTTGGGTTACCACCCAACCATATCTATCTGGCTGTCGGTGTATTCTTGTAGAATTACGTTGATCTCGCGTTTCTGGATCAGTCTCGGATAAAGGAGACACTTGCACTTGTGGTACTGTCTTTTCGTCCAACTGTTAATTTTCCAACCTGTTTGTAGAGTCTGTAATTTCTTCAAGACATTCTTTACTCCCACTACTTTCTTTAGATATAAACTCTCTTTCCAAGAAAGTGGCATATCGAGCAACAATAACTTTGTGCTCACTTGGGAGATAAAATTGGTATCCCATTATAGCCTTGGGATAACCTACAAACATGCACTTTATGGATCTTGCTGCAAGCTTATTAGAATTTTCATTCTTCACATAAGCATCACAACCCCATATTTTAAGATAAGACAAATTTGGTTTCTTTCCAAACCATAATTCATAAGGAGTCTTGTCTACTGACTTGGTTGGAACTCGGTTAAGTATGTATGCCGCTGTTTCTAAGGCATAGCCCCAAAAGGACATTGGAAGACTTGCATGACTCATCATTGATCTAACCATTTCCATGAGTGTGCGATTTCTCCTTTCCGAAACACCATTCCACTCCGGTGTTCTAGGAGGTGTAAGTTGGGAAACTATGCCACACTCTTTTAGGTAATCAATGAACTCTTGGCTTAGATACTCACCACCTCGATCACTTCGAAGAGCTTTAATCTTCTTGCCACTTTGATTTTCTACCTCGTTCTTGAACTCCTTGAACTTATCTAGAGTTTCAGACTTATGCCTCATTAAGTAGATATATCCATATCTGCTTAAATCATCAGTAAAAGTCACGAAGTAGGTATAAGCTCCTCTAGCTTGAACTTGCAATGGACCACACACATCACTATGTATGAGTTCTAGTAGTTCCTTTGCCCGTTCACCTATCTTGGTGAAAGGTTTCTTGGTCATTTTACCTTGTAAACATGCTACGCATGTATCTATGGGCTCTAACTCAAAAGAGTCCAAATACCCATTACTGAGTAATTTAGCAATGCGTTTTTGGGTTACATGACCAAGTCTACAGTGCCAGAGATATGTCAAGTTTGAGTCATGCAATTTCTGTTTCTTGCTTTCAACATAATAAATCGGTTCATCTAAGCTAAGAACATAAAGACCGTTATTCATTGAACCATTCCCATAGAATATATTATTCAAATAAAAGGAGCATAACTTGTCCTTGAATTGAAATACAAATCCCTTGGCGCCCAAACATGACACCGAAATGATATTCTTTGAGAAACTAGGAACAAAATAACAGTTTTCTAAATTCAAAACTAGTCCACCAGGCAAATTAATTGAATAAGTTCCTACAGCTAATGCAGCAACTCTAGCCCCATTAGCCACTCGTAGGTCCATCTCGCCTTTGGACAACCATCTACAGTCACTTAGACCCTGCATGTTCGCACAAATGTGAGAACTACTTCCAGAATCTATAACCCATGATGAAGAAACAGAAAGATTACACTCTATCATAAAGATACCTGAAGCATCCGCTGCACTGGCATTCTTCTTTATGAAAATGTAGCAGTTTTTCTTCCAGTGACCTTTCTTGCCACAGTAGAAGCACACGACCTCCTTCTCATTAGATTTGGGCACCTGCGTCCCCTTTTTGAGCTTCTTCTGAGCTTGATATTCAGGATTCTTCACTGCATTAGCCTTGGGATTAGATTTCCCAGTGCTAGGGCGCTTGTTGGTCTTTCTTACCATCATTGTATGAAGTGAAGGATTTACCTTCATATCCTTCTCAGCAGTTTTCAGCATTGTCATTAGATCAGTCAAACTCTTGTCCATACTGTTCATGTTGAAGTTCAACACGAACTGGGAAAAGGATGGAGGTAGCGACGACAAGACCAAGTCAATGGCCAAGTCCTGGTCCAACTTGAAACCCAAGCTCTCGAGCCTTTCTATGTACCCGATCATCTTGAGTACATGGGGCCCAACTTGATTTCCTTCCTCCAGCATGGTACGAAACAATGCTCGAGAGGTATCATACCTCTCTACTCTCGCACTCTCTTGGAAGAGCTCACGCAAGTATTAATCAATCTCCCTAGCACTCATGTTCTCATGCTGTCTCTGCAACTCGGGAGACATAGATGACAGCATGATGCATTGCACATCCAGTGCATCTTCCAAGTACTAAGAGTAATATGACTGATCTTCCTCTGATGCGTTTAGCGCAGGCTCATTCATAGGTTCATCTTCGAGCACGTAAATTTTTCTCTCGTGTCTCAAGACAATTTTCAGTTTCCTATACCATTCCAGGTAGTTTGAACCAAGGAGGACATTCTCTTTCTCGAGAATACTTCGCAACGAAAGGGTACTTGTGTTTGCCATCTATAATTTAAAGCAGAGTTTTAGTATTTATGGAATATATTTAATAAAGGACTTAATAACTCCTATTATTTTATTCAGGTCCAACAGCCCCCCACTGTTAGAATCGGGAATTGGTTGGTAACAATTCCTAATAGGATCGAAATCCTGAATCATATAGTATGCACACAGCTGAGCTGTACCTACATGCTATATTCATCAAGTAGGCCTTAACTTGCCAATCACCAATCTCTGTGACTTTCGATATACTTTTGTCGAGCCTTATATTCTCAACACTTGCCCCTCAAATCAATTGACCTTAGCTGAGCTAAACAATTCAACGAATTTGATTTAAGTCGACCCACTAGTAATTATGATAAATTATAGATGTTTTTACACAAGCCCACAGCTGAGCTGTACCGACTCATATAAAAACTCTAACTATCATCACAATTATTAATGGAGGGCTTTCAACAAATCTTGACTTAATATTTAAGGGATTTTACAATTATTAAAATGTCTCACCATTAATTTACTTCTTGTGCATCCACACAATATCATTACGAGATCTATCTCTATGAATCTTGAAGTAATCATGTACTTCAACTATAAGGAATTCATATCTAAATCATAACATGTATTTCTCTACAGGTTTGATAGATAAAAATCATTTCTACATTTCTATCTTGAAATGTTAAATCATAACACATGAAATAAATAAAAATTTCTTCGAAATCTCTCGAAGCACTAATCTTCAAAAATTTGAAGAAGAGGTCTTGAACTATATGATCCAACCACGATTTTCTCTGATACCACTGTTAGATTCTGAGCGCAGCGGAATATTTATAATAAAGCAAAATCTGCTCTTAAATCATATATCTTTTCGTGGTACATATAGTTCTAAACAAAATGATGCGAAAAACAAGCATAAACTGAAAACATACCTTGTAATCCTTTGCTTATTTGTGAATAATATCACGAACAGATGAGAGCCCCACGTGTGACTCCTCTAGCGGTATCCACGCGCACAAGATCACGAACTAGATGATCCGTTAGGTGCTAGCCACTTGGATCGACAGAATTCTTTCGGATGCACTACAGATCTAGAGATTCGTCTCCAACTAGAGAAGAAGTAGTCCAAGGCTTCTCGAGAGAGATGGAGAGAAATCGCACAAGAGAGAGACAATGGAGAAGTGTGTCCTCCTCTTCTTCCAAGGGTGGATATATATAGCCTCCAAGGAAGATGAAGAGACATGACTCTTCATATTCTTCATTAATTTATCATAATTGCGACTTTTGAAATTCTCCATTAATAACCATTAATAGAGACTCTTCATCTTCTCCATTAATAATCATTAATAGAGACTCTTCATCTTCTCCATTATTGCCACAATAATTGTGACCTTTCAAATTCTCCAAAGAGAATAAGAGATAAATTCTACTCCCTCTTCTCTATATCAAATAAATCCATATTTGATCTTGATCCGTTCTCGCTTCCGATATTTCAGAAATAATTAATAATCCAATTAATTCTTATTCAGAAATAATAAATTGATTAATTTTAGTATCCACTAAAATAATCAACTACAGATACTGTTCGCGTCTATGTGCTATGCGTGCGACCCTCTAGGTTCTATACACGAAGGCAGTGTAAATCCATACACAGACTAAGGTAACCGTCTAGCAACAGTTTTTAGCCACCCAACGTGATAGAATATTAGTTATAAACTAAAACCTCCATGAACCGATTACTGTGTAATTCAATCTCTTCATCTTTGTCCTACATCCCAATTAATTCGGTACAGTATGCATCATCACCAATTAATTGTTTTACTTGATTTCCAAGATATAATAGACTCATC
Source organism: Boesenbergia rotunda (assembly GCA_024364735.1). Classification (NCBI taxonomy): domain Eukaryota; kingdom Viridiplantae; phylum Streptophyta; class Magnoliopsida; order Zingiberales; family Zingiberaceae; genus Boesenbergia; species Boesenbergia rotunda. The sequence continues at coordinate 137,954 of JAGFNQ010007938.1, forward strand.
TTGAATGATAATCATTCCTCCCATGGCCATGGATTTCGAGTCACTAATATCTCTATCAAGCGGCCAGGATGTTAACTCTCTAATCCAAGAGAGCGATGAACCCTTTATTGACTCAACACTATTCTCTCTACGTTTTGTCATACACCCAATTATCGTATTAATCACAATCCGATTAAAGATTGCTTTTAACGACATCAAAGTATATAACTCCATGCATAGAATATATGAAGGTCTCAAGTCAAAAGATCAGTTACACTCGTTCATTAAGACGAACTACCAATGATGCTTAATATGTGGTGTTCTCTTAAGCGGGTCGTGTCCAGTGTACCTCTAAAATCAAGGCACCCCCAAGTACAACTTGGATATCCATCCCTCCGGTCTATCTTGACCTAGTCATACTTAGCGTTGATCTAGATATCTATGTCCCCTCTAGATATCTATCCGATCAAGGACGATTTTCAGACTAATATAATCATTAATCTGTGGGACTTTATCATTAATCATATACGTACAGAAAAGTAAATGATTAACGCCAAATACTTGCCTTTATTAAAATAATTATCCATAAATACATAAAAGTGTCTTGGCACATAAGTGCACACACTAACAGCCCCCAGTGCCCAGGGCACCCCACACTCAAGCCAACGAAGCGGATAACTCTTATCCAGCCGAGAAGCTTGCTGAAATGGTTAACCAGGGCGCCCCCAGCATCCCGGGCACCCCCAGAGTCAATCCTCAGCCCTATTCGAGTGGGATAAGGGCTGACCGAGGTAATTCCGGATCGGTCGACACGTGGGGGGCGCCCCCTGTTGGGACCGGGTGCATGTTGACAAGGATACGAGTTCGTAAATTTTTAAATTTTTACGTGCAGCGGAAGAGTTAGCATAAAATAATTTCTCAAATCATTTTAACCACGTATCTAGCATGCAATCTTATGATGTGTGGACATTATCATAAATTAAAACTTTACGGAAAAGTAAACTAATTTACTTAGTACCTCGCGTAACTTGAAGTAAGGGACGAGATCCAACCGTAGCGTCCCTTGGAAGCTCCGCCTCTATTCGCGTCCACGCCGAGTTCTCTTCGGGATGACTTCGCAAAGTCACGAGTTTTGTGCCGACGAGAACTACTAGATTCTCTAAACGGACAACTAGAAGATCAAGAGAGAAGAAAGGAAACTAACCACCAAGAAACGGAATCTAAATTCCGGGAAGGAAGGAGAAGTAACCCGCTTCTTCTTCTTTTTCTTTGGCACCTCCTTGGTAGATGTTGCTCATGCCAACCTTGAAGAGGAGGATGGTGCGCCGGCCCTAGGGAGGGGATGTGGGCGCCGGCCCTAAGGGGAAGGGAGAAGAGAATAAGAGAGAGAGAGAGAGGGAGCTACTAATCTCTTGATAACTCAATTGGGAATTAAAGGCTTGCCTTTGGTTCCTTTATATAGTAGCATCTCCCTTGCCAAGTCTCCCTCTTAACGAAATTTTCATAAGAAATTTATCCTATAAATTCTCTTATGAATTATTCCGTTTAAACCAAGTTTTATTATAATTAACTTTATAATAAAACAAATTCATCTCTCCTTTTATTATGGAATAAATTTTACAAGAATTTATAAACTTTCTTATTATGATAAAATCAATTCATAATTGATTTTATAAAATTAAAATAAACCATTCCATGGATCATTTTAATTTCCATAAAAGAATAAATTTCTATAAATTTATTTATATAAATTTCTCTATACAAATTTATTTATCCATAATTTATAAAACAAATCGCGCTAGATTTATTTTATTAATTAAACCAAATAAATTGGTTTCTTTCCCTTGTTGTGGCCGGCCAAACCAAAGGGGGGTTAGCACCCTCTTTGGCCGGCCAAACCAAACCGAACCGATCTCGAATTAAACTCATTTAATTCGCCCAATAAGCCTTCAAAAGACTTAGCCATTTTAAGTTTCCGTTGCGCCTCTGATTAACTCAGATTCGACTTATTTCTCTTGATTGGAAAATCCAATTTTCAACTCGTTTTAAATCCCTCGGATTACTCGTAGTGCGTGTGACTAAATAGGCTTTCGATTTATGTTGGCCGTCTATAATCAACCAATTATAGAACGATCATGAGTGGCACCTAGTAGTACATCATGACCCCCAATTAATCGAAAGATCAACGGTTTGACCTCAGAAGTAATTCTGAAACCCTTCAGCAACTCTAATGAATCGTGCCCCATTCTCTTCACCATCTTATACCCACTTGGTTCAGGACATGGTCTGTTTGTGTCAGTCCCCACTAGACTGACTACGTCACACCTAGCCCAAGTAGTGTCTTTCTCGTCCTTTGGATTTCTAATTACTCTCATGTATTAAGAGACTCGCACTCTAAACATGACATACTCTGGCCAGAGGCTTTGAGTAACAATCCGACGATAGGCCTGGGTATACATCTCCTCGCAAGGAGTGGTGAATCCTTTGTAGGCTGTTCAAACATCTTCGGGCACTTCGGCTTATACCCATTCATCCTGGGTCCACACCTCCTTGGAGATGCTTGCTTAAGATGTTAAAGTATAAGTCTCCATGACCAAGATGACTTGAACACCGCAAGTCAAAGGAACATCGCACTTAAGCTGCAGTAAGAACTTCATTGACATATCTATATAGATTACCATATGAAGTTTTACAGCTAGTCACTCCAATGAACTAGTTCACTTAACTAGCATCCATGTTTATCTCCGGACATCCCAATGTCACCAGCCAGTGAGAATCAGCTGATTAGAGAATAACCCATGCTAGTCTCAACAGAATTGATAGTGCCCGTTTTTATCAATTCATCGACTAGGGATATTTTCAATACTTCACAATTGCACATGTAGAGATAATCACTAGTTGTGATCCCATCACAAATTCTCTTATGCTGTGGATTGTATTGCGGACATTCAGTAGATGAGTTTAAGATCCCAATCAAATACACAAACATGTATACTCAAATAGTGAATTATCATTTATTAAAATGAATGTTTACAATCATAAGGCGATTGCCTTAGGACACTTCTCTCATATTACTAACAAACTCCCATTTGGCCTAATGCCAATCGATACGGTATCCAATACCACAGGCTCTAATATGATCCTCAAACTTGCTCTGAGGCAAGGCCTTAGTTAAAGGATCCGCTAAATTCCTTTCAGTGGGGATTTTCTCAATTTGTATGTCATTCCTACTTATAATCTCTCTGATCAGATGATAGCGGCGAAGCACGTGTTTGGATCGCTGATGAGACCTTGGTTCCTTTGCTTGTGCAATAGCTCCATTGTTGTCGCGGTAAACCGGCACTGCTTCATCAATGGTTGGAACCACATCAAGTTCTGAGACGAACTTCTTGATCCAAACTGCTTCCGTGGTAGAATCCGCTATAGTGTCTTGTTTGGAACTGTTCCAACTTATTGCGCCTCCATTCAAAGTAAATATGTATCCGGACTGAGTTTTGGAGTCATCCTTATCTGTCTGGAAACTGGCATCTGTATACCCACGTATTACCATATCTCCTTCTCCATATATTAGGAACATATCCTTAGTTCTTCTTAAGTACTTAAGGATTGTCTTGACAGCCGCCCAATGATCCATTCCTGGATCCGACTGGTATCTGCTTGTGACGCTTAAAGCATACGATACATCGGGCCTAGTACATAACATAGCATACATGATAGATCCTATCGCGGATGCATAAGGAATCTTATTCATGCAAATCCTCTCGTCTTCTGTGCGCGGACACATAGACTTTGAAAGGTTGATCCCATGCCTGATGGGAAGGTAACCTTTCTTGGATTCCGACATGCTAAACCTTTTTAGCACTCGGTCTATATACGTAGACTGCGAAAAACCAAGCAACCGTTTTGATCTATCTCTATAGATTCTAATCCCAAGGATATAGGTTGCTTCTCCCAGGTCTTTCATGGAGAAAGTTTTGGACAACCAAATTTTAACTGTCTGTAAGACTGATATATCGTTTCCTATAAATATGTCATCGACATATAATACTAGGAATACGACTGCACTCCCACTAACCTTCTTGTACACACAAGGTTCGTCAGGATTTTGTGAGAAATCAAACTCTTTGATTATCTCATCAAAACGGATGTTCCAGCTCCTGGATGCTTGCTTCAGTCCATATATGGATCGTCGAAGCTTGCATACTTTGGTTTTATCAACCGATGTGAAACCTTCAAGTTGTATCATGTATACATCCTCAAGTAGGTTTCCATTAAGGAAAGCTGTTTTCACATCCATTTGTCATATCTCATAATCATAATGAGCTGCTATGGCTAGGAGTATCCGAATGGATTTAAGCATAATTACCTTCCATGTCGGTTTTCTTCTTGAAAACCCACTTGTACCCTATGGGCTTAATCCCTTCAGGTGGGTTAACCAAGTCCCATACTTGATTTTCATAAATGGAGTCCATTTCCGACTTCATGGCTTCAAGTCATTTGTCCCTTTCTGAATATTTCAGAACATCTTCATAACTGATAGGTTCGTCATCGCTTATGAGTAACACGTCGTTCGATTCACTTATGAGAAATCCGTATCTCTCTGGAATATTGCGTGTCCTATCAGACCTACGAAGAGGTGGTGTTGTTTTAGATTCAACTGATAGCTCATCATTATGAGTTATTGGTTGTGGGTCTAGACTAGGTGTCTTTGTAATGTCTATTGGAGTTTCTTGAACTTCATCAAGTTCAATGCTACTCCCACTGTTTTCTTGTAAAAGAAACTCTTTTTCCAGAAATACAGCATGCCTTGAAACAAACACCTTTTGTTCCAAGGGATGATAGAATTGGTAACCCTTCGTTTCCTTAGGGTATCCAATAAATAGACATTTATCAGACTTAGCATCCAATTTGTCTGATACAGTCCGCTTCACATAAGCGGGACAACCCCATATCTTAAGGTGAGTTAAGTGGGGTTTCTTACTATTCAATGTCTCATATGGAGTAGTAGAGACTACCTTGGTCGGGACTTTGCTTAGCAAGTAAACAGCTGTCTTAAGTACATAGCCCCAAAAGGATTTTGGAAGAGTTGCATGATTCATCATAGACCTAACCATGTCCATCAAGGTTCGGTTGTGCCTCTCAGATACACCATTATGCTGTGGTGTATACGGCGGAGTCCATTGGGACAGTATCCTATTGTCCCTAAGATAATCTTGAAACTCTTGACTTAAGTATTCACCACCCCGATCGGATCGAAGTATCTTAATACTTTTGCCAAGCTGTTTCTCTACTTCATTTCTGAACTATTTGAATTTCTCAAAGGCTTCAGATTTGTGTTTCATCAAGAACACATACCCGAATCGTGAGTGATCATCGATAAAGGTCATGAAGTAGCTATAGTCTCCTTGTGCAAGAGTTGACATTGGTCCACATACATCAGTATGTATTAGACCAAGCAATTCTCCCACTGGATTACCTTTTCAGAAAAGGGTAATTTGTTCATCTTGCCTTTTAAGCATGATTCGCATGTATCAAATGAACCGGGTTCAAATGATTCCAGAATTCTACATCGGTGTAATTCGGTCATGCGTTTCTTACTTACATGGCCAAGACGGCAATGCCAAGTGTAGGAGTCTATTCGATTATCTATTCGAGCACGTTTGTTGCTAACTTCGATATTGAAAATGTCACCGGATAAATCTAACGTGTAGATACCATTGCACAAAGTTCCATTCCCATAAAGAACGTCATTTAAAGTTATGTAACAACAATTGTTACTAAAAGTTAAATGATAACCCTTTTCATTCAAACATGAAATAGATACAATGTTCTTTAGTAACGAAGGAACAAAATAACAATTATCCAATTCTAAGACACGTCCAGTGGGGAGCTTTAGCAAATATGTTCCGATGGCAACAGCAGCAACCTTTGCTCCATTTCCAACTCGTAAATTCGCTTCTCCTTTGACGAGTCTTCTTCTATTCCTTAGCCCCTGTATGTCATTACATATATGTGAGCTACACCCAGTATCAAGTACCTAGGTATTTGAGGAAATAAAGTGACATTCAATAACGAAGATACCTGAAGAGGATGGGGCATCGGATGCCTTATTCTTCAAGGACTCAAGATAAACTTTGCAGTTTCTTCGCAAGTGACCTTCCTTGCCACAATGATGGCAAGTTCCTTTTGGTTTCTTTTCAGTCTTTTTGGCCTTTTTCTTCTTCCCTTTATTCTGTTCTTTGGCCTTCCTCTTAGAACCTTTCTTCGAGGAACCAACTAACAGTACCATCTTTTGATCCGGCTTTACAGAAGGCTCCACAGTCTTCAGCAGGTTGAGCAACTCAGGAATGGTAGTCTCTAGTTTATTCATCCGATAGTTCATCACAAATTGTGAATAACTTTTGGGCAAACAACTCAGAATTAAGTCAATACTTAGTTCATGATCCATTGCAAAATCGAGTGTGCTCAGTCGCTCAATGTACCCCAACATCTTTAACACAAACTGCGAAGCAGAAGTGCCTTCCTGCATTTTAGTGGTGAAGAGGAGTCTGGAGACTTCGAACCTTTTGGATCTCGCCTGCTCTTCAAACAACTCATTAAGATGGAAGATGATGGTATAAGCATCCAAATGCTCATGCTGCTTTTGCAGCTCAGGTACCATAGAGGCTAGCATGATGCAACTCGCAAGTTCAGAATCGGTCACATGTTTCTGATAGGCCACTAGCTGGTCTGGAGTTGCACCTTCTGGAGGATGGTTGGGAAGTTGATCTTCAATAACATAAGCAAGCTTCTCTGCCTTGAGGACAATCCTCAGGTTTCGAAGCCAGTCCATGAAGTTCGGCCCGGTCAGTTTATTGGTGTCCAAAATGGAACGCAAGTTTAGAGAAGACATGATCGAGTGATTAACCTAGAAATACAAATTGAGCTTATGTGAGAAGAATGATTAAAGAATGTATCAACATACATTAATAAAATCCTATTTATTTTTCAAATTGAATAACCCTTTTTATCAATTCGGAAGATCGTAGGAACATCTCCAAATAGGTTGATATCCAACCATAGATAAGAACAACCATGACTGTGGCCATCAAGTTTTTCTTAGCTATGAAGGTAGGTAATTATACCGATTACATATCACATATATGTAACTATCACTTTATGCTATCAACTAATTGAATGGTTGCATAAATCATTGGGTTGTTAACTCATTAACAAGTATGCGACATTATACATAGCACCCAACTACACCTCTCTTTACATCGACCTTGGCTGTGACACAACAAATCGATGCTCCAAGCTTAAGGCTGACCCATTAATCAAGAAATAGTTTTAATATGGTTGGAGCTCATTCAACCGTTTAGTTAGGCTTGGATGTGTCCAACAACCAAAACTAAGGGTTGACCTCTGACTCCAACTATATTATTTATTAACTAATTCCATGGTTTGGACATGTTGAGGTTCAAGTCGGGCATGGATGTGTCCATCAACCCAAACGAGAAACAAAACTCCGATTCTAACCATATTAATGGAAGGTGTTGGCCTTAATATTTTGTAAGGGGTTTTGGGTCTCATCTTTTCTAAGTACATTCATGACATATAATCATGTCATGACTAACGATTTCCTTAATAAAGTATGTATGTGACTTAAGTTATCAAGTCTCATTAATTGAATTAGGAACCGGATTTCCTAATTCTAATTTCATACATTGTTAAAGGAATTGTTTTGGGAAATAATTTCCTAAATTGTCATAATCAATTTCGGAAATAATATGTTCAAGACTTTGATTTCTCTAAATCAAAACTTGTTAAATTAAGAGACAATTCCCTTAATTCAACCACATATTATTTTCATGAAAATATCATTTAAAAAACTCTATAGGAAACCATTTTCCTAATTAATTTTGGAGACAACAATATGTAAGAGCATCACCTCTTAAAACATATTTTATTCATGGATTTAATTAATTACAACAAATCGTTTTCTAAGGGTGGCTCCCCGAGGCTCAGATACCCAAAGAAAAGTAATTTGTCGTAAATCCAATTTGGTCCGCTTCGGAAGCGCAACCAAATTAAACATGACAATTTCATTTAAAATTGGGAAATTAAATTACAACAACTAACTTTAAATTGGATGGCTCCCCGAGGCTCAATCCAAAATAAAGAATTTTGTTGTCAATTTAAAAACCAATTCAAATTTAATTGTCAATTAATTGTCCATAAATTTGTCTTGACTTTCTTGAAAGAAAGTGTCCAAAATTGCGAGATTTCATAATAGGTTTTAAGAATAATTGTAAGTTTCTGGTACAAAGAAAACTTACATATTTCCAAAGTTGGAAATTTTCTAAAATAGAAAATTTCCAAGATTGGAAAGTTTCCAAAGATGGGAAGTTTTCACAATTATTATAAAATTTTAGAAACTAGGAAATTTCAAACGTTTGCGAAATTTCATGAGGATTTCCAAACTTTGAAATTCCTAAATCCAAAATTTATTATAATTGGAAAGTTTCCATAATTGAAAATTTTTCCAAAATTGAGATCATGACAAAGTTTTCCGCAAAACAATTTTATGATTATGTCGAACACTAACCGGCTCTGATACCACTGTTGGGACCGGGTGCATGTTGACAAGGATACGGGTTCGTAAATTTTTAAATTTTTACGTGCAGCGGAAGAGTTAGCATAAAATAATTTCTCAAATCATTTTAACCACGTATCTAGCATGCAATCTTATGATGTGTGGACATGATCATAAATTAAAACTTTGCGGAAAAGTAAACTAATTTACTTAGTACTTCGCGTAACTTGAAGTAAGGGACGAGATCCAACCGTAGCGTCCCTTGGAAGCTCCGCCTCTATTCGCGTCCACGCCGAGTTCTCTTCGGGATGACTTCGCAAAGTCACGAGTTTTGTGCCGACGAGAACTACTAGATTCTCTAAAGGCACAACTAGAAGATCAAGAGAGAAGAAAGGAAACTAACCACCAAGAAACGGAATCTAAATTCCGGGAAGGAAGGAGAAGTAACCCGCTTCTTCTTCTTTTTCTTTGGCACCTCCTTGGTAGATGTTGCTCACGCCAACCTTGAAGAGGAGGATGGTGCGCCGGCCCTAGGGAGGGGATGTGGGCGCCGGCCCTAAGGGGAAGGGAGAAGAGAATAAGAGAGAGAGAGAGAGGGAGCTACTAATCTCTTGATAACTCAATTGGGAATTAAAGGCTTGCCTTTGGTTCCTTTATATAGTAGCATCTCCCTTGCCAAGTCTCCCTCTTAACGGAATTTTCATAAGAAATTTATCCTATAAATTCTCTTATGAATTATTCCGTTTAAACCAAGTTTTATTATAACTAACTTTATAATAAAACAAATTCATCTCTCCTTTTATTATGGAATAAATTTTACAAGAAATTTATAAACTTTCTTATTATGGAAAAATCAATTCATAATTAATTTTATAAAATTAAAATAAACCATTCCATGGATCATTTTAATTTCCATAAAAGAATAAATTTCTATAAATTTATTTATATAAATTTCTCTATACAAATTTATTTATCCATAATTTATAAAACAAATCGCGCTAGATTTATTTTATTAATTAAACCAAATAAATTGGTTTCTTTCCCTTGTTGTGGTCGGCCAAACCAAAGGGGGGTTAGCACCCTCTTTGGCCGGCCAAACCAAACCGAACCGATCGCGAATTAAACTCATTTAATTCGCCCAATAAGCCTTCAAAAGACTTAGCCATTTTAAGTTTCCGTTGCGCCTCTGATTAACTCAGATTCGACTTATTTCTCTTGATTGGAAAATCCAATTTTCAACTCGTTTTAAATCCCTAGGATTACTCGTAGTGCGTGTGACTAAATAGGCTTTCGATTTATGTTGGCCGTCTATAATCAACCAATTATAGAACGATCATGAGTGGCACCTAGTAGTACATCATGACCCCCAATTAATCGAAAGATCAACGGTTTGACCTCAGAAGTAATTCTGAAACCCTTCAGCAGCTCTAATGAATCGTGGCTCATTCCCTTCACCATCTTATACCCACTTGGTTCAGGACATGGTCTGTTTGTGTCAGTCCCCACTAGACTGACTACGTCACACCTAGCCCAAGTAGTGTCTTTCTCGTCCTTTGGATTTCTAATTACTCTCATGTATTAAGAGACTCGCACTCTAAACATGACATGCTCTGGCCAGAGGCTTTGAGTAACAATCCGACGATAGGCCTGGGTATACATCTCCTCGCAAGGAGTGGTGAATCCTTTGTAGGCTGTTCAAACATCTTCGGGCACTTCGGCTTATACCCAATCATCCTGGGTCCACACCTCCTTGGAGATGCTTGCTTAAGATGTTAAAGTATAAGTCTCCATGACCAAGATGACTTGAACACCGCAAGTCAAAGGAACATCGCACTTAAGCTGCAGTAAGAACTTCATTGACATATCTATATAGATTACCATATGAAGTTTTACAGCTAGTCACTCCAATGAACTAGTTCCTTTAACTAGCATCCATGTTTATCTCCGGACATCCCAATGTCACCAGCCAGTGAGAATCAGCTGATTAGAGAATAACCCATGCTAGTCTCAACAGAATTGATGGTGTCCGTTTTTATCAATTCATCGACTAGGGATATTTTCAATACTTCACAATTGCACATGTAGAGATAATCACTAGTTGTGATCCCATCACAAATTCTCTTATGCTGTGGATTGTATTGCGGACATTCAGTAGATGAGTTTAAGATCCCAATCAAATACACAAACATGTATACTCAAATAGTGAATTATCATTTATTAAAATGAATATTTACAATCACAAGGCGATTGCCTTATGACACTTCTCTCATATTACTAACACCCCCAACGTTCAGGGTGCCCCGAAGTGCTATAAATAGCACCCAACACCAAGGCTTCTCAACATCAAGTTTTCCAATGCTTTCACGCTCTTCTACTCGAGGTGCTCTGCTACAGAAACCTCCCAACTCGAGATACAAGCGCCGACGACGTCCCTCTGCTCCGAGATACATTCCACACCGGGCGTCGGTAATGAAGAGCTGTGTTTTTTTACTGCACTATCATTGTAGTCATCCTTTTGTAAACTATTTTGCGTGATTATAGTATTGCCCGCAGTAAACGGTCAACGACCGTGGGCCTTGGAGTAGGAGCCGACCGCGACTCTGAACCAAGTAAAATCTTGGTGTTTGCGTATTGTTCAGTTTTGTTTATTCCGCTGCGCGTTTGCTCTTAATTTTATCCGAAAAACGTTTTACGATATTCACCCCCCCTATCGTTTTCTCTCGATCCAACACCCCATACCTTAAGATAAGACAAATTTGGTTTCTTTCCCAACCATAATTCATAAGGAGTCTTGTCTACTGACTTGGTTGGAACTCGGTTAAGTATGTATGCTGCTGTTTTTAAGGCATAGCCCCAGAATGACATTGGAAGACTTGCATGACTCATCATTGATCTAACCATTTCCATGAGTGTGCGATTTCTCCTTTCCGAAACACCATTCCACTCCGGTGTTCTAGGAGGTGTAAGTTGGGCAACTATGTCACACTCTTTTAGATAATCAATGAACTCTTGGCTTAGATACTCGCCACCTCGATCACTTCGAAGAGCTTTAATCTTCTTGCCACTTTGATTTTCTACCTCGTTCTTGAACTCCTTGAACTTATCTAGAGTTTCACACTTATGCCTCATTAAGTAGGTATATCCATATCTGCTTAAATCATCAGTAAAAGTCACGAAGTTGGTATAAGCTCCTCTAGCCTGAACTTGCAATGGACCACACACATCACTATGTATGAGTTCTAGTAGTTCCTTTACCCGTTCACCTATCTTGATGAAAGGTTTCTTAGTCATTTTACCTTGTAAACATGCTACGCATGTATCTATGGGCTCTAACTCATAAGAGTCCAAATACCCATTACTGAGTAATTTAGCAATGCGTTTTTGGGTTACATGACCAAGTCTACAGTGCCAGAGATATGCCAAGTTTGAGTCATGCAATTTCTGTTTCTTGCCTTCAACACAATAAATCGGTTCATCTAAGTTGAGAACATAAAGACCGTTATTCATTGAAGCATTCCCATAGAATATATTATTCAAATAAAAGGGCAATAACTTGTCCTTGAATTGAAATACAAATCCCTTGGCGCCCAAACTTGACACTGAAATGATATTCTTTGAGAAACTAGGAACAAAATAACAGTTTTCTAAATTCAAAACTAGTCCACTAGGCAAATTTATTGAATAAGTTCCTACAGCGAATGCAGCAATTCTAGCCCCATTAGCCACTCGTAGGTCCATCTTGCCTTTGGATAACCGTCTGCAGTCACTTAGACCCTGCATGTTCGCACAAATATGAGAACTACTTCCAGAATCTATAACCGATGATGAAGAAATAGAAAGATTGCACACTATCATAATGATACCTGAAGCATCCGCTCCACTGGCATTCTTCTTCATGAAAATGTAGCAGTTTTTCTTCCAGTGACCTTTCTTGCCACAGTAGAAGCACACGGCCTCCTTCTCATTAGATTTGGGCACCTGCGTCCCCTTTTTGAGCTTCTTCTGAGCTTGATATTCAGGATTTTTCACTGCATTAGCCTTGAGATTAGATTTCCCGGTGCTAGGGCGCTTGTTGGTCTTTCTTACCATCATTGTATGCAGTGAACGATTTACCTTCATATCCTTCTCAGCAGTTTTCAGCATTGTCATCAGATTAGTCAAACTCTTGTCCATACTGTTCATGTTGAAGTTCAACACGAACTGGGAAAAAGATGGAGGTAGCGACGACAAGACCAAGTCAATGGCCAAGTCTTGGTCCAACATGAAACCCAAGCTCTCGAGCCTTTATATGTACCCGATCATCTTGAGTACATGGGGCCCAACTTGATTTCCTTCCTCCAGCATGGTACGAAACAATGCTCGAGAGGTATCATACCTCTCTACTCTCGCACTCTCTTGGAAGAGCTCACGTAAGTGCTGATCAATCTCCCTAGCACTCATGTTCTCATGCTGTCTCTGCAACTCGGGAGACATAGATGATAGCATGATGCATTGCACATCCAGTGCATCTTCCAAGTACTGAGAGTAATATAACTGATCTTCCTTCGATGCGTTTAGCGCAAGCTCATTCATAGGCTCGTCTTCGAGCATGTAAATTTTTCTCTCGTGCCTCAAGACAATTTTCAGTTTCCTATACCATTCCAGGTAGTTTGAACCGAGGAGGACATTCTCTTTCTCGAGAATACTTCGCAACGAAAGGGTACTTGTGTTTGCCATCTAAAATTTTAAAGCAGTGTTTTAGTTACCGTATAAATTACAATCCGATTAAAGATTGTTTTTAACGGCATCAAAGTACATAACTCCACGCATAGAATATATGAAGGTCTCAAGTCAAAAGATCAGTTACACTCGTTCATTAAGATGAACTACCAATGATGCTTAATATGTGGTGTTCTCTTAAGCGGGTTTTGTCCAGTGTACCTCTAAACTCAAGGCACCCCCAAGTACAACTTGAATATCCATCCCTCCGGTCTATCTTGACCTAGTCATACTTAGCGTTGATGTAGATATCTATGTCCCCTCTAGATATTTATCCGATCAAGGACGTTTTTCAGAATAATATAACCATTCATCTGTAGGACTTTATCATTAATCATATACGTACAGAAAAGGAAATGATTAACGCTAAATACTTGCCTTTATTAAAATAATTATCCATAAATACATAAAAGTGTTTTGGCACATAAGTGCACACACTAACATAAACATGGCATGTATCATAGGTAAGTACTTCGGGTAGGTTTTGATTTGGTCATTCGAATCAAGTTATGTCTTGTTGTGTTTGATATCTTGTGTCTAAGTGTGCAGGAGCTTAGGAGCATAAGAAGTCGAACAGAAGACACGACCAGCAAGAAGGATAGTACGAGAAGGGAGTCAATGGACTCAATGAATCCGAGGGACGAGAAGTTGCGGAAGAGTGCACCGGTAGACGAGAAGAACGTTCACAATGTCTGAGGGACGAGAACCCGGGGAGGAAAGTTGCCCAAGGAGGAGGCCAGAGTTGGGTTCAGGTGAACTCAACTTTGGACGACCGAAAATCACCCTTGAGATTGGAGACCGAAGAAGGCCAACTCGAGAGTTGACTTCAGACCACTCAAGGTCTAAGACATCTCAGATGCCTTTGGAGGCACCTCAAATGAGTAGAATTAAATCTGCAAAGTTTCAAAACTGAGGCACCTTGGGTCGGAACTAAGACGTCTCAGGTCAGAATTGAGACGTCTCAGATGAAAATTTTCATTAATGAACCATGGGTTGTGTGGATAATATTTTATCCAACTGATTGACGAAGTATTTGTTCATATATAACTTCACATGTTACATTGATTGACAATGTATTTATACTTCACATTTTTTGTAGTATGGTGCACTAAATATTTGTATTTTAGTTCTGCATAATTTGCTTGCCTGAAATATTTTTTGTTATATTATTTTTTTCGTAGAGTAAACGTAATAGAACATATTTTACTACGACAAAAATTTTAATTTAACGAAATAATTTATATGAACAACTTCATAATTTTGAACATGAAGTAAATGTAATTTTTGACCGTGCAACCGTTTAAATTTTTAGAAGTATTTTTAGTTGTATTACTCAACCATTTATTTATAGCGTATAAGTAATAGATTATATTTTATTACTACACAATTTTAATTTAACAATGTAATTGTCGATTACCACTTCACTAATTTAATAAATTTATGAAATATTTGAATCACTTTTAATTTTATTTTGTTTCATAAAATAATGATGTAAAAAATATTTTCTATTTTACAAATTGAATATATATACCACAAATATCTATAAAATTAAAAATGAAAATCAACCTATAGTGACCGAAATAAAATGTTAAAACAAACAAATAAAATCCATAAACTCAAACTTGAGACATGTTTAACAAACTTGAGAAATGTTTAACTTTAAGACCTGTGTGTGAACTGTTGATGTAGTTTGGCCCGATTATTATTTTGGTGTTGACAATGATTTAAGTTTGGTTGAGTGAATTCGGATAAAGACCTAGTGGGACTAGGTGAAGTCCAGGTGGATCTGGGAGATCGTACGCTGGCATGGGAAAAGACTTAGTGGGACTAGGTGAAGTCCAGGTGGATCTGGAAGATCGCACGCTGACATGGGAAAAGACCTAGTGGGACTAGGTGAAGTCCAGGTGGATCTGGGAGATCGCACGCTGGCATGGAAAAAGACCTAGTGGGACTAGGAACACCTAGTGGGACTAGGTGAAGTCCAGGTGGATCGGGGAGATCATACGCTGGCATGAAAAAAAGACCTAGTGGGACTAGGTGAGGTCCCGGTGAGTGAAGCTGGGCACGGAGTCTTGGTCCGGGGGACTGAGCACGAGTCAGAGAAGGCTGGGAGCCCGTTCTCTTGACTTAGGGTGGAATTTGCCTTGGCTGGATCGGTCTGGTGATCGATCAAGGAGTTGGCACGAACTCTCTGTCATGGATCGGTCTGGTGACCGATCCAGAGAAAGCTAATCGGTCTGGTGACCGATCAGGGAGAGAATAGAGAACCCTTGGTTGGCTTCTGTTTGGCTCCTGATCGGTCTGGTGACCGATCAGGGAGACCTCCTGATCGGTCTGGTGAACGATCAAGGAGACCTCCTGATCGTTCTGGTGAACGATCAGAGGGATCTCAGAGCCCTTCGGTGAAGAATTATGATCGGTCAGGTTGACCGATCGAACATCGCGAGTTCCTCATTATGACTGATCAGGCTGGAGCCTGATCAGTCAGGGAGTGCCCTGATCGGTCTCCAGACCGATCAGGCCACAACCTAATCGGTCTAGTGAGCTATCAGTGAGTTTAGCCTATGAAGGCTGGGAATCCCAGCACTGCCGTGGATCGGTCTGATGACCGATCCACCATCTGTGATCGGTCAGGGTGATCGATCACAAGGAGTTTGCGATTTTCAATTTCTCACTGTGGTCCGATTAGGCTGGACCCTGATTGGTCAGGGCTAACCCTGATCGGTCTGGTGATCGATCAGGGTCCTCTCTGATCGGTCTGGTGACCGATCAGTAGCTGTAACTTTAATTCGAAATCGCTGTCAGACTTCTGATCGCGTCTGCGTTTTCTCTGCTACCTGTTGATATTGTGTGATATTGTTTGATATGCATTTGCTAAGTTTTGTGTCTGGCTACATTCACCCCCCCTCTCTAGCCATCCAAGCACCAACAAGTGATATCAGAGCTTGCGGCTCTGTTCAAACGGCTTAGCATCCGAGAGCTTACAACAACGATGGCTTTGAGAGAAGGGTTCAGCACCAGCCGACCTCCATTCATCAACGGCACTGATTTCCAATATTGGAGATCGAAGATGGAGTATTATTTGAAGACCAACATTAATATGTGGTTTGTTGTAAAGGAGGGCTTCATCCTTCCAAGTGATGCTGAAGGAAAAGAGCTCGAGTTCTCAAGTTAGTCGGCTGAACAGATTCGAAAAGGGGAAGCTGATGCCAAAGCTGTGGTCACCCTACAATGTGGGATGACCAAGGAAGAGTTGATCATAGTCGGCTCCTATTCCATTGCCAAGGACCTCTGGAACAATGTCATTGAGCTCCATGAAGGAACGCATGAAACCCGGATAGCCAAGAAGGACCTCCTTCTCAACCAACTTCAAAAGCTGTCCATGGAAGAAGACGAAATTGTAAGTATACTCCATGGACAATTCAAGGAGATTCTCAATGGTCTACACTCCATAAATGAGAAGGTAGAGAACCGAGATCTTATAAGATATGTTCTCAAAGTTTTCCCTAGGAACGCCTTGTGGTCATTCATGGTGGATGCTTACAAGGTTTCCAAGGATTTATCTTTTGCTAAGTTAGAAGATCGATTTTGTGAAATGGAACTACATGAGATCTCTAACAAAAGTTCAAAGGAGAAAGGTATTGCTTTAGTGGTAGGTGACAAAAAGAAGAAGAAGTAGAAGAAGGACAAGGAGGAGGAGAAGACCTACTGTCATGTGGCCCTCATGGCCATAGAGGATTCAAATGAAGAAAGGAGTGATACCGAATCAAGGGACTCCTCAACCACACCTTCATCATCTTCGGATGATGAAGAGGTTATCT
The DNA here is from genome assembly GCA_024364735.1 of Boesenbergia rotunda. Classification (NCBI taxonomy): domain Eukaryota; kingdom Viridiplantae; phylum Streptophyta; class Magnoliopsida; order Zingiberales; family Zingiberaceae; genus Boesenbergia; species Boesenbergia rotunda. Next base: position 155,087 of record JAGFNQ010007938.1, read on the forward strand.
CTCCCGAGTTAGATAAGTGTTATAGAACCATTGCATGTCTAACTAGGTTGCTTAAAAAATCCAAGAACAAAATTAAATTGTTGAAATTGGAAGTAGAAGAATTGAAATCCTCTAGGGTGGAGGATATTAATGATTTTCATGATGAATCCCTTAAGGATGAGAACAAGATACTAAGGAGTGAAATTGAAAACCTCAAGAATATTTTTGAGAAGTTTTCAACTAGCTCTAAAATATTAGACATTATACTAAATTCATAAAGAGCGGTTTATAACAAGGCCGGTATAGGTTACCGACCTAAGGAACCGACCTAAGGAACCAACATTTGTATCATTAATGTCAAGAACCCATTTTAGATCATCAAATGATTCTAGGGTTCAAAAAGTCAAAAAGAAAATGACTAAGGCATGGGTGCCTAAGTCCTTCATTGTTGATGCATTAGGTCCTAAAATTTGGGTACCTAAAACCTTTATATTTAGAATTGTGTAAGCATTGGTTGAGGGGGAGCATCTATCAACATGGGTGGTTGATATTTGGTGCTCCAAAAACATGGTCATTCCTAGTTAGGGATGCGCTTGTCATTTCCTCCATTTAATGGATATTTACTACCTATGAGGAATGGTTCTTCTTCATCTCGGACTTAGATGATTGGAGATAAATGGAAATCATAAACTCCATATCCAATATAGATACATGGAAAAAAAATTTTCTCTCATATGTTCCATTTTATTGGTGTCACTTGAAAATTCTCTCATTTGTAGTTGTATACATTTGGGACTATAATTTATCAAGAGTACTCCAACATAGTTAAATCTATGGTTAAGACAAACCTAGATCTGTGACTTATCAAAGTTGATCAAAATTTGGAAACATGTTATAAACAGACATCAAACATGCAAACTGATCAAATTTGGAAAGTTGATCATATATTGATATTAATTTGATCCAAGCAAGCCAACATTATCTTGTATAAGTTTTACAACTTTAATGTATTGCACCAATTTTGGTTTAGGACAGCATGTTAACCTAGTTTATGATATTTCAAAATTTAGTACTCAAGTTCCATGACGTGTATGTTTCCCCACTGATCATGCTTTGATACAAACCTATTTTTGATACTCAAGTTCAGGCTTTGCACATACTGATCATGCTTTGATAGGGGTTAAAGTTTTGAATTTTGATACAAATCTATTTTTGTTTTTGTTTCATAGAAAGTCTTGAATCTTGATGAGAATAAAACTTGGTTAAGGGAAATGAATGTTGTTTAATGGAACTATGTTAGGAGTTGAATCTGATTGTATTAGGGTTTAGAGTTGAAGCAAACTTATTTCTGAAACTGATCAGTTTCAGAAAATTTTCTGTGTCGAACCAAATCGGTCCATCGACGGATCAGGGATCCCTCTGATCGGTCTGGTGACCGATCAGATCAGGGAATTCCCTGATTGGGTCAAAACTCCTCAGTCCGATCCCATTTCGCCAAATTATATCAATTTAATGATCATACTACAGACTCACTTCCATGTTTCCATGAGTTGGCTCTCCTATTTCATTCTTTTCCTTTATATATTCTTTCCATGCTCTTAATCATTGGTGTCTAAGCAAGATTAATCATAATTAGGGTTAGTTATTTTAATTAGCTCGAGCCAAAAAGAAACATTTGAAAATTTTTAGATCTTGCTTGGAGCACATAACCATGAGTAAAGTAAACAATGAGTAAAGTAAACATTTGAAAAAAAGACAAATACACCTGAATGAAAACCAGGAAAGCAAAAAAATTTATTAAGGTCAATAAGTTTGGTTTCCAATGCACTTGATACACTGGGTTTACCCAAAGGATCTGTTGTTGCAATAGATATGCCAATGACTGTGATTTCTGTTATCATCTACCTAGCTATTGTATTAGCAGGTTATGTGGTGGTGTCTATAGCAGATAACTTTGTCTCCAAGGAAATAGAGACAAGGCTCAACATAGCAAATGCAATGGCAATTTTCACACAGATTATTATTTCCTGCCATCAAGCTATTCTCGAATAGAGATACTAATATGATGTTTGGTTTTTTTTTGCACTAGTCGGTCAAGGGTGAATGCTATTTGAAACATGAACAATTTATTGCCAAAGAGATACTAAGAGACAAAGATGCATAAATAGGGTGTACAAGATGAGTTGATCTTAGCTGTTTTCAAGATTGCTTATTTACTTGTCGAGCTTGTTTAAGCTTGGTTATTATAAATCTTATCATGCTCGAGCCTAGCTTTTTATCAAGTTCGACTAAGAGTGTCATTGTCCTTACAAATTTGGCTAATACAATAAACTTATATTATTTCTTATTTTTATGCACAGCTACTACATTATGGTATAAAGCTAGACAATTGGCTACATAGAATTAATTCGTTTAATAGGAAGTAAATTGTTTATTTTATCTATTCCTACAAAAATGCATGGTTAACAGTTTAATAAAATCGAACCTAATAAAGTTAAACTTAATCATGGTGTATAGCAAAAATAACTCAACCAAAGCAATAATAAAATTAAAGTTTGGAAGGCAAATATCATCTTAATAATAAAGTTAATAAGTAAAATCATACTTCAATCACAGAGGATCGCTGAAATAAAAATCAAATCAACATATTAGTAGAAAACACACATTCAACGATAGATTAATCATAAATTAAAAAATTAATATATAATTGAGCATACCTCAAAAAAACTTAATCAGCCGGCGGATGAGAGGGCCCTGGGGCGTCCTGTGATGGTGGACGAGACAAGGAATCTAGGAGGAATCGCATACGATTCATGAGATCTCTATTTTGTACAATAAGTTACTGATGCTCCTCATCTCACCTTGCTCCCTCAGCTGCCCTCGCCGCTTCATCAGCGACCCTCCTCTCATTCTCAGCGGTCATTCATTTCGTCATCTCTCCTCGCACTGATTGAACTTGACTGCGCAGATCTCGATTTTCTTCTAATATTCTATGCATCTCACTGGAATAAAATGAACGGTAACTAGATCGACCCCTCGGAGCCCTCAAGCGATCATCAAATGCAACTCTGGCCTGAGAGTTAAGGTCGTAGATGGTAGAGTTCTATGTTCGTTCACCGACAACATTATAATATATGTCATTAAATGCCTTGGTGGATAGAGATTGCGACTCTCCCCCCTCTACTGCAGGCTGAGATGCATGAGTGACTCTCTCGGTAATTTCCGCCTATATTGTCAAATAGAACATAATTAAAAAGTAATTCGATGAAAAGTATTAAAATGTAACTAAAATAAAAACTAAGTAATGTTCTTACATGGATGACCGCAGAACGAGAATCTACGAATGTGCCATCTTTTTTCTTGTGGGTCCTCACAAAAACATCCATACTGGTGGGCGGTTGAGCTAGTTCTTTTTCCTGTATACAAATATATATTAGGCAAATATCATACAAGTATGGTAATAAATTATAATTATATTTTGTATCAACATTAAATTAAACTCACCAAATTAAGAGCATGCTCTACTATAGATTTGGAACCAGACGTATGTTGAGCAGTCCCGATACTCGAGCCACCTAGCCCGGTGTTTCTATTAGCTCGAGCCTTATCGGTATTTTCTTTCCACCTTTGTTCAGCCCAGGTGGTCGTCCATGCACCCCATATCTCCTCAGAAACATACGTCGGTTTTACGCCCTTTTTTCTGATATAGTAGAGGTAGTCTTTGTAAAGCTTGGCACAATAACTATTCGAGTCACCTGGCTCGGTGTTTCTATTAGCTCAAGCCATATCGACATTTTCTTTCCACCTCTGTTCAGCCCAAGTGGTCGTCCATGCACCCCATATCTCCTCAGAAACATACGTCGATTTTACGCCTTTTTCTGATATAGTAGAGGTAGTCTTTGTAAAGCTTGGCACAATAACTATTCCATGTTGCTTTAAAATTATCCTCCTGGCCCTCCTCCCATGTATATCTTTTCTGCAATTATAAATTCAAAATTTAACATAGTAATGGTTAAATATAATATAAAAATCAAAGATATATTGATTTTACTTATAACAAATTCATTATAATAAAAAGTCTTCATTTCTTGATTTGCATGCCTCCATGTTGTAGATCTGCAAGCTCGTTCTTTAAATTTACTTGTAATATAATTTGAAGCCCTATAACCATCTGGTGTAAAACTGTATAACCAAAAATAAACATATCAATATAAGATATAAAAAATAATATATGAACAATAGTTACATCTAACAACAAATACTTACACATTTCTAACAATGTGTAAAACTCGATGGTCACAGGGAATCATTGGCTGCTGATCTGCCATAGAAATGTCTACAAAATAATATATAATAACACATCATAATAAAGGTGAGTAACAGAGTAATAAAAATATAATAAATATAACAACACATCACTTACTAGATAAATAATAATGACACTATTTATATATCATTAGCATCGATGTCCTCCTCACTAGACTCTGATAGTTCAACAAGATCCTCACTGTTAGACATCTCTTCATCATCTATATCATCGTAAGGCACATTAACATCTACAAGTAATTCAGACGTGAATGGAAGGTGTAAATCAATTAAATGTCTCTCTACTTCGTCATTCTGAAATGCATCATGATTTTGAGCAGTGATGGTGTTCGGCATTTCTATAGTCGAGCGAGGCTTCATTCGACAAACTGGCAACCATTCACTAGATCTCCTTCTTTTCGTAGGGTATTCAAGATAAAAAACTTGACTCGCTTGTACTGCAAAAATAAAAGGTTCAAATTTGTTGAATTTTCTATTTTTATTAACCTCTACTAATTTATAGTTTAGATGTATTCTTGTACCTGTTCTTGGGGTCGGATCATACCATGAATATTTGAACAACACACACCGTTTTATAGGTAATGCAGGATATTCAATCTCTATGATTTCTTCAAGTCTACCATAATAATCAAACTCTGTGTTATTGTTGTCGATATATCCTTTAACACAAACTCCAGAATTATATGTTAATCTCTGTGAATCTCGTTGTGCCACATGGAATATGAGCCCATTAAAATAATATCCAGAGTAGACTTTTATTTTACGGAGTGGTCCTGATGCAAGATTCATTATTCTATCATCTTGCACATTTGATATTCTGTGGTCTTTCACCTATATAAATTATAACATAAATTAAGATCGAACTGAATAGACATAAATATATAAATTTGTTGATGATATTGCAACTTACATATATTTCAAACCATAATGCAAATTCGATCTCTAACTTTTCAGCGACATCACTTGCACCCAGTGATGGATTTTGTATATATAGTTGTTGTTCGTATAAGCTGTGATAAAGAAATATTTTAAGTCAATTAGTATATCAAGCAAACATTTAATATAGGATAACGGGATTATTAGAGAAGTCAACTTACTTTATGTATAGTTTGACCTCATCGCATCTTAATAGTTTGTATGTTCTTGCAACATTATATTCCTGTTCAGTTAACCATCTAGTAACAGATGCACCCATTGACTTACCAGGAAAGTTAAAAATAGAAAGCAATAATGAGTCATTCGGTTGAACATCATCAGAATTTCTAGGACACTTACGATGTCTGGTTTTCACATTGTCAGCAAAATAAAAAGAGTAGAAAGAAGATGCTTCTTCAACCAGATAGACATTACATATTGACTCCTCAACTCTTGCTTTGTTACGAACATTACTCTTTAATTTTCTCAAAAATCGTTCAAATGGATACATCCATCTATACTTCACTGGACCAGCTATTTCTGCCTCATATGGTAAATATATTGGTAAATGTTCCATTGAATCAAAAAAACTGGGTGGAAATATGCGCTTCAGCTTGCATAGTATAAGAGGAATGTCTATTTTTAGCTAAAACATATCATCCATCATAATACACCTTGCCGTCAAATCTTTAAAAAAAAGACTCAATTCTGTAAGTGCTTGCCAAACATTCTGTGGAAGTAAGTCGTGGAAAACTACTGGAATTAGTCTTTGCATGAACACATGACAATCATGACTCATCATTCCAAGCATCTTCAACTTATTCATATCCACGTATCGAGCCATATTTGAGGCATACCCATCAAAGAATTTTATTTTTCTTAACCAATTACATAAAATTTCTTTACCATCTTTGTCTAATGTATAACAATCCTTTGAAAATCTATTGGTTGTTTGATTCATATGCAACTCTGGTCTGTTAACTAGTTTTTTTAATTCCTCACGTGATTTTGCCGTGTCTTTAGTTTTTCTAGGCACATTCATGATAGTGTTAAAGATATTATCAAAGAAATTTTTCTTAACATGCATGGCATCTAAGTTATGTCAAATTAGAAGATACTTCTAATATGGAACTCCCAAAAAATACTTCTCTTCTTTTATCCACACTTGCACATCCTAACAATGTATTTATTTATCTCATCAGAACCAGGTTGAGATACTGGTAGAAATCCATAATTGTCTATTTGATCAATAATATCTTCACCTGAAGCATAAATTGGAGAACATTTTCTGACTACAATATTTTTAGGAAATTTTGTTTGTTTCGCCTGAAGGGGTGGTCGGCAGGTAAAAATTTTCGATGATTATCAAACCAAGATACCTTCCCACTACAAGGTAATGAAAATGCATCAGAATCTATCATGCAATGTGGGCATGCTAATTTACCAGCTGTGCTCCATCCAAATAACATTGAGTATGCTAGAAAATAACAGATTGTCCATAATAATGCAGGTTGTAAACAAAAATTTGTTTTACATGCAACCTCATAAGTCATTGAGCCTACATTCCATAATTCATTCAACTCAGCAATTAGAGGTTGAAGGAAAACATCTATCTTATCTTTAGGATTGGTTGGACCAGAAATCAATACAGTAAGGAACATAAATTCGTCTTTCATGCACATTCATGGAGGTAAATTATAAGGTGTCAATATTACTGGCCAAGATGAATATTGCAGTCCCGACTGACCAAATGACTGAAAACCATCTGCAGAAAGGCTCAATCTAACATTCCGAGGATCCATTGCAAATGAAATATATACAGTATCAAGATGTTTCCATGTAGGGGAATCACAGGGATGACACATAATAGCCGCTTCGTGCTCATGCTCATGATGTCACACCATGTAGCTTGCTGTAGCGGCAGATGCATATAAGTGTTGAAGTCTAGCAGTTAATGGAAAATAATACATGACTTTTCATGCAATATTTTTCATCTTCTTCCTTGGTATACAAGTACGATGCTTATAACGCGGGTGACTATAGATTTTGCATTCATTTAATTCACTATCTTCATTCCAATATAGCATGTAGTTATTTAAACAACAATCAATCTTTTCTACAGGAAACCTAAACCTCTAACCAATTTCTTTGTATTGTAGAAGCTATCAGTCATTATGTTATCAGCAACGAGTAACTCTGACATTAATTTACATATTTCATCATAACATCTTTCTGAAAAATGATGTTCTGCTTTCATATTTAACAACCTTGCAATAGCTGATAATTGAGAATGGCCAGAAGGAATGTCTTCCCATAATTCTCTTTCACTAAACTTTAACATTTCATATAATTGATGATATTCAGGTGCAGGTATTTCATCTATGTTGGAATAATCAGCTGCATTCATCGCATCTTGAACCATTGATTGCATTGCAATATCATTAGTTGATGGTTCGAGAGACGCAACAAAAGTATCAGATGATGAACCAACAGAAGGGTCAATTGATTCATTTCTCCGTGACAGTACCAATTATAATAATTTAGCACAAATCCATTTCTATAAATATGTACTTTGACCGTATCTTTATCACACTAGTTTATATTTCTGCATTTTCTATGATTACACGGACACTTTAACTTATCACCATCCATATATTCTGGATGACACTTAGCAAAATTCATAAATTGTTCAAGATCAGTGATAAAATCATCTTTGATAAATCTATTGTCTAATCGGTTGCACATTCAAGCCTTATTCATATACATTGCTGCTTAATCAGAATAAAATTAAACTAAATTCATTAAGATATGTTTATTCTAATGAAAGCAAGTATCATGGTGTTCAGTAAGATATAGCTAAATTATTAATTTTAAATGCTATCTCTTATAATAAGTTCTAAAATAACATGTTAAATTAACAAGGACGATGAAGTCATATAATAACTAAAAATACCTCATTATTAAAGACTAAAATAACAATTAATTGATAATTTAATAAAATTCTAACATAACAAAAAACATAAGAATGAATTATACCAGAAGATTAGATGAAAGTCGGAGAAGACCAACAAAAACAATAATCTAAGAAAAAATAAATTACAGTTAAAATCATTGTTGAATCTTGACCGTGTCAATTAACATTAACTAGGACTTGTAAACGAGAGAGCTTCGGATGCACGCCCGCATACCCTAGCCACAGCCGCATACCCTAGAGAGGGGTGCAACCAGCTCTGGCCGGACGCGGGCGCGGTCGCCGCTGCCCACGGAAAGCGCGAGCCGGGCGCAGGCAGCAAGGGCGGGGCGCCGGCAGGGCCCGACCGACACGGGAAGTTGGGGCCGTGAGCCGGCCGAGCGCGACCGATGCGGGAAGCACAGGCCGAGAACCGGTCGAGTGTGGCCGGCGCGAGCCGGGCGCGACCAGCTCTGGCCGCTGGCCGAGCGCAGCCAGCTCTGGCCTGGCGCGGCACGGGCACGGGCACGGGCACGACCAGATCTGGGCGGCCGCGGCCGCGCGCAACCATATCTGGTCGGCCGCACCCGCGCGTGGCCGAATCTGGACGAGCACGGCTATCTCTGGCCCCTGGCCGCGCGCGGCGAGATCTAGCCGGTTGTGCCCACGCGCGGCCAGATCTAGCCGATCGCGCCAGCCCGTGCCCCGCCCCCGCTGGCCGGAGAACAAGACACACCGGAGAAAGGAAGAAAAAAATTACAATACTTACCGGAGACCGAGCAGCCGCGAGCGAGGGAGGAGACCGTAGCTTCGGCGCGGATCGCAGAGGATGGAGCGAGGGAAAAGGGAAAGTGGAGCCCTAATATTACAATTTTTCGACAGAATTATATTTCCGACGAAAATATAATTCCGTCGGAAAAAAAATCATCCCACGTGGACATTTCCGACGAAATACTGGTTTCCGTCGGAAATTTCCGACGGAAAAGAGTATTCTGATGGAATATTTAGTTCCGTCGGAAATTTCCGACGGACATGGAATTCCGTCGGAAATTGCCTACAGAAAATGTTTCCGTCGGAAATTTCCGACGGAAACGAGTATTCCGTCGGAAATTCCGTCGGTAAAATATATTTTTTTTATAGTGAGTAGAAGGTTTTTCATTGTTTGAATCCTATGAAGAAACCGGGCATCAAAAAATCAAAAAAAAAAAAATCAACACAAAATGCTTATGAAGACAAAATCAACATGGGTACCGGACATGAAAAAATCAATATATATATTGGCGGTTTAGATCTGGATATATAGATGTTCTGAAATTATAGGTAATGTTGGTTTAGAACTTGATCGAAATAGGGGCATGTTGCTTTACACTATAAAAAAAACCAGTATTACCGACGAAATTCTGTCAATAAAGGCTTTTGCCGACGGAATTTCATCCGTCAGAGATAAATCCGTCGGTAGCGAATTACCGACGGAATAATTATACCGTCGTTAGGGTTTCCGACGGACTTTTAATTCCGTCGGAATATTTACCAACGGAAACCCGTTTCCGTCGGAAATTTTCGACGGACCCAATGATTCCGTTAAAAATTTCCAACAGAAAAAATCTACATTTCCGTCGAAATTTTCCGACAGAAACGGTTTCCGTCGAAAATTTTCCACGGAATCATTGATTTCCGTCGGAAATTTCCGACGGAATTGTATTGCCGAGGAATTTCTGACGGAAATGGAAATTTTTTCCGTCAGTAACGATCTGATATTAGCCGACGGAATTACAATTCCTTCAGAAATCCGACAGAAAATAAAAAAATTACAGATTAATATTCACAAAAATCAAATTTCAATTATCACATTAACAAATATAATTTCCATCATCACATTCACAACACAATTACATCACATTCACAACATCAATTCACATAACTATTTCACATTTAAACACAAAATCCATACAAACATATATTAAAATGGAAGTTTCTATATAGAATATCATATGTTTAATTTTTAAAATCATAACTACTATCTCATATAACTCGATATTCATTCCATATGCATTGGCGTCACCAAATGTTTCTGAAAGAGAAGCACAGATTGGAAAGAAAAGCCTTCAGCTTAAAAGTAGATCTGCTGATAAGTGAAGAAAAGAGCTTACGGTCTATAAGAAACACACCTGTTCTACTTTCAATAGTTAAGTTTAGAACTTACGGTCTAACTTTTCACCAACACCAAGAACCTCCTGCACATTGCGAGTCATTATCTCTGGTGGGCTTCATACAGTTCATCGTTCAGTTTAGCAATATTTCGCTGGGTACGGGTATCCAAATAAAGCTTCTTAGTCTTCTGTATGAAGGTATCTGACAAAGAACAGAGTAATAAAACATCAAGGTTTGAAAAGAGCTTCGAAAGTACAGAAACTGTTATTCTCAATGAAAATTGTACCAAATTTGATAAAAGCATACGGTCTTGCAGCTGTTTCAATTTGATTTCCATTGACTCTTACAAGTAACAAATTCATTATGTTAAACATCTCTTACGAGCTCAAAGAGCTTTATAATGAAAAATAAATAAATAAATACTGAATGGTAAAGAGTTGGTTTAAGTTGTGAAAAGCAACAGAATTAGCATAAAATGATGTGTTAGTTGGCAAGATCTACAACAAGCATTAATGTGGAGTTGGTTAGATATTCTACAAATATTTCTTGCAACAAGTAGTAATGTACAGATTGTTCCCTTAAGCAAAATTTTTTATTAGGAAAAGAAACATTCTATAAGAACATGTATATTAGGCTAGTAAACAAGAGAGTTATAAGTACATATTAGATCATAGCCAATCATGCTCACTGTTACAGTGGATAAACATAAAATTCTATAAGAAAACGCTTGAGATAAAATACAGATCACAGAGGATCCTGAAACTACAATCATAAAGCGATATGATTAAAAACATACCTGAATCACAAAGGATCCCTGAAATAAAAATCAAATTAACATATTAGTAGACTATATAAACAGAATAAATATATTTTACAAGGTTTAATATGTAATTGAACATACCTCAAAAAAACTTAATCAGTCGGCGGATGAGAGGGCCCTGGGGCGTCCTGTGATGGCAGACAAGGCAAGCCATCTAGGAGGAATCGCATACGATCCATGAGATCTCTATTTTGAACAATAATTTGCTGATATTCCTCGTCTCTCCTTGCTGCTTCAGCTGCCCTCGCCGTTGATTCAGCTGCCCTCGCCGCTGCTTCAGCTACCCTCGCCGCTTCATCAGCGGCCCTCCTCTCATTCTCAGCGGTCATCCATTGCGCCATCTGTCCTTGCACTGATTGAACTTGACTGCGTAGATCTCGATTTTCTTCTAATATTCTATACATCTCACTGGAATAAGATGAACGGTAACTGGATCGACCTCTCGGAGCTCTCAAGCGATCATCAAATGCAACTCTGGCCTGAGAGCCAAGGCCGTAGATGGTAGAGATTTTTGTCCGTCCACCGACAACATCATAATATATGTCATTAAATGCCTCGGTGGATAGAAATTGAGACTCTCCCCCCTCTACTGCAGGCTGAAATGCCTGAGCGACTCTCTCGGTCATTTCCGCCTATATTGTAAAATAGAACATGATTAATAAGTAATTCGATAAATCATATTAAAATGTAACTAAAATAAACACTAAGTAATATTCTTACATGGATAGTCGCAGAACGAGAATCTACGAATGCGCCATCTTTTTTCTTGTGCGTCCTCATAAAGACCTCCATACTAGTGGGCGGTCGAGCTAGTTCTCGTTCCTGTATACAAATATATATTAGGCAAATATCATACAAGTATGATAATAAATGATAATTATATTTCGTGCCAACATTAAATTAAACTCACCAAATCAAGAGCATGCTCTACCATAGATTTAGAACCAGACATATCGTGAGCAGTCCCGGTACTCGGGCCACCTGGCTCGGTGTTTCTATTAGCTCGAGTCTTATCAGCATTTTCTTTCCACCTCTCTTCAGACCAAGTGTCCGTCCATGCATCCCATATCTCCTCAGGAACATACGTCGGTTTTACGCCCTTTTTTCTGATATAGTAGAGGTAGTCTTTGTAAAGCTTGGCACAATTTTTATTCCATGTTGCTTTAAAATTATCCTCCTAGCCCTCCTCCCATGTATATATCTTTTCTGCAATTATAAACTCAAAATTTAACATGCTAAATTGGTAAATATAATATAAAAATCAAATATATATATTGATTTTACTTACTATAAATTCATTGTAATAAAATGTCTTCATCTCATGATCTACATGTCTCCATGTCGTAGATCTGCATGCTCATTCCTTGAATTTGCTTGTGATATAATTAAAAACCCGATGACCATCAGGAGTAAAACTGCATAATCAAAAATAAGCATATCAATATAAAATATAAAAAATAATATCAGAACAATAATTACATCTAACAACAAATACTTACACATCTCCAACAATGGATAAAACTCGATGGCAATGGGGAATCACTGGCTGCTGATCTGCCATAGAAATATCTGCAAAATAATATATAACAACACATCATAATAAAGATGAGTAACAAAGTAATAAAAATACAATAAATATAAAAACACATCACTTACTAGATGAATAATAATGACAGTATTTATATATCATTAGCATCGATATCCTCCTCACTAGACTCTGATAGTTCAACAAAATCCTCACTGTTGAACATCTCTTCATCATCTATATTCTCGTAAATCACGTTAATATCTACAAGTAATTCAGACGTAAATGGAAGTTGTGAATCAATTAAATGTCTCTCTACTTCGTCATTTTGAAATGCATTATGATTTTGAGTAGTGATGGTGTTCGACATTTCTATAATCGAGCGAGGCTTCATTCCACAAACAGACAACCATGCTAATTTACCAGCTGTGCTCTATCCAGATAACATTGAGTATGCTGGAAAATCACTGATTGTCCATAATAATACAGCTTGCAAACGAAAATTTGTTTTACTTGCAGCATCATAAGTCATTGAGCCTACATTCCATAATTCATTCAACTCGGCAATTAGATGTTGAAGGAAAACATCTATCTTATCTTTAGGATTTGTTAGACCAGGAATCAGTACAGTAACGAACATAAATTCGTCTTTCATGCACATCTATGGAGGTAAATTATAAGGTGTCAATATTACTGGCCAAGATGAATATTGTTGTCCCGACTGACCAAATAGCTGAAAACCATCTGCAGAAAGGCCCAATCTAACATTCCGAGGTTCCATTGCAAATGAAGAATATACAGTATCAAGATATTTCCATGCAGGAGAATCACAGGGATGACACATAATACCCGCTTCGAGCTCATGCTCATGATGCCACACCATGTAGCTTGCTGTAGCGGCAGATGCATATAAGCGTTGAAGTCTAGCAGTTAACGGAAAATAATACATGATTTTCCATGCAATATTTTTCTTCTTCCCTGATATACGAATATGATGCTTATAACGCGGGTGACTACAGATTTTGCATTCATTTAGTTCACTGTCTTCATTCCAATATAGCATGCAGTTATTTAAACAACAATCAATCTTTTCTACAGGCAAACCTAAACCTCTAACCAATTTCTTTGTATCGTAGAAACTATCAGTCATTATGTTATCAGCAAAGAGTAACTCTGACATTAATTGACATATTTCATCATAACATCTTTCTGAAAAATGATGTTCTGCTTTCATATTTAACAACCTTGCAGTAGCTGATAACTGAGAATGGCTAGAAAGAATGTCTTCCCATAATTCTCTTTCACTAGACTTTAACATTTCATATAATTGCTGATATTCAGGTGCAGGTATTTCATCTATGTTGGAATAATCAGTTGCATTCATCGCATCTTGAGCCATTGATTGCATTGCAATATCATTAATTGATGGTTCGAGAGACGGAACAAAAGTATCAGATGATGAACCAACAGAAGAGCCAATTGATTCATATACATAAGATTTTCCATGACAGTACCAATTATAGTAGTTAGACACAAACTCATTTCTACAAATATGTACTCTCACCGTATTCTCATCACGGTAGTTTATATTTCTGCATTTTCTATGATTACATGAACACTTTAACTTAACATCATCCATACATTCTGGATGACTCTTAGCAAAATTCATAAATTATTCCAGATCAGTAATAAAATCATCTCTGATAAATCCATTGTCTAATCGGTTGTACATCCAAGCCTTGTTCATATGCTTTGTTACCTAATCAGAATAAAATTAAAATAAATTTATTAAGATATACCTAAATTATTCTAATTAAAGCAAGTCTCATAGTGTTCAGTAAGACATAGCTAAAATATTAACAAGTACGATGAAAACATATAATAAGTTGTAACATCACACGCTAAATTAACAAGTACGATGAAATCATATAATAACTAAAGTTACCTTATTATTAAAGACTAAAATAACAAGTAATTGCTAATTTAATAAAATTCAAACATAACAAAAAATATAAGAACAAATTATACCTGAATATTAGATAAAAGTCGGAGAAGACCAGCAAAAGCAATAACCTAAGAAAAAAATAAATTATAGTTAAAAAGATGATGCAAAAATAAGATCAACTCATTCAACAGTTGGTGGATTAGGGTTGAAAACATAATTCAGCAGTCAGATCAATTAATTCAAAAGTTGATGGGTAAGGGTTGGAACCCTAATTCGACAGTCAGATCAACTCATTCAAAAGTTGAATGGTCACGGTTGGAACCCTAATTGAGCAGCCATCTTTGGCCCTGGCGATGGGCGGGTGCGGCCAGCGCAGCGCGGGGGCGGCCAGCGCGGCGCGAGGCCGACCCTTTCGATTTATTCAATATGACCCCTATCCCCGAACATGATGTTCTATAAATATGAATCGACTAACCAGGGACTGAGAGGAGTGATCATATCTTAGGTGCCTCTGACTCTACGCACCTACTGTGAAGATTCTGAGTTCTTCTAGGCGCTAGACCAAATCTCACCCGTGCATGGTGGATTCATGAATTTCTCTTTTCACACGCATCCGCATATCTTCTCCACCGACCTGAACTCTGATAATTGGCGCAGCGCATAGCCGCGAGCTAGCCGGGAGCGCCGACTGCGCGACCAGACCTGGTCGGCCGCGTGCGGGCGAGGCCAGGTCTGGCCGACAACGCGCGGGAGGCCATATCTGGCAGCCTCGCCTGCGCGAGGTCAGATCTAGCCGGCGGCGCCGGCGCGAGGCAAGATCTAGCCGCCGCGAAAACCCTACAGGAAATTTGGAGAAAGGAGAAAAAGACGGAGCTTAGCAGAGAACGAGAACACAGCGTGAGCGAGGGAGGA
This sequence comes from Boesenbergia rotunda, assembly GCA_024364735.1. Lineage (NCBI taxonomy): Eukaryota > Viridiplantae > Streptophyta > Magnoliopsida > Zingiberales > Zingiberaceae > Boesenbergia > Boesenbergia rotunda. Next base: position 170,610 of record JAGFNQ010007938.1, read on the forward strand.
GACCGGAAGAGGCGACGGCTGGAGGCGACGACGAAGAGCAACCTGAGATCGGGATCGAGTGAAAGCAAAAGCAAACAGAGATCGGGTGAAGGAAGTGTGCCCTAATATAAGTTTTTTTCGATGGAAAAATCTTTCCGTCGGAAACTTCCAACGGAATTCTTTTTCCGTCGGAAATTTCCGACGGAAAAATTTCCCGTCGGAAGTTCCCGACGGAAAAAACTTTCCGCTGGAAATTTCCAACGGAAAAATCTTTCCGTCGGATATTCCATCGGTAATATATGATTTTCTTGTAGTGTTAGAACGATGATAAATTGGCAGTCTGTCATATCAATTGTACTGCCTAATCATTAAGACTCAATGTCTCATGAATGTAGTTCCTTTGGACTGCAAAATTTGTATCGATTCTCTAATGTTTGAGATAGAATAACATAGAAGGCTATTTTTACTTAATAAAGAGCTTTGTTAGTTCGACATGACTATCCTGTGATAATTTCTATATCTCAAATAGCATGAACTACAAAAAGAAAGAGAACAAACACAAATCCAAGCTCTGAAAGATCATCGTCATGAAAAAATAAAAAAAAATAAGCATGGGAATCCTATGAAGAATGCCTATAACACAAAATCAACAGAGAAACATAATGATAAAAACCAACAGAGCATCAAAGGAAACGATAAAAATCAAATCAAGAATGAAAATATTTTCTCGAGATAGAAAGAACACGAAAATAAATAGCTGTGACGAATGCTAGGGTTCTTCGCGTGCTACTACGATTGCGATCGGAAAACCGGGAGGTGGGTTGCGATCGTTCACTGCTAGGATCTCACCGCGAGGTGGGAAGAAGGCTTTGAATCGCCGCGAGGTGGGACGATAGCTTCGAATCGTCGCTAGGGTTTCACTGTGGGTTGCCTTCGCGAGTCGAGCGTGGAGTCAAGGTGTGAGTCGGACGAAAAGATTTAATAATGGTATAATGTAATTTAATTGATTGTTAAGGGTATTTCTGCCATAAATAGTAAATAATGAAGGTTAATTTTGAAAAAAAAAATTATCTTAATCCCGGAATTAAGAAAAACCTGACTTTTCCTTGGTTTTCCAATTCCGGGTTGAATACCCTCTTTAGCTGACGTGTCAGATATTAAACATTATTCAGGAATCGCCTATTATATAAACCAAACATAATTTTCGTTGATAACCTTGGATTGATAACGAAAGTTATCAAAGAAAACTCTCAACCAAACACACCCTAAGAGTTGAATATATTGTCTTAATTGAATTATAATGTCTTAGATGGTTAAAATTATCAACAATATCTATAATCCTTAAAAGTAATTTATATATATTATAGAAGCTTTTATATAAGAAAACTATTAAAATTAATATATATTTTACTTACCAAATAATATTTTTCCAACACCTCCCATTCCAACTTGCAAGCAAAAAGAACAGAATACTTTTTTCTCTTCTTTCTTGCTGTAGCTCCATTGGTAATTATAGTCATGGTAAACTCATCCTCAATTATTCTAGCAAGTTGGGGCATCTCCCTCCGTAAGAAAGCTTGCTAACTGTTAAAAAAAAAAATCTTAGTTTTATTTCCAATTTTCCCCCATGAACTAAAGAGGAAAAAAACGAGAGTGAAAGAATGAGTACCAAGGGTTTCTTTTGGATCGTAAAGGTTACGCGGATCAGAATCGCATCGATGCCTCAGCCTACACCACCCGCAGTCCTCAACAGGCTGCCGATCGCCAGCCAGAAGCTGGGCGTGGGAGGATGAGAGGAGCCAGGCGTCGGGGCTGGATCGAAATGGGAACAGCAAAAAAATATATATAGGGTTCGGAGAAGAACGAGAGGATAAAAAAAGAGGCGGCGGCGGCGGCGGCGGCGCTGAGATTGCAAACCTAACCAATAGAAGCGGATTTGTAGAAATGGGATATCGGATCTGTAGAAAAAAAAACATATACGGGTTGATGGTGTCGGATCCACCCAACCAATAAATTCTGATTTACGCTCAAAACACAAGACACATGTATTTATGTTTATTTAGGCTCCCTAAACAACATATATAATATCATATCTACAGGAAATTAAAAATAGTAAATTATCTAACTATGATTAAAAAGCAATATCATGTTATATAAAAAAATCAATGTTAGTCAATTAACAAATAGATGTTAAAAAAAATAGATAGTGTATTAAAAATATCCGTACCAGTTTTAATGATTAAGATGAGAGTCGTTTATTAAATTGGTGTCTTATGAGAAATTGTAACATCTTTATTGTTTATTTTATCATACTTTCCATCCTTAAACCTTTTAAGATATTAGTTTTCATTTATTAAAATTATTTGTCAACATTTTAGTTGATAATTTTATGAAATTTGATTTGGATTTGTTTTTTTAAGTCCCTTGTGTTAAATTCTTATGTTTTTTAAAGTAAACTTAATATTAAATTTTAAACAAATTTAGTTGGTAAACTATGGCTACTCTTCACCCTATGTCTACTATACGCATTATGAATTTATGATGCCTCAAAATAGAGTGTCATCATTTAGCCCTTTAGTGATAAAATAGAAATCTAGAGTTCTAAACTCAACTACATATTATAAGAAATTTTTTCTTTAATTGATAGTGATTTTGAGAATGCTAGTTGTCAGAATAGACTTCCATGTGTACTTCTCAATTTATTCTAACAATCGGTGGAAAACTTTCGCAGGACCGGATCGATTATCTCAGATTCGCCGTTACCGACTGATTAATTTTTTTTATTATACACATTATAATTATAGGTATATATGTTAAATAAGACTAACAACACCAATACATAAATAAATAAATAAATTCTAACATGATTTTGTTGATTTTATAAGTTCGTGATACACAAAATGTTTCCTATCATTGTTTCAATGATTGATTTCTTATCATTGTTTCGCAGATTGATTTCTTATCAAATTTACTTGATTGATTTACATAGTTTTATCATACTTTTAAAACTTTGAACATTATAGAGACCACACCATCATCTTGGTAGATTGAGAAATTCTCAACCCAAAGTGAGTTGCAAATTAGGCAGGTCAACCAACGAACCTACTAAAATATTTTTAAAAAAATATTTAAAAAAAATTAAAATTCTAAGTTTGGATTACGGATTAGACAAGTCAAACTCACAAACCTATTGAATTTTTCACTTTAATTTTAAGTTTCGGAGATTTTTTTCTCAACCCGCGAATTAACCCAAGTCTGCTTGGGCCAACTCGCCCGAGTCACAATCCTAGGGAAGTTGGTCTACATAGACTCACCTTTATATGAGTTGATAAAATTTCAATTTAATTAACTTAAATTATTTAGTGAGGCAGACTAATTTAAGAGACTCAAACTAAATTGATGGCTAGCTCTACTTATGAACGTATCTTGTTTTTTTAGATATCTTCTTAAATTTTTATATTATATCATTTTAATTATTATGTTCGCTTTCCTTTGGTGAGTTAACTTTACATATGCCATTTTTACTTGTCAATAAGTTCATGTGTCTCCTTGACACCGAATTATTTAGCCTAATATCCACCTCATTTGGCCTAAATTATCTTTTCACAGGAAAGCGCATCTTATACTTCGAAATGGTGTGCTCACTTTGATGATCTCTAGGTCTTGTAGCAAGTTTGTTTAAAACTATTCTAAGTTATACCAATTTTAATCATTATTACTACAACTACCGCTTAACCATTAGGTTGATGATCCAACTCTAAAGTGGTTTTTTTTTCATTAAAACAAATCTTATAAACTTTTGATCGACTAGTTCTTTCATTTTCGCTTGTCCATTTTAATAATCTTTGACCAAATATGCTCCAATGACAAAAAGTGATCAAATTTCGTATGCAAGAATATCATCGAGTGGCATGCACCCCACCAAGTCTATCCATGTTTTTGTCTCCAAATTATTCATCCTAGTTCTCGAGATTTTTGAGTGAGAATATGTATCCTCATCCATTAGACAAAACACAAATTGAAAAATAAAATTGTTAGTTAAAATCATAAAAGAATATCAAATTATGTAGAATTTTATGATTGACAAGTTGACTTTAATAATACACCACCAGAAGAAGATAAGAATATGTATCCTCATCCATTAGACAAAACACAAATTGAAAAATCAAATTGTTAGTTAAAATCATAAAAGAATATCAAATTATGTAGAATTTTATGATTGACAATTTGACTTTAATAATACACCACAAGAAGAAGATGAACTGCTATATGAGCTAATGATTAAGAAAGATCATTATGATTTAGAATTTGGTGATGATTATTTTCATTATACAGTGTTGGACAAAGAAGAAAAGACAGTCTTTGAGCATTTTGAAAATGATTATTCAAACGCCATTGCTTTCTAAGCAGTCAATATAGACAATGGATATGAATGATTCACTCCATAAGATGACAAGTCGAATTGATATAGCTTAGGACACTTTCACATTGGATGTTGCGTTAAAAGACGAGAAAAATCACTAAAAATTGATTATGTGTTTTTGTTTAGGTGTCTCAAGATAAAAGAGGCTTTTAAAATCTATAGAAACTGTTGATTCTAATGCATGATAAAGAACGAATCATAAAGAACGAATTTTCGAAATTGAAAAACGGTAAACACTTACAATGGATTCAACGCGTCCTTCGTTGTTCTTCGCGCTTGTCGTCGGAAGAACGATCACGGAATCGGAAAGTTTTTCCCCTCTCGGATTCACGAACCAAATCCCTCGAATTATTTGGACGTTCACTTCTCTCAATCTTGCCTTCTATCTTGCACTTGAACGAATCAAGATTTTCACACACCTCCTTCTTGTCCTCTTCCTATGGCTTATATAGGATAGCAAGAGGCCAAGAAGAGTGGGGGGGGAGGGAAAAACTGTTAGGTTCTGAGCGCAGCGGAATATTTATAATAAAGCAAAAATCTGCTTTTAAATCATGGATTTTTTCGTGATACATATAGTTCTAAACAAAATGATACGAAAACAAGCATAAACTGAAAACATACCTTGTAATCCTTTGCTTACTTGTGAATAATATCACGAACAGATGAGAGCCCCACGTGTGACTCCTCTAGCGGTATCCACACACACAAGATCATGAACTAGATGATCCGTTAGGTGCTAGCCACTTGGATCGACAGAATTCTTTCGGATGCACTACGGATCTGGAGATGTGCCTCCAACTATAGAAGAAGTAGTTGAAGGCTTCTTGAGAGAGATGGAGAGAAATCGCACAAGAGAGAGATAAAGGAGAAGTGTATCCTCCACTTCTTCCAAAGGTGGATATATATAGCCTCCAAGGAAGATGAAGAGACATGACTCTTCATATTCTTTATTAATTTATCATAATTGCGACTTTTGAAATTCTCCATTAATAATCATTAATAGAGACTCTTCATCTTCTCCATTAATAATCATTAATAGAAACTCTTCATCTTCTCCATTATTACCACAATAATTGTGACATTTCAGATTCTCCAAAGAGAATAAGAGATAAATTCACTCTCTCTTCTCTTCATCAAATAAATCCATATTTGATCTTGATCCATTCTCGCTTTCGATATTTCAGAAATAATTAATAATCCAATTAATTCTTATTCAGAAATAATAAATTGATTAATTTTAGTATCCACTAAAATAATCAACTACAGATACTGTTCGCGTCTATGTGCTATGCGTGCGACCCTCTAGGTTCTATACACGAAGGTAGTGTAAATCCATATACAGACTAAGGTAACCATCTAGCAACAGTTTTTAGCCACCCGACGTGATAGAGTATTAGTTATAAACTAAAACCTCCATGAACCAATTACTGTGTAATTCAATCTCTTCATCATTATCCTACATCCCAATTAATTCGGTGCAGTATGTATCATCACCAATTAATTATTTTACTTGATTTCCAAGATATAATAGACTCATCTTGAATGATAATCATTCCTCCCATGGCCATGGATTTCGAGTCACTAATATCTCTATCAAGCGGCCAGGATGTTAACTCCCAAATCCAAGAGAGCGATGAATCCTCTATTGACTCAACACTATTCTCTCTACGTTTTGTCATACACCCAATTACCGTATTAATCATAATTCGATTAAAGATTGCTTTTAACAGCATCAAAGTAAATAACTCCACGCATAGAATATATGAAGGTCTCAAGTCAAAAGTTCAGTTACACTCGTTCATTAAGACGAACTACCAATGATGCTTAATATGTGGTGTTCTCTTAAGCGGGTCGTGTCCAGTGTACCTCTAAACTCAAGGCACCCCCAAGTACAACTTGGATATCCATCCCTCCAGTCTATCTTGACCTAGTCATACTTAGCGTTGATCTAGATATCTATGTCCCCTCTAGATATCTATCCGATCAAGGATGATTTTCAGAATAATATAACAATTAATCTGTGAGGCTTTATCATTAATCATATACGTACAGAAAAGTAAATGATTAACGCCAAATACTTGCCTTTATTAAAATAATTATCCATAAATACATAAAAGTGTCTTGGCACATAAGTGCACACACTAACAATCTCCCACTTGCACTATTGCCAAACACTATGGACTCTCAGTCCTAGGTTCCTCACATGGGTCTCATGTTTCTGCAGAGGTAAGGCCTTGGTGAGTGGGTCTGCGATGTTCTCGCTAGTATCTACTCTGCTAACCAACACGCCACCCCTCTGAACAATCTCTCTGAGGAGGTAATACTTCCTTAGCACGTGCTTGGATCGTTGGTGAGACCTTGGCTCCTTTGTTTGCGTTATAGCCGCATTATTGTCACAATATAACACAACTGGATCAATAATGCTAGGAACCACTTCAAGCTCTGCTATGAAGTTCTGGATCCACACAGCTTCCTTTGCTGCCTCCGAAGCTGCTATGTACTCGGACTCAGTTGTTGAATCGGCAACTGTCTCCTGCTTGGAGCTCCTCCAGCAGATAGCTGCACCATTCAGACAAAACACATATCCTTGTTGCGACTTCAGATCATCCCGATCTGTCTGGAAACTGGCGTCAGTATATCCTCTAACGACCAATTCCTCGTCTCCTCCAAAAACTAAGAACATGTTCTTTGTTCTTCTAAGATACTTGAGAATAGTCTTTACTGCAGTCCACTGACCCTCTCCAGGATCTGACTGATATCTACTTGTCATGCTTAAAGCATACGAGACATCTAGTCGAGTGCATATCATAGCATACATTATGGACCCTACAGTCGAAGCATAAGGTATCTTGCCCATTCTACTTCTCTCCTCTTGTGTCCTTGGACATATAGCCTTGGAGAGATGTACACCATGTGACACTGGTAAAAATCCTCTCTTGAAGTCTTGCATGTTGAATCTATTCAACATTTTGTCAATATATGTACCTTGACTCAACCCTAGTAACCTTCTTTGTCTATCTCGGTATATTCTAATACCTAAGACATAGGTTGCATCCCCAAGATCTTTCATCGAAAAACACTCTCCCAGCCAATTCTTGGTAGATTCTAGGCTACGAATATCATTTCCTATGAGAAGTATATCATCAACATATAATATTAGGAACGTAATCTTGCTCCCACTAACCTTCTTGTAAACGCAAGGTTCTTCTGGATTCTTGACAAAGGAAAAATCCTTAATTGCTTCGTCAAATCATAGATTCCAACTCTGAGATGCTTGCTTTAGTCCATAAATGGACTTCTTGAGCTTACATAATTTATTGGTGTTCTTAGATGTTATAAAACCAGGAGGTTGTGTCATATATACTTCCTCCTGTAACATTCCATTTAGAAAAGCAGTTTTAACATCCATTTGCCAAATCTCATAATCCTTGTAAGCTGCTATAGCTAGCAAAATCCTAATGAACTTAAGCATTGCAACGGGCTAGAATGTTTCATCATAGTCAATTCCTTGACGTTGATTGAAACCCTTTGCCACAAGCCTTGCTTTATAGGTACTTACGTTCCCATCCATGTCAATCTTCTTCTTGAAGATCCACTTGCACCCTATGGGTTTTACCCCAACTGGCACATCAACCAACTCCCAAACTTGGTTGGCATACATGGAGTCCATTTCAGATTTCATGGCTTCTAGCCATTTCTCAGAATCATTTGAAGTAATTGCTTCCTCGTAAGTCGACGGCTCATCTTCCTCGATGAGTAGCACTTCCTCATCTTGGGTTACCAACCAACCATATCTATCTGGCTGTCGGTGTATTCTTGTAGACTTATGTTGATCTCGCGTTTCTGGATCAGTCTCGGATAAAGGAGACACTTGTAACTTGTACTTGTGGTACTGTCTCTTCGTCCAACTGTTCATTTTCCAACCTGTTTGTAGAGTCTGTAATTTCTTCAAGACATTCTTTACTCCCACTACTTTCTTTAGATATAAACTCTCTTTCCAAGAAAGTGGCATATCGAGCAACAATAACTTTGTGCTCACTTGGGAGATAAAATTGGTATCCCATTGTAGCCTTGGGATAACCTACAAACATGCACTTTATGAATCTTGCTGCAAGCTTATTAGAATTTTCATTCTTCACATAAGCATCACAACCCCATATCTTAAGATAAGTCAAATTTGGTTTATTTCCAAACCATAATTCATAAGGAGTCTTGTCTACTGACTTGGTTGGAACTCGGTTAAGTATGTATGCCGCTGTTTCTAAGGCATAGCCCCAGAAGGACATTGGAAGACTTGCATGACTCATCATTAGTCTAACCATTTCCATGAGTGCGCGATTTCTCCTTTCCGAAACACCATTCCACTCCGGCGTTCTAGGAGGTGTAAGTTGGGAAACTATGTCACACTCTTTTAGGTAATCAATGAACTCTTGGCTTAGATACTCGCCACCTCGATCACTTCGAAGAGCTTTAATCTTCATGCCACTTTGATTTTCTACCTCGTTCTTGAACTTCTTGAACTTATCTAGAGTTTCAGACTTATGCCTCATTAAGTAGATATATCCATATCTGCTTAAATCATCAGTAAAAGTCACGAAGTAGGTATAAGCTCTTCTAGCCTAAACTTGCAATAGACCACACACATCACTATGTATGAGTTCTAGTAGTTCCTTCGCCCGTTCACCTATCTTGGTGAAAGGTTTCTTGGTCATTTTACCTTGTAAATGTTGGTGCCCCGGTTAGTTTTGATGTGATCCACCAAGTTAGTTAGGTCCTGGTATGTTTAATCCCTCTGCTAAGTGTGCAGGAGCTTAGGTACGGAGGAAGTCGAGCGTAAGACGTAGCAGACGAGAAGGATTGTGCGGGGAAGTGAGCCGACGGGCTTGGTACAATCCGAGGGACGCGGAAGCTGCGGAAGAGTACACCGGTGGAGCGAGAAGGACGTGCGCGGTGTCCGAGAGACGAGAAGCCGGGAGGAAGGACGCTCGAGGGGCGAAAGGCCGGAGTCGGGTACGGGTGAGCCTAACTTCGGTTGGCCGAAAATCACCCAGAAGACGAAGAATCAAAAAGACTACCAAGCGCCAAAAAGAAATGAGAAAAATTTTGGTGGCAAGAAGGATCGAACCCACGTCCTCACCAACAAACACCAAGCCACTAACCATTTGGGATGAAGGGCGATGGCTATTAAATATTGCCGAGATTGCTACTTATACATGATAACAGCGATATGAAGATAACAGCCATCTCGAGGAACGAAAGATAAAGTTTTAATTAAAACAATTAAAACTTAAAGGATAATGTTACATTATCCTTTAATCAAATCCAATGGATCCAGTTTAATCCCATCCAAAATCAACTATCCAGATTACATCCATGGATCAACGGTCAAGAGAAAAGTGATCAACAATCAACAATCCAGATTTATTCTCTTAGGCTATAAATAGACTTAGAGGCTTTGCTTTAGAGACAAGTCATTCTTTCTGTAATTTCTTTAAGTCTAAGTGTGCTTCAGTTGTAAGGCTTCTTCGCCACAAGGAGATTTTCTGATTGAGCGTTAACCGTCTTGGAAGCAACGACCAAGTTGCAACCAAGTTTTTCTTAAAGACGAGTGCCCTCTTGTTTTATTTCTTAACCGTCTATTCACCACCCTCTAGCCGGACCAACCCGATCCTACAAGTGGTATCAGAGCCAGGTTGCCGCAGAAGGACTAACCGCCAACTGCAGCAAATCTCAAGAAGATGGTTGGACCAGTGATATACCCGCCTAAGTTTGAGGGGGAGTTCACGGCATGGAAACGGAAGATGCAGGTATTTTTTGTTACTGATTATGAGTTATTAATTATTATGAAAAATAGCTATGCAGCTCCAAAAGATAATGAAGGAAAGATCAAGGATCCTGACTCCTGGAATAAGAAGGAGCAAGTAGACGCAGTTGCTAACGGAAAGACAAAATTCCATCTGCTGACCGTCCTCCCAGAGCAAGATGTCAACTGGATCGGTAAGTACGAATCGGCGAAGGAACTTTGGGAAAAGTTTCTCGAACTGCACGAAGGCACCTCGGAGGCAAAGCTGGCGCGACGAGATGTTCTTCGAAACCGACTAACAAATCTCCGGATAGAAAATGGAGAATCTGTTGCGAGATTGCATGCTAAGGTAAAAGAACTAATCACAAGCCTCGAAAATCTCGGAGAAACGGTGACCAACCACGATGCACAAAGGTATGCGCTAAACGCATTTCCGAGAACCCCGGAATGGACCTCGATAATCGACGCATATTATATTTCAAAAGATTTAGAGGTAAGTACGTTAGAACAGTTATTTTCTATTCTAGAGCTTCATGAATCTCGTTTTGTAGAAAAGAACAGAAAAGCAGACAACGTCGCACTGAACACAAGGAAGATCCAACTCGACGAAGAATCTTCAGCAGACGATGAAGAAACAGCACTAGCGGTAAGAAAGTTGTATAAATTCATTAATACTAATCGCTCTAAAAAGGTGCAGAGAAAGAAGAAACGCATGATCCGATGTTACAACTGCAACGAGGAGGGACACCTGAAAGATCAGTGCCCCAAACTCAAGAACCAGCCAAAGAAGAAAAAGGCACTAAAAGCTACCTGGGACGAGACTTCGTCAGATGAATTGGAAGCCGAAGAATTCGTTGGACTTGCACTGATGGCAAGTCACCAAGATGAAGATGAAGAAAGTACCTCGGAAGAAAGTAGCAACGAAGGGGAAATCCCTAACTTCGAAACTGACCCGGTAAGTGAGGTATGCCTACTTCCACCTGCTCGAATTTACTCTATACTAAAATCTATGCTAAAGTCGATGAATAAATTAGAAATAGCAAACTCTGAATTAAAAGAAAAATTAGTCACTCCATGCTCATCTGATCTATCTGACCAACTGAAAATAGAGAATGAAAATTTAAAAAATTTAGTAGAAAAATTAGAAAATGATATTGCATGTTTAAGAACTAAAAAGAATTTTTATCCTGAAAATCTGAATTGGTATGTTAAAAATCACAGAGGTCAACTTAGAAAAGTGACCAAGAACTATATTCCTCCTAGATTTTTAATTAACCCTGTAGATAGGAACTTATTTTGGGTTCCAAAGTCTATTTTAAGTTGATTATTTTTCTTTCTATTACATATGCGCTTAATTATCTGACATTTTTTTTAAATTTAGTTTGATTAATTGTTACTAAATAAAAATTGTATCTCTAACTTTTCCAAATGCATAATCTTGTTGTCTATATACGAAGAATTTTTTTTAGATTTTTTTTACACGTTTCGAATTTTCATGATTTTATGTTCAAAATTCGAATCTTAAATATTAAAAATAGAAAACAAAGTTATTTTCTCAGATCTGATTTTTCCATGATTTAGATATAATTAAAAGAATTTAATAAAATTTTTATTCGAATATTTGAAGCAATTTTGAATTTTTAAATATTTTTTCTTCAAAAATTCTATTCTGTTGGGTTTTAATTTATTTTTAGACTTGTTGATCGAATTTAAAATTAAAAATTTTTTTTGTACAACCCCATATATCTATCATCGTTGTATACAAAATGTTTCAGATTTTTTAATTGATATTTCAATTTTCTATAAATATTTTACTAAAATCAGATTTTTATTAAAAAAAATATCAATAGAAGGATATTTTGACCAGATCCAAATTTTTAGAATCTTTACATCAGATGTTGAATCTGTCAAATTTTTTAAATTTTATAAGTCAATTTTAGAATTTTTAAATTTCGAATTACTAAATCAAAAGGTGTTTGATATTAATATTTTTCCTTTCCCTAGTTTCTTTCCCTATTTTTGCTGTGATCAAAGGGGGAGAGTAGCCTGAAGTTCAGGGGGAGATGATAGTTTTGCATGTCAATATTTTTTCCCATGCTTAACTGCTTAATTTAGTTTTTCTAAATTCCTTATTTTTTGGTTTAACCCTAATTGAACTTGGATTAATACACATCAAAAAGGGGGAGATTGTTGGTGCCCCGGTTAGTTTTGATGTGATCCACCAAGTTAGTTAGGTCCTGGTATGTTTAATCCCTCTGCTAAGTGTGCAGGAGCTTAGGTACGGAGGAAGTCGAGCGTAAGACGTAGCAGACGAGAAGGATTGTGCGGGGAAGTGAGCCGACGAGCTTGGTACAATCCGAGGGACACGGAAGCTGCGGAAGAGTACACCGGTGGAGCGAGAAGGACGTGCGCGGTGTCCGAGAGACGAAAAGCCGGGAGGAAGGACGCTCGAGGGGCGAAAGGCCGGAGTCGGGTTCGGGTGAGCCTAACTTCGGTTGGCCGGAAATCACCCAGAAGACGAAGAATCAAAAAGACTACCAAGCGCCAAAAAGAAATGAGAAAAATTTTAGTGGCAAGAAGGATCGAACCCACGTCCTCACCAACAAACACCAAGCCACTAACCATTTGGGATGAAGGGCGATGGCTATTAAATATTGCCGAGATTGCTACTTATACATGATAACAGCGATATGAAGATAATAACCATCTCGAGGAACGAAAGATAAAGTTTTAATTAAAACAATTAAAACTTAAAGGATAATGTTACATTATCCTTTAATCAAATCCAATGGATCCAGTTTAATCCCATCCAAAATCAACTATCCAGATTACATCCATGGATCAACGGCCAAGAGAAAAGTGATCAACAATCAACAATCCAGATTTATTCTCTTAGGCTATAAATAGACTTAGAGGCTTTGCTTTAGAGACAAGTCATTCTTTCTGTAATTTCTTTAAGTCTAAGTGTGCTTCAGTTGTAAGGCTTCTCCGCCACAAGGAGATTTTCTGATTGAGCGTTAACCGTCTTGGAAGCAACGACCAAGTTGCAACCAAGTTTTTCTTAAAGACGAGTGCCCTCTTGTTTTATTTCTTAACCGTCTATTCACCCCCCTCTAGTCGGACCAACCCGATCCTACAGTAAGCATGCTACACATGTATCTATGGGCTCTAACTCAAAAGAGTCCAAATACCCATTACTGAGTAATTTAGCAATGCGTTTTTGGGTTACATGACCAAGTTTACAGTGCCAGAGATATGTCAAGTTTGAGTCATGCAATTTCTGTTTCTTGCTTTCAACACAATAAATCGGTTCATCTAAGTTAAGAACATAAAGACCGTTATTCATTGAACCATTCCCATAGAATATATTATTCAAATAAAAAGAGCATAACTTGTCCTCGAATTGAAATACAAATCCCTTGGCGCCCAAACTTGACACTGAAATGATATTCTTTGAGAAACTAGGAACAAAATAACAGTTTTCTAAATTCAAAACTAGTCCACTAGGCAAATTTATTGAATAAGTTCCTACAGCTAATGCAGCAACTCTAGCCCCATTAGCCACTCGTAGGTCCATCTCGCCTTTGGACAATCGTCTGCAGTCACTTAGACCCTGCATGTTCGCACAAATGTGAGAACTACTTCCAGAATCTATAACCCATGATGAAGAAACAGAAAGATTGCACTCTATCATAAAGATACCTAAAGCATCTGCTCCACTGGCATTCTTCTTTATAAAAATGTAGCAGTTTTTCTTCCAGTGATCTTTCTTGCCACAGTAGAAGCACACGGCCTCCTTCTCATTAGATTTGGGCACCTGCGCCCCCTTTTTGAGCTTCTTCTAAGCTTGATATTCGGGATTCTTCACTACATTAGCCTTGGGATTAGATTTCCCGGTGCTAGGGTGCTTGTTGGTCTTTCTTACCATCATTGTATGCAGTGAAGGATTTACCTTCATATCCTTCTCAGCAGTTTTCAGCATTGTCATCAGATCAGTCAAACTCTTGTCCATACTGTTCATGTTGAAGTTCAACATGAACTGGGAAAAAGATAGAGGTAGCGACGACAAGACCAAGTCAATGGCCAAGTCCTGGTCCAACTTGAAACCCAAGCTCTCGAGCCTTTCTATGTACCTGATCATCTTGAGTACATGGGGCTAACTTGATTTCCTTCCTCCAGCATGGTACGAAACAATGCTCGAGAGGTATCATACCTCTCTACTCTCGCACTCTCTTGGAAGAGCTCACGCAAGTATTAATCAATCTCCCTAGCACTCATGTTCTCATGCTGTCTCTGCAACTCGGGAGACATAGATGACAGCATGATGCATTGCACATCCAGTGCATCTTCCAAGTACTAAGAGTAATATGACTGATCTTCCTCTGATGCGTTTAGCGCAGGCTCATTCATAGGTTCATCTTCGAGCACGTAAATTTTTCTCTCGTGTCTCAAGACAATTTTCAGTTTCCTATACCATTCCAGGTAGTTTGAACCAAGGAGGACATTCTCTTTCTCGAGAATACTTCGCAACGAAAGGGTACTTGTGTTTGCCATCTAAAATTTAAAGCAGAGTTTTAGTATTTATGGAATATATTTAATAAAGGACTTTATAACTCCTATTATTTTATTCAAGTCCAGCAGCCCTCACTGTTAGAATCGGGAATTGGTTGGTAACAATTCCTAATAGGATCGAAATCCTGAATCATATAGTGTGCACACAGCTGAGCTGTACTGTAACGACCCGCCTTCTGGTACTAGGCTTTAAGGCGGATCGCTACTAACTACTAACTGGCTGACTAATTGATGATTTCTGATAATGCTAAACCAACTGGGAGAATTTTGAAAATTCTTATTTCGCTATTTACTGAACTAACAATTCATAATCATGTGGAAAGTACTAACTAGCCCAAAATAAAGCAAAACTTTTATTTTATTATCTTGGCAGGATTTGATCCCCCAACCTCTGCATTGCATGGCTAAAGCACCAACCAGCCGCTCTATATCACTTCTATTTTACACAGTACCAGTCGACTACTATATGCCAGTCGACTGGTCGGGCCACAGAATATTTCTGTGCCCGATACCAGTCGAGTGATGTTTTCCCAGTTGACTGGTAGTTCTGAAAATCCAGCTTTCAGATTTCCAGAATTTATCAAACTTGAGCTACAATGTACCAAAATCATATCTAACAAGCAGAATGACATAAATAAAGTTCCACAACTATTCTAGGGCATTTATTACATGTTTTTCGAGGGTTTCTAGCATGTATAGCAACTTAGAAATCACAAAAACAACATGTAGAAGCATAACATGAATGCGCCAAGTTCGTATCAACTTCTTATTGAAACTATTCAGTATTCCTATCTAAAGGCATCCTTAGCTATTACATGTCATTCCATATGGTGCATTAATCTTAGAACAAGCATATCTTAAGTATTTAGCATATAGATCAAAAGTATCAAGTTCTTACTCCTAAAGCGTAAACATGGGTCTAAATTACCCTATCACAAGTAAATGACTCATGACATTCAAGCATTCACAAAACCAATATTAAGTCAGGTAAGTAAACTACTTCAAGCATACTAGGCACCACGAATACAAATCTAATTAAGTTCATACATGGTTCACATAATATATTGCAGAATAACTAAAGAAGCATAACAAGGATTATTTCTATGCTTTGCAAGTTCCGAAGACTTTTATTCCAACTCCACCATCACACACACTTTGCATCAAGCCCGCCGCCTCCGCTACTAGTGCTTTCCTTTACCTGTATCTGCAGTATAAGGAAATGCAAACTAATAAGCATAAAGCTTAGTAAGTACCATCTAGCCTCACAAAACTATAAAATCTCGGATTATGCTTTTCGAAACATGCTATGCAAATACACGCTCATGTTCATCAACAATCATGTTATGCTCATGCTAAAATACATGTCATAAAATGTCATGGCAAATAACTGAGACATGGCATATACTGTACTAAAACTGAAATGCAAGCTATAGTATGACATACATATCTGAACTGGAACTGAAACTAACTAACATACAACTAATTATTAAATTCACCACATGCTAAAAATGAATTCCTGGAAACTATATACATATAGTAGGTGAAAATAATAATCAACTGCTGTGGGCCCGGCAATGTACCAACTGTGCGTGCATCCCTGATAAATCCGAGGTAGCAAATCCCGAATCCATTAGGGTTCTACTAGGTTATCTAAACCTAGGGGCAACTAGGAGCCCATCCCATACTAGGTTATCTAAACCTAGAGGCAACTTGGAGCCTATCCCTGGACCGAAGTCCGGTACAATGCCAACTGAAAATAAAATAGTTCTTTTATACTTTTTTTTTCTCTTCTGATTCTTGCTTTTACTAGGTTATCTAAACCTAGGGGCAACTAGGAGCCCATCCCGTTAGACCTTGGTCCCAATCATAAACTGAAGCAAGAATTTTTATTCTTTAATGCTTTCTATAGCATTAACTGAACTGAACAATTTAACAAACACCTAACGTGCTTCTTGACCCAAAACTGAAGGGTAGCACAACGTGTTTGTTCATAATTTACGATTTCTAATCATAAAACATACGTACAAGGAAGTAAAGCATACGAAAACTCAACCGAAACTACTTATACTGCAGGTGAGGGGTACTTACTTCCTGCGCTAGGTTTTCTTATGAATAAAAATCTGAAATTCCTGAGGGAACGTCGAACTACAACGTTCTTCTTGCTTCTTGGCGTTCTCCTCGCGTCTACGAGGGTCCCCATAGAGAATAGGGCCTCTTGAGACCTTCCTTTTGCTTCCCCTTTGTCTTGGGCAGCAAGAGAAGAGGGGAAGAGGAAGAAAAATCGCGAGAGGGAGAGAGGGAGTCGGCGGTGAGAAGATGTGAGGGAAAAGAATGAATATAAAAACTCTAAGTTTCCCTTTTATACTTATGGAAAAATTTAACTAACTTTACCTTATCCATATTTCCCTCTAGTCTATTTCAATGAAAATAGATTAGCCTAATTGGTATGTCTATTCTCTTTTTATGGTACAGGTCCAGGGTTCAAACCCCACTTAAACTTTTTTACTGCGCATTCTATTTTTATTCATTTTTGCCTTATTTGTCCATGAAAAAATTATATAAAAATATCCATAAATTCAGAATTAATTCTAGGATATTTTTAAAATTTGTTTTGAGAATTTTCAGGTGTTACATGTACCTACATGCTATATTCATCAAGTAGGTCTTAACTTGCCAATCACCAATCTCTGTGACTTTCGATATACTTTTGTCGAACCTTATATTCTCAACACTTGCCTCTCAAATCAATTGACCTTAGCTGAGCTAAACAAGTCAACGAATTTGATTTAAGTCGACCAACTAATAATTATGATAAATTATAGATGTTTTGACACAAGCCCACAGTTGAGCTGTACCGACTCATGTAAAAACTCTAACTATCATCACAGTCATTAATGGAGGACTTTCAACAAATCTTGACTTAATATTTAAGGGATTTTACAATTATTAAAATGTCTCACCATTAATTTACTTCTTGTGCATCCACACAATCTCATTACGAGATCTATCTCTATGAATCTTGAAGTAATCATTGTTGGTGCAGAATGCACCCAAGTCAAACCTGGGTTTTGATAATGGCAACAGAGGTCAAAAGTTAAGTCTTACTTGTTTTTTTAACAATGTTACTCAAGTGTGCAGAGACAAAGCCCTAGCGAAGGACTGCTAGGCAACTGGCGAAGGACTGCCAGTATCCAAGCCCTAGCGAAGGACTGCTAGGCGCCAGGCGAAGGACAGCCTGGGACTGAAGCCCTAGCGAAGGAATGCTAGGCACTGGGCGAAGGACAGCTCAGCATCCAAGACCTGGCAAAGGACCGTCAGGCAAAAGTCCAACCAAAGGAGCGGTTGACATCAGGTAAATTCTCCCGAGAGGAGTAGGTGAGGACGCGTTCCCCGTCGAGGGAACAGTAGGCGTCGGTTCGACCTAGGGCTCCATTTTGGAGACCAAAGTCAGAACTAAGACAGCTAAGGCTGTATAATCTAATACTTTATTGTTTTATTGTGTTTTGGACTAACCCTGGATGCAGGACCGAAGGAACGTGTGTCTGCAGCTCAGAAAGCCTCAAAGGAATGAGGCAACAGCTGACCAGGGCGCCCGGAGTGTCCCGGGCGCCCCCAAGTTGAACACAAAACACAAGACAGCAAGATGGGCTTCGACAGTTCAACTCCCGGGCGCCCCCGCTGCTCCCGGGCGCCCCCATGCACAAGCCTCGATCCAGAAGCCAGCGAAGCGAAGATAGAAGTTTGACCCGGTCAATCCGGGCGCCCCGAGCGCTCCGGGCGCCCCGGTCAAAGCGGATCCCGAAGGTAAAGGGATCAGACGCTGACCGAGATTGAACCGGATCGAAGGACACGTGGGGGGGGGGCGCCCCCGACGTCCCGGGCGCCCCTAGGCCCTATATAAAGGGCCCTCGACCAAGGCTTCAGAGCAACAATTCACTCGACGCTTCTACGCTCTTCTGCTCTTGCGCTGCACCCCGGAATCATTCCAACTCGAGCCGATGACGTCCCGTTGCCCCGAAAAAGTTGAACTACCTCGGACGTCGGTAAAAGAGCTATTTAAGTTTACGTTACTGAATTCTGTAATAATCTTTTTGTAAACTATTTGCGCCTCATATAGAATTGCCCAAAGTAAACGGTCAACGACCGTGAGCCTTGGAGTAGGAGTCGACACAGGCTCCGAACCAAGTAACCAAGTAAAATCGATTGTGTCTCTGTTTTGTGATTTTTAATTTCCGCTACGTACTTGCTCTAAAATTTCCGAAAAACGATTTCCGATATTCACCCCCCCTCTATCGGTTTTCTCGATCCAACAAGTGGTATCAGAGCGGGGAAGTTCAAACCTGGTGCAACCACCAGTTTGAAATTTTTTTTTCGGATCTTTATTTTCTATTTTTTTCTTACGAACTTTCGTTAAATATTTCGTTCGATTCCTTTTTCGTTAAGCGAGGTTGGTGCAACACCCCTCGTTATTTTATTCATCCAGCACTACTAATCCAAGACCTAGTCTTGGAAAATTTGTTTTCTGTTAGTTTTCTGTTTCAGATTAAATGGTCATGCAAGAGGGATTTAGCATCGCCAGACCTCCACTTTTCAGTGGAGAAGACTTTTCCTACTAGAAAAGTCGTATGGAGGTCCACCTGAAAACTCAGGTGGACATGTGGATCATCAACCAGTCCGGTCTGGAGATCCCCAAAAACGCCGAAGGACTACCTCAAAGCTACTCAGAATGGGACAACGCTCTGAAGCGCAAGATAGAAGCCGACGCAAAAGCAACTCAGACTCTCCAATGCGGATTGACAAAAGAGGAGCTGAACGGGGAGGACCCCTTCAACAGTGCGAAGGAGCTTTGGGCAAAATTGATCGAGCTGCACGAAGGGACATCAGATACTCGGATCAGTAAGAGGAATCTGCTCCTGAACAAACTCTACACCATCAAGATGGCCGACAACGAAACAGCAGCCCAGCTCCACGCACGAATCCAAGAGTTGATGAACGGTTTTCACACTATAGGTCACAAGGTTGAAAACCGTGACTTAATAAGGTATGCCTTAAACGCTTTCCCTAGAAACACCTTGTGGGCATCTATGGTAGATGCATACAAGGTCTCAAGGGATCTTTCAAAAATAAAATTAGACGAATTGTTTTCCGAACTAGAACTGCACGAACAAACTAACACCAATATGGTCGAGAAGGTATTGCTTTCGTTGCAGGTAAAACTGGAAGGACAACAAAGAAGAAGCCTGAACCTGAACCCGAGTCTAACTCAGACTCAGACTCAGAAGACGAAGAAGGAGATCAAACTAAGCTGGTCCGACTAGCCCGAAGCTACTACAAGGAGCTGAAGAACCGAACCAACAAACGGAAAATCAACCGAAGAAAGGACGAACCAGCTGAACCCGCGAATGACAAAAACAAGCCCAACGTAACCTGCTACGAGTGCAAGAAAAAGGGCCACTACAAGACAGAATGTCCAAACTTAAAAGAAATAAAAAAGACAAGAAGAAAGAAAGCGCTCCAAGCAACCTGGGACGAATCTTCCTCAGAAGAAGAAGAAGAAGCACCCCAATCAAACCTACTAGCTCTGACCGCCTCAGATAAAGTCGAGACTGAGTCAGAATCAGAACAGGACGACGGCGAGCTGACCTTTACAGAAGACGGCGAAATTAAGGTAACTGGTTTCAATAGATGTCAATTAAGTGAACTAATTTCATTTCTTTCTCGAGATTTGGCAAAAGCCAAACTCCGAGTCGAATCCCTCCGACAGGAAGTAAAACTCCTGAAAGAGGGAGCTGACTCTAAACCCTTAACCGAGGAGGTTCAGGAAGGAACTCCTACTCAAGTTGAAAAACTTGAAAAGGAGAACTCCTCCCTGAAAACTCAGGTTAAGGATCTTAGATCAGCTTTAGAACGATTTACATCTGGTTCCAAGGCTCTTGACATGATCCTTGGAAAACAGAAATCAGTTCTAAATCGATCCGGACTTTGCTATAGAACCAAATCCCGACTTGGCTATAGAACCAAATCCCGACAAAGATCTTACTTTACTGTACTGAATCAGTCCAGAGGTAAAATTCAGGCATGGGTACCTAAACTATACCTGAACAAACCAACTGGATCAAATCAGTATTGGATCCCCAAGGACAAGATTCACATCTTGCCTAACCATCACCACGGCTTTAGTCCAGGGGGAGCCAGACTGAAAACAATATTCATTATTAGATAAGAATTTAATTCGTGATTGCAATTGCTTGATTGATTGTTTATTTAAATTTCTGCAATTTACCATGCTTAGATTTAGGAATGGTTAGTATAAGGACCAAACACACTTAACTGAAGCTTGACAACATAGTATTGGGTGGAGGTGAGATGATAGTACGTTAGGGAAGCCAATTTGGCGGAACTAGCCGAAGCTACCGATCCAAGACCCAAACTAGTTAGACCAAAAATTTTTCAAAGAATAATTTTGAAAATGAAATTTCATTAAAAGGCTTTGTCAAGGAAAGGGTAGATGATCCCATAAGGCTACGGCCAAAAAAGGCCTTGTGCCTCGCCAAGATCCTGGAAGCCAATTTTTGAAATTCAAATTCAAATTATTTTTTGTCAAATTCGAATCTAACACAAAATTTCAGTTATTTGTAGATTTAAACATCTTTTCAAAAATTTCAAGATTAATTAAGCTTTCAAAATAAACTTAACTGTTTTCAAAAATTAATGCAAAGTTTTCAAAATAAACAAACTTTTTCAAAATAATCTTAACTATCAAAACCTGTCTCACGAAACCTATAAGGCTAACGTGATTGAAAACCCTAGATTTGGGTGAGACAGACTAGGCAGTGAAACTCAATTTAAGCTATTCCTGACTCTAATTGGATCCAAATCAAGAAAAATCTTTATGTGTAGGAACATAAAGATTTGGATCAATAGATGTTGGATAGCGGTTGCTCCAGACACATGACTGGAGATAAATTGAAGTTCACCAAGCTCAAGTTCAAAAACCTAGGCTCAGTGGCATTTGGCAATAATGCTACACTCAAGGTAATTGGGTCAGGTAATATTGAACTTAAATCCGATTTCATTATTAAGAAAGTTCTATTGGTTGAAAACTTTAATTTTAACTTGCTTAGCATAAGTCAGTTATGTGATTCTGGTTATATAGTTACTTTCAACAATTCTAACTGCCTGATTAGAAATGTACAACACTCAGAAATCATGCTTAAGAGCACTAGGAAAAATAATGTATACACTATAAACCTTCCCCTTGTACCCAAATGTATGTTAACACAATTAGAACAATCAAACCTCTGGCATAGGAGATTAGGTCATACCAATCTGAGAACTATCTCAAAAATTACCCAACTTGGCTTAATCAAAGGTATCCCCAAAATTAAAAATAATGAAAACCTAATATGTGAATCATGTAATCAAGGTAAACAAACCAAATCCAATCACAAACTAACCCAATCTGATTTAACTCAAACTACACTTGAGCTCCTACACCTTGACCTATTTGATTCACATGGAGCCAAGTCACTAAGCGGGAACCGATACTGCTTAGTAATAGTTGATGATTACTCTAGGTTTACCTGGGTTAGGTTTTTAAAAACTAAGGATGAAACCCTAAACCTATTTAATGAATTCTGTAAACTAATTGAAAATCAAAACGACACTAAAATTAAAAGACTTAGGAGTGATCACGGGGGAGAGTTTGAAAATCAACGATTCGAGGAATTCTGTAAGGTGAACGGGTACTTACATGAATTTTCATGTCCTAGAACCCCCCAACAAAATGGGATAGTCGAGCGAAAGAATAGAACATTACAAGAAGCCGCTAGGGCTATGCTCAACGAATTTAATCTAGCAAACCAATTTTGGGCAGAAGCGATTAGTACGGCTTGTTATATCCAAAATAGAGTTTTGATTAACAAGCGACACAACAAAACCCCCTATGAACTGTACTACCATAGACTCCCAAACCTACACTACCTAAGGGTCTTTGGATGCAAAATTCATATCCTAAACACCAAAGACTATTTAAGAAAATTTCAGTCCAAGTCAAACCCAGGTATCTTCCTAGGATACTCAACCACAAGTAGATCCTATAGAGTTTTCAACAAACAAACTAAGAAAATTGAAGAAACAACAAACTTAATTTTTGATGAAGAAATCAACTCAACATCCAATAATCCAGATTTAACTTCATCAAACTCTGACCAAGAAAATAATGAACAAACTATTGAACCCTTAATTGAACCCTTAAACGAACTAACCATTGAACCAATTAATGAGTCAACTGAACCAAGTATCGAACCAACAAATGAATCAGCCCAAAGAGTCGAATCAAATAATGAACCAAACCGACCAGCCGGACCTGAGGCTGAACCAAGCTCTAGAAGAACAAAGAAACCCAGACTCAGTCACCCAACCGATCAAATTGTGGGTGATCCAACTCTAGGAGTCAAGACTAGATCCTCCTATAGAAACCTTAGTCAAATAGCTATGATATCGAAAATAGAACCCAAAACTATAGATGAAGCCCTACCTGACCCTGATTGGATCATAGCTATGCAAGAAGAATTAGCCCAATTTGAGAGGAACCAAGTCTGGGAACTAGTGCCTAAACCTGAAGGCAAATCCATCATAGATACTAAGTGGGTCTTTAGGAATAAGCTAAATGATCAAGGATAAATAGTCAGAAATAAAGCCTGCTTAGTAGCCAAGGGATTCAGCCAAGTAGAGGGATTAGATTACGATGAAACATACGCCCCAGTAGCTAGACTTGAGTCCATTAGAATGTTGTTAGCATTTGCATCCCATAAAGGATTTAAGCTATACCAAATGGATGTAAAGTCAGCCTTCCTAAATGGATTCATTAAAGAAGAAGTTTATGTAGGACAACCCCCTGGGTTTGAGAACTTAGACAAACCTGACCATGTTTACAAATTAACTAAAGCACTATATGGGTTAAAACAAGTACCTAGGGCTTGGTATGAACGATTATCAACTTACTTAACTTCTAAAGAATTTAAACAAGGACAAATTGACTCAACATTATTTGTTAAAACCCTAGGAAAAGATATATTTATTGCCCAAATTTACGTAGATGACATAATCTTTGGATCCACCAACACCAACTTCCTAAAAGAATTTGTCATTACATTATTTGTTAAAACCCTAGGAAAAGATATATTTATTGCCCAAATTTACGTAGATGACATAATCTTTGGATCCACCAACACCAACTTCCTAAAAGAATTTGTCAAGATAATGAAAGATGAATTTGAAATGAGCTTAGTTAGTGAGCTTACCTTTTTCCTAGGACTACAAATCAAACAAACTAGGGATGGTAACTACGTTCATCAATTCAAATATGCTAAAGAGATAATAAAGAAATTTAAAATGGATAACTCTAAAAGCATAAGTACCCCCATGACCACTAATGTAAAAATAGATAGTGACCCTGATGGTAAACCAGTGGATCTTAAACTCTATAGGAGTATGATAGGAAGCCTACTGTACCTTACAGCCAGTAGACCTGATATTCTTTTTGCTGTAGGGATGTGTGCTAGATACCAAACCTGTGCTAAGGAAACGCACTTAGCAGCCCTAAAAAGAATACTAAGATATGTAAAGGGCACCCTAAATGTAGGGATATGGTATCCTAGGACCTCAACTTTTGAATTAACAGGATACTCAGATTCTGACTATGCTGGCTGTAAATTAGATAGAAAGAGCACAAGTGGAAGCTGCCAACTGTTAGGTCAGAGTCTAGTTAGTTGGTGCAGCAGAAAACAACACTGTGTAGCTCTATCCACAACTAAAGCTGAGTATGTGGCCTTAGGAGAGTGTGTTGCTCAACTTTTGTGGATGATGCACACACTTAAGGACTTCCAGCTCAACTACACCCAAACTCAAGTATTTATTGACAATATAATTTCAATTAATTTAACTAAGAACCCAATCCAACATTCCAGAACCAAACATATAGAAGTCAAACATCATTTTGTAAGAGACCATGTAGCCAGGGGTGAAATAGTACTTAAGCATATTGACTCTAAATCCAACTTAGCTGATATATTCACAAAACCCTTACCTGAATCTGAGTTCAGTTCACTAAGAAGGCAGTTAGGATTGTGCTCTGTAGAATAGATTAACTTTACTCTACTTGATTTAAAAATTTGTTTCTAAAAATAGAATTTGAAAAACTGTTTTACTTAATTTCAAAATCAGTTTTCATTTTCGACTTAGTTTTATTTTTTAACTACCCCCCTTCAAAACTAGGGCTTTCTCGAAAATGGACTTAGCCTAGGCTCTAACCCTAGAACTGCATGCACCTATAGACTTAGAAGCCAGCATCTCACAAGCACCTTAGGGTACTTTTGATTGATAACCTAGAAAGGGTTGAGATGCTTAGGTCTTTGCCTTAATTCAAGATGCTTTAAGTCAGTGCATCTGCAGTAATTGGGGCACTAAATACAACTTACACAGCAATCAAGTTAAGTGTCAAGTCTAGACAATCTAACTTGAATATAAACACTTAACTTGACTAACCCTAGCCAAAACTACTATTTATAACAGTTAGTAAGTAGCTAATTGGGTTAGACATGTCCCTACAGAGAAAATTGACTGATTTAGTTTAAGTCTAATTATAAGTTGGTTCAGTACAACAATCTTATTTCTAATTATAAATCCTACTTATTTCCTTTATGCAATCTTATTTCTGCTATATTTATCTGTTTTGATATATGGCAAAGGGGGAGAGATAGGAAAGGAGAGAGTAAAATTAATTTTCTTTATTCAAAAAGTTTTCAAAAATTAATTTTCTTTACTCAAAAAGTTTTCAAAAATTAAGTTTCTTTATTCAAAAAGTTTTCAAAAATTTTCTTATCCTTTATTCAAAAAGTGTTCAAAAATTTTCTTATCCTTTATTCAAAATTTTTTCAAAGCTGTTCAAAATTGACTAAAGTAATTAAGTTTTTAAAGCTTTCAAAATTTTCTTACTTAAGCTTGTCAAAATTTTTTAAACTTCTGTAAGTACTTTAAGCCTAAGTTTTTCAAAACTGTATAAGTACAAGGTTACTAAGTACTTAAGGTTTTTCAAAATTATTAAGTACTTAAGTTTTCCAAATACACTTTATTTATCAAGTACTTAAGTTTTTCAAAATTATTAAGTACTTAAGTTTTCCAAATGTACTTTATTTATCAAGTACTTAAGTTTTTCAAAATTATTAAGTACTTAAGTTTTCCAAAGTATTTCAAAGCCCACTAAGTACTTGAGCTTTTTAAATCCTACTAAGTACTTAAGCTTTTTTAAATCCCACAAAGTACTTAAGCCAACACTTTCAAAAAATTTTGAGTACCTCAAAACTTAAAACTTCAAACTTTTTAAGTACTCTAAAATCATGCTTCAAAAACTTTCCTATGTACTTTTAACTTAAGGTATGAAAAGATTTCTAAGTACCTAAAAACTTAAGTTTCCAAAGTACAAGTTTTTTTTAACCCCACGAATTTTTGAAAAATCTAGGGGGAAATTCCTTCCAGGGGGAGGGAACAAAATTTCAACTTTTCATGCTTGCTTAAACTTAACTTTTTGAACTAGGGTTGCCATAAATCAAAAAGGGGGAGATTGTTGCTGCAGAATGCACCCAAGTCAAACCTGGGTTTTGATAATGGCAACAGAGGTCAAAAGTTAAGTCTTACTTGTTTTTTTAACAATGTTACTCAAGTGTGCAGAGACAAAGCCCTAGCGAAGAACTGCTAGGCAACTGGCGAAGGACTGCCAGTATCTAAGCCCTAACGAAGGACTGCTAGGTAACTGGCGAAGGACTGCCAGTATCCAAGATCTAGCGAAGGACTACTAGGCGCCAGTCGAAGGACAGCCTGGGACTGAAGCCCTAGCGAAGGAATGCTAGGCACTGGGCGAAGGACAGCTCAACATCCAAGACCTGGCAAAGGACCGTCAGGCAAAAGTCCAACCAAAGGAGCGGTTGGCATCAGGTAAATTCTCCCGAGAGGAGTAGGTGAGGACGCGTTCCCCGTCGAGGGAACAGTAGGCGTCGGTTCGACCTAGGGCTCCATTTTGGAGACCAAAGTCAGAACCAAGACAGCTAAGGCTGTATAATCTAATACTTTATTGTTTTATTATGTTTTGGAATAACCTTGGATGCAGGATCGAAGGAACGTGTGTCTGCAGCTCAGAAAGCCTCAAAGGAATGAGGCAACAGCTGACCAGGGCACCCGGAGTGTCCCGGGCGCCCCCAAGGTGAACACAAAACACAAGACAGCAAGATGGGCTTCGACAGTTCAACTCCCGGGCGCCCCCGCTGCTCCCGGGCGCCCCCAGCATCCCGGGCGCCCCCATGCACAAGCCTCGATCCAGAAGCCAGCGAAGCGAAGATAGAAGTTTGACCCGGTCAATCCGGGCGCCCCGAGCGCTCCGGCCGCCCCGGTCAAAGCGGATCCTGAAGGTAAAGGGATCAGACGCTGACCGAGATTGAACCGGATCGAAGGACACGTGGGGGGGGGGCGCCCCCGACGTCCCGGGCGCCCCCAGGCCCTATATAAAGGGCCCTCGACCAAGGCTTCAGAGCAACAATTCACTCGACGCTTCTACGCTCTTCTGCTCTCGCGCTGCACCCCGGAATCCTTCCAACTCGAGCCGACGACGTCCCACTGCCCCGAAAAAGTTGAACTACCTCAGACGTCGGCAAAAGAGCTATTTAAGTTTACGTTACTGAATTCTGTAATAATCTTTTTGTAAACTATTTGCGCCTCATATAGAATTGCCCAAAGTAAACGGTCAACGACCGTGGGCCTTGGAGTAGGAGTCGACACAGGCTCCGAACCAAGTAAAATCGACTGTGTCTCTGTGTTGTGATTTTTAATTTCCACTGCGTACTTGCTCTAAAATTTTCGAAAAACGATTTCCGATATTCACCCCCCCCCCCCCCCCCGCTATCGGTTTTCTCGATCCAACAATCATGTACTTCAACCATAAGGAATTCATATCTAAATCATAACATGTATTTCTCTACATGTTTGATAGATAAAATTCATTTCTACATTTCTATCTTGAAATGTTAAATCATAACACATGAGATAAATAAAAAAATTTTTCGAAATCTCTCGAAGCACTAATCTTCAAAAATTTGAAGAAGAGGTTTTGTACTATATGATCCAACCATGATTTGCTCTGATACCACTGTTAGGTTCTGAGCGCAGCGGAATATTTATAATGAAGCAAAAAAAACTACTTTTAAATCATGGATCTTTTCGTGGTACATATAGTTCTAAACAAAATGATATGAAAACAAGCATAAATTAAAAACATACCTTGTAATCCTTTACTTACTTGTGAATAATATCACGAACAGATGAGAGCCCCACGTGTGACTCCTCTAGCGGTATCCACGCGCACAAGATCACGAACTAGATGATCCGTTAGGTGCTAGCCACTTGGATCGACAAAATTCTTTCGGATGCACTACGGATCTGGAGATGTGTCTCAAACTATAGAAGAAGTAGTCGAAGGCTTCCCGAGAGAGATGGAGAGAAATCGCACAAGAGAGAGATAAAGGAGAAGTGTATCCTCCTCTTCTTCTAAAGGTGGATATATATAGCCTCCAAGGAAGATGAAGAGACATGACTCTTCATATTCTTTATTAATTTATCATAATTGCGACTTTTGAAATTCTCCATTAATAATCATTAATAGAGACTCTTCATCTTCTCCATTAATAATCATTAATAGAGACTCTTCATCTTCTCCATTATTGCCACAATAATTGTGACATTTCAAATTCTCCAAAGAGAATAAAAGATAAATTCACTCACTCTTCTCTTCATCAAATAAATCCATATTTGATCTTGATCCATTCTCGCTTCCGATATTTTAGAAATAATTAATAATCCAATTAATTCTTATTCAGAAATAATAAATTGATTAATTTTAGTATCCACTAAAATAATCAACTACAGATACTGTTCGCGTCTAAGTGTTATGCGTGCGATCCTCTAGGTTCTATACACGAAGGCAGTGTAAATCCATACACAGACTAAGGTAACCATCTAGCAACAGTTTTTAGCCACTCGACGTGATAGAATATTAGTTATAAACTAAAACCTCCATAAACCGATTACTGTGTAATTCAATCTCTTCATCATTATCCTACATCCCAATTAATTTGGTGCAGTATGCATCATCACCGATTAATTGTTTTACTTGATTTTCAAGATATAATAGACTCATCTTGAATGATAATCATTCCTCCCATGGCCATAGATTTCGAGTCACTAATATCTCTATCAAGTGGCCAGGATGTTAACTCCCAAATCCAAGAGAGCGATGAATCCTCTATTGACTCAACACTATTCTCTCTACGTTTTGTCATACACCCAATTACCGTATTAATCACAATTCGATTAATGATTGCTTTTAATAGCATCAAAGTAAATAACTCCACGCATAGAATATATGAAGGTCTCAAGTCAAAAGGTCAGTTACACTCGTTCATTAAGACGAACTACCAACGATGCTTAATATGTGGTGTTCTTTTAAGTGGGTCATGTCCAGTGTACCTCTAAACTCAAGACACCCCCAAGTACAACTTGGATATCCATCCCTCCGGTGTATCTTGACCTAGTCATACTTAGCGTTGATCTAGATATCTATGTCCCCTCTATATATCTATCCGATCAAGGACGATTTTTAGAATAATATAACAATTAATCTGTGGGACTTTATCATTAATCATATACGTACAAAAAAGTAAATGATTAACGTCAAATACTTGCCTTTATTAAAATAATTATCCATAAATACATAAAAGTGTCTTGGCACATAAGTGCACACTAACAAAAACGTGACCCACTCTTTGGGAACGTGTGCTCACACGTTCTCACTTCTAACATCTCCCACTCGTGCAAGTCAAGTCACATAGACCAAATAAGAATAAGATCACAAAGACCACATATAGTCACATAAACTGATAGAACATCCAATTCATACTTTAGGGAAAATGATTCATGCGATAGCAAACATACTGAGCAATCATTGCTAAGAAAGTTGCGACACTTAACTTAGCTGCTCTCTGAGCGGTCAATACCAAGAAAGTTGTTACACTTTACTTAGTCGCTCTATCACATGAATCAGAGACATCAATCACATGCTTTTACCCTAGACTAAATCATTTACATCAATATGAACATCTCTAATCCCTCGTAATGACCACTAAGTCAAGAGCATGTTCAGTATTTCCAGTCAATACAATTATTCACAATCACATTTTACGTACTCAACAAAAAATTTAATTGGTCGACCAGTGAATAAGTGTCAATGATGTAAATCTCTCTTAGTCTTCCTATTTAGCTTGAATCTATTCATTCTAATCGGTTGCTTTCCTAGTTATGCTCCATAGACCAAATCATTCATAGCCAATAGGATACATGCTAAGGTAACAGACACTGATTAAAATTTCAAGCAGACAGCTAAATAGTCACATAGGGTAAATCTGAGATTAACTTATAATCTCAAAGGTCTCACATAGTAGAGAAGCAGGGATCCATTCTCCTACTACCCTTATTGTCGCTATAACACATGTGGTATGAATCACATGCTATGATGTTTTTCTCTTTTAACAAAAAGAGTACATGTTTTCTCAAAAATTAACATCGTACAGATTTGATCTAGACATACTTAATGTCTAATCCTGAATTCAACTTATGAATTTCAATATGGCTTTCAGCAGATTCAGTAAATGGTGGGTTCATTTACTCCGATTATTACATAAATGATCTCATCTTGATACAAAAACAAGGCGACTCCAACTTATAAGTATGTCTCTATTTATAGCTGCATAAGCTATCCCATAAGTAATAGTCTTACCTCTATTTATACTCAACAAATAGAGATGATTGTCCATGTGAGTGGACCAATCTCAACCTGCCAACATGCTTATCGAGACTTTTATCCAAAATGTAACACCAATATATACTGAATAAATCATGACACTTTCATATATTTGATTGTTTTACAATGTGTTACATTTTACGAAGTCACAAAGACTTCACAAAACCAAGAAATGACTCTTTAGTCAATGGCTTAGTAAAAGGATCTATAAGCATAGCACGGGTAGCAATATACTCAAGGACTACTTTTCTTTTGTCCACAATATCCCTTACATAATTATATTTAATTTCTATGTGCTTGCCTTTACTGTAATATTTGGGATCCTTGGAAAAAGCTATTGTAGCTTGATTGTCACAATACAATGTAACTAGACTCCCACAATCCTCAGCAATCTTCAAATGCTTCAGGAACCTTCTTAACCAGACAGCTTCTTGTACAGCCGCTGCACAAGACGCATATTCGGCTTCCATTGTCGACAGTGCTACACAAGCCTGGTTCTTGCTATTCCATGAGATGGCACCACCATTCAGCAAGAAAGTATAACCCGATGTGGATTTTCTGTCATCAAGGTCTCCTGCCCAATCTGCATCTGTATAGCCCTTCAGGCTCAACTTTGATCCTTGGAAACAGAGACA
This sequence comes from Boesenbergia rotunda, assembly GCA_024364735.1. NCBI lineage: Eukaryota > Viridiplantae > Streptophyta > Magnoliopsida > Zingiberales > Zingiberaceae > Boesenbergia > Boesenbergia rotunda. Next base: position 201,926 of record JAGFNQ010007938.1, read on the forward strand.
ATAATCTGCCGTCCCATTGAAATATCTAAATATTCTCTTCACCGCCTTCCAGTGTCTCGATCTTGGGTTTGACTGGAAACGGCTAACCAAGCCAACAGCATAGCTGATATCTGGGCGTGTACACAACATAGTGTACATTAAGCTACCAATGGCACTGGCATATGGTTTTTTCTTCATATCGACTATTTCATTAGGAGTCTTGGGATACATACTTTTGCTCAGAACAGTGCCTCTTGCTACAGGAGTTTGTTCAATGTTGCAGTTTGACATATTGAAGTGTTGTAACATCTTAGTAATATAAGCTTCTTGAGACAAACCCAAAAGTCTTTTTGGTCGATCTCTAATGATCTTTACACCTAAGATGTACTCGGCTTCTCCCATATCTATTATGTCAAATTGTGATGAAAGCCACGATTTGATTTCTATCACAAACTGTATATCATTTCCAGCTATTAGCATATCATTAACATATAACGATAATATGACAATCTTTCCTTTATCCTCCTTGAGGTATACACAATGATCCTCATTGATCATTTCGAAACCATAAGATAAAATGACTTCATTGAATCTTATGTTCCATTGTCTCGACGCTTACTTTAGCCCATATATAGTCTTTTTAAGTCTACATACTTTATCCTCTTGGCCTTCAGCAATATAACCTTCTGGCTGTGCCATATAGATTTCCTCATCAAGATTACCATTAAGGAAAACCATTTTTACATCCATCTGATGTAATTCCAAGTCATAATGTGCTACTATAGCTAAAATGACACGTATTGACACAAACTTCACAACAGGGGAAAATATCTCTTCAAAATCAGTACCCTCCATTTGGGTATATCCTTTTGCAACCAGACGAGCTTTGTATCTATTAATCGATCCATCTGCTTTCCTCTTGATTTTGAGAATCCACTTATTCCCAATAGCCCTTCGGCCCGGAGGAAGATCGACTAAATCCCAAACATGATTCTTTCTCATAGACTCCATTTCTTCATCCATTATAATTCTCCATTTTTCTATAACTGAGCATCTCAATGCTTCCTCAATCGTTCGAAGTTCCTCATCGTCAATAGGGAGAATCATTAATGCCTCATTCTCAATGTCAAACCTTCTTTTGGGAATAATCTTGCGATTACTCCTTCGCAGGTCTGACTGCTGAGAAACTGAAACTGATTCATTCATTGGCAAATCACTCCCACTAGGTAAACTAGATTCAGGTTTCTCCTGTGATTCCTGATTCGTTGATAAAGGAACAATATCCTCCTCCTCTATAACAAATAGAGGAATCGATTTATCAACTTCACCTCTTGTTGGGAACTCAGTTTCAAGAAAAATCGCACCTCTTGACTCTATTTCAGAGATGGTTCCATCCTGTTGCTCACCAATAAAAACATAACCCTTAGAAGTATCAGAATACCTTACAAAGATACACTTTTTACCCCTTGATCCTAGTTTTCCATATTTGTGAGTCTTATCATGAACGTAGGCAGCTGACCCCCAAGGTCTCAGATTACTCAAATCTGATTTTCTGCCTATCCAACGTTCTTATGGTGTAGATGGAATAGACTTAGAAAGCACTACGTTAAGTATATAGGTAGCAGCTAATAATGCATCTCCCCAATAGGAAATAGGTAAATTAGCTTGAGCCATCATAGACCTAACCATATCTAGAAGAGTTCTATTTTTTCTTTCAGCAACCCCATTTTGCTGTGGAGTTCCAGGGATCGTTAGCTATCTAATAATTCCTTTTTCGTTACATATTGTCTTAAACTGATCAAACAAATACTCACCTCCACGGTCAGTGCGTAAGGTTTTAACCTTACGATCCAATTGATTCTCAACTTCGTTCAAATAACGTTTGAAGCAATCTAATACTTCATATTTATGAGAAATCAAATACACATGACTGAAACGTGTGAAGTCATCAATAAATGTAACGAAATAGGAACCTCCATGTCTAGCCTTCACATTCATTGGACCACATACTGTTGGATCGAGAGAACCGATAGAGGGGGGGTGAATATCGGAAATCATTTTTCGGAATTACTTAGAGCAAGTACGCAGCGGAAATTAAGAAAACAAAATCACACAGAGACACGATCGATTTTACTTGGTTTGGAGCCTGGGTCGACTCCTACTCCAAGGCCCACGGTCGTTGACCGTTTACTTTGGGCAATTCTATATGAGGCGCAATGAAAGTTTACAAATATTGATTTACAAATACAGTATAGTAAACTTAACGAAAAGAAAGCTCTTCTTTTTACCGACGTCCGATGAAGGTTGACTTTTTCGGAGCGGAACGTCGTCGGCTCGAGTTGGGAGGTTTCCGGAGCAAGGCAAGAGAGCGGAAGAGCGTAGAAGCGTTGATTGGAAGTGATGACTGAAGCTTGGGGTCGAGGGCCCTTTATATAGGGCCTGGGGGCGCCCGGGACATCGGGGGCGCCCCCCCCCCCCCCCACGTGGCATTTGATCCGGAAATGTCTCGGTCGCTTCTGATCTCTTCAATTTCGGGATCAGCTTTGACCGGGGGCGCCCGGATTGACCGGGTCAAACTTCTATCTTCTTGGCTTCGAGGGGAGCTGCTTCGGTGGCTGTCACTGGGGGCGCCCGCAGCGCAGGGGGCGCCCGGGAGCAGCGGGGGCGCCCGGGAGCACGGGGGCGCCCGGGAGATGAGCTGCGAAGCCTGCTCTTTGGGTTTTGTGTTTTGTGTTCACCTTGGAGGCGCCCGGGACACTCTGGGCGCCCTGGTCAGCTGTTGCCTCATTCCTTTGAGGCTCTCTGAGCTGCAGACACACGTTCCTTCGGTCCTGCATCCAGGGTTAGTCCAAAACACAATAAAATAATAAATTATTAGTTTATACAGCCTTAGCTGTCTTGGTTCTGACTTTGAGTCTCCAAAATGGAACCCTAGGTCGAACCGACGCCTACTGTTCCCTCGACGGGGAACGCGTCCTCACCTACTCCTCTCGGGAGAGTGTACCTGATGCCAACCATTCCTCTGGTTGGACTTTTGCCTGACGGTCCTTTGCCAGGTCTTGGATGCCGAGCTGTCCTTCGCCCGGCGCCTAGCATTCCTTCGCTAGGGCTTCAATCCCAAGCTATCCTTCGCCTGGCGCCTAGCATTCCTTTGCTAGGTCTTGGATACTAGCAGTCCTTCGTCAGTTGCCTAGCAGTCCTTCGCTAGGGCTTGGATACTGGCAGTCTTCGCCAGGTGCCTAGCAGTCCTTCGCTAGGGCTTTGTATCCTGCACACTCAAGTGACATGTTAGATAACAAGTAAGACTTAACTTTTGAACCCTGTTGCCATTATTAAAACACAGGTTTGGCTTTGGTGCTTTCTGCACCAACACATACATCCGAATGAATTAATTGCAATGGTGAATCAGCTCTAATAGCCTTACCAAATGGTTTTCTTGTTGCTTTTCCAGCAAGACAATGCTCACATATGGATAGGTTAATCTTAGCATGAGTGCCCAATAGACCCTCCTTAGCTAATCGATTCATCCGTTCTTGTCCGATATGTCCTAGTCTAGCATGCCAAACTTCCTCACTAATATTAGCATCACTAGTAAGAGCAATGTTTGAAAAAACAACTATTAATTCCATAATTAATATCTTGTCCTACATCAAGAACCATGAAACCATTCATTACATAACCACATCCAATTAACACGGAGTTAATACGAAGTTCCACACAACGACTGAAAAAATTTATACAATAACCCAAATCAAGAAGACTAGTTACAGAAACTAGATTCAGTTGAATCTCAGGAGCATAAAGGACATCATGCAGAAACAGGGTATTTCCACCACATAGGTTGAGTATGCAAGTGTCAATTCCTTTGACTTCAATTCTTGCATTGTTTCCCACATATATCCACTTATTACCAGCTGGTACTCGATGGTACTCCACGTATGTAGCTCGATCACGAGCTACATGGTTCGTTGCTCCTGAATCTATAATCCACAAAGGATAAGAATCAGCCAACAATACTGAACTAGCAACATAATGCTCGTGAATAGAAAATAAATATGGATCTACCTTTTTTGGCTCAGTACATTCCCGAGCAAAGTGGTCTTTCTTGCCATAGTTATAACAAGTCAACTTGTTCTTCGGTTTCTGTTCATACTTCTTTCCTTTAATGTTCTTCTTGATTGGGCCTTGCCCAGCAGCAGTAGCTTCTTTTCCTTTTCCCTTTCCCTTTCCTTTCTTGAACCATCTTTTCTTATTCTTGGATCCAGAGCCTTCAGCTACAAAAGCTTGTCCAGAAATCCTTGCGGATTCTATTCTCTCCGCCTCTAATTCAACATGGCGTGAGACGTCAATGAAAGTCTTAATACTTTCACTATGTGTGAGGTTCTGCTTCATCGATTCCCAAGAATCAGGAAGGGAACGAATAACTGCTTGAACCTGTTGTTCATCAGTCAACTCATGACCAGCAGTTTTCAGCTCTCGAATCATATTCCCCATTTCCCTCAGATGTTGGGCCACGGAGACATTCAGGCATTTCTTATAGCTGTCAAACTTGATTGTCAGCTGACGAAGCTTGCTCAAACTAACTCCACTGTATTTATCTCTCAGGGCAACCCAGACAGCATGAGCCGATGGTAATTGCTCATACTCATATATCAGGTCATCTACCATTGAACTAATCAAAATACCCTTGGCAGTGGAGTCATTTTTCTTCCATGCCTTATAGGCATCAAGATCACGTCTATGCTGAGCTGTAGAACCATCTGTAGGTTCTACCATAAATTGATTTACAGCTTCTAGAACTTCTTGTTCCTCAAGTACATACTGTATCTTAAGGTGTCATATTTTGTAGTTGTCCCCATTTAATTTTTCTCCTTTATTGAATTCAGTTATTATATTCTTCGTTGCCATGATCTAACATAAATAAACGTATTATTTAGTCATTTAGTGTAACTCATATGCATGTAATTAATAACTAACTCATTGTAAATTAGAGTTGGTTTACAAAATCAAGTGGTAACTACGTTCCCACTTATCCTCCGTATATCCAATCTAATAAGTATTTATTAGTTATTTTACATACATCCCATCATATGAACTAATCATAAATGAACTTATCATTCAAATGAAATGAGCTAATCATTAAGAAGTTTTGTTAACACATAACATAACTTTTCGAGAAAAAAAACTGTTCATACAAAACGACAGTAACTACTACATGACTAAAAACTAAATGAGCAAATATTGTTTGTGCATAACAACAATAACAAAGACAAACTCTAATAAACTAGATAAGCTAGCACTACTCCCACTAGGACAGAGACTAGTGCGGTGGTAAATACTATCCCTTCATCCCAGACTTGACAAGAGGTAAGTTAACTTCAGGATCCTCCACCGATTCTATAGGATCCTCCTCGATTTCTTCAATTGGATCCATCTCGAATTCCTCCGGATCCTCCTCGAATTCTTCAATTGGATCCATTTCTGGATCCTCTTTGAATTCTTCCATTGGATCCATTTCGAATTCTTCAGGATTCTCCTCGAATTCTACAATTAGATCCATTTCTGGATCCTCTTCTAGTTCGTCCTCAGAGTCTTCCAGATCTTCTTCCGAAAAAGTTTGGCGAAGTAGTTCTCTGCACAGCTCGGTATATGTGATTCGCCCTTCAAAGCATCCCCAGATACATCTTGCAGTTATTCCACCACACCTCGGCAATGAACGAATCAATGCCCCGATCCGGTAGTTATCTAGGACTGGAAACTCTTCCTGCTCTAGTTTCCAAAATAAACGATCAAGCCTTCCCATATGCCCTTGGATTCCAAGACTTGGGCGGTAGTCAATCTCCTCTATTTGTTCCCTTAGCTCATTCCGTCGCACATCGCGACGAGTCATTGTGGTAATAAATCTCGGCATCTAGAATTGAAATACACAATGTCAGTACAAAACCGACAAACCAGTAACAAAACTGATTTAATTCAATTCACAATTATGCATAAACTCACAGAGTCATAAACAGATAAGAAAAATAAATTTTCTTAATTTGGGGAGCTTTATTGACTAACACATTAGGCTGATCGATTAGGAAATTGAATCCTTAGTCTGGGTCCATTATCCTCATTAGAACTAATCTAATCGGACAGGGATGACTTATCTTAGTCGTTAGCTCACTTAATTCAAAGTCAAATCTATTGATTAAACCAAACAAAATGGTTCTGGTTTGTATTAAACTGATCTGATTAAATTAACTAGTGGTTTGAACTAGATCCTGATTTTATTAGATCAATTTGGTCTAGTCAAACCAACTAATGGTTCGAACTAGACATAAACATAGTTGGATCAAGTTGGTCTAATTAAATCAACTAATAATTTAAATTCCAGTTGAAATGAACCAACTTAATCGGATTTAATTAATTCTAATTAAAATTTAATCCATTTAATCAAATTTTTTGTCTATTTCCAATAACCAATAGCCAAATTTTAATACAAATTCAACTAAGCAATAAGATATTAATTAAAGCACAAAGCTAACTAATTTAATGAAAGCAAAAAAAAAACAACATGCAACTTTTATCTAACTGTATCAACGGGTTAAATTTGCATGCAAATTTTTTTTATTTATTAAAAAAAAATTCTCAGGTTTTTTTTCGAGTTTTCTTCCACCACGTTTTTTTTCGAGTTTTCTTCCGCCGCTTACACACGTGACTACCGCAACAAATACGACAACCACGGTGGCTACTCATCGCACCTCCCGACGTAGTCCTCGGCATTCTCCAGCCGCAGAAATCGATCGCCGGCAGTGTAACACCCAATAATTTTCTGGTATTATTAGGTATTTTTCGAAATTTTATGGCATTTTTTTGGATTAAAAATAAAAAGAAAAAAAATAAGGGGTCGGGTGGGATTTGATCCCGCGACCACAAGGGAAGCAAAGCCTTAAGGGCATCCGAGTAACCAGCTGGGCTAGGGTATCAAGCACAGAAAAGGTTGGAGAGAAATAATGTTATAGGGTAGTTAGGCCTTTTCATTAAGAGATATATTAACCCCGCTTAAGTCATGAAAGGGAGATTAGGGATTGTTGGCGGCTGCGTGCGAGAAGAGGGCGAGGGAGGGGCTGCGAAAACAGAGGAAGCCAAGGAATTCTTCTTCTTCTTCTCATTCCCCTTGAGTAGAGAGAATCTAAGGTTTCTCCCTAGGGCAAAAGAGTGGAGGTTTCTCACAAGGAAGAAGAGAGGAGTTCTACGCTAGGTTTATACCTCGATTTAGTGAGTTTTCTTCAAGATAAGGGTAAGTAGATCACTCACCTGCAATAGGAGTAGTTTTCGTATGTAAGATCTTGTTGTAGAACTATGTTTTATGATGCATGCGTTAAGATTATGGTTAGCGTGTGTTTTAAGTTCTTAAAGATGCATGTTTTTCATGATAGAAATTTAATTTGGTTTAGATTTGGTGTATGTAAGCTAAGCAAGATAAGATTTAATTTGTGAAGAGTCCCAAAAATGAGGTTGGGATTAAGGGCACGCAAGGTGCTCGATGAAAGTCCCAAGTAAGAAAGGTAAAGAGTTTTAAGTCCAAAGTTTATGCAAAAGTAAGATAGTTGATAAGTATAAGTACTGTAAGTAAGAAAGTATTTTATTTTCAGAAAGTGACATGTACCGGGCAAATGGAAGGCCCACCGAAAGATAGAAAGAAGCTCTAATAGGGTGTGGTGGCTAGCTACCCCACAACCTATTAGAGAAGCGCGCAATTGGTACATTGATACCATGGTACAATGTCAAGGCCTAAAGAAAGTTGAATATTATTTTCAAGTATATAAGTATTTACAAGTGTTTTAGCTTTGAGTACATGTCTTTATTTCAATAAGTTCACATTGATACTTTGCAAGCATGATAAAGGGTAAGAGTAAAGAGGTTAGTGTTTTAATGTATGAGCATGTTAAGTTTGCAAATGTTTTATGCAAGTAATGTTTTCAACATGATTGAGCATGATAAGTATATGTAAGTTTTCCCATGTGCATGTATTTTGGAAGTAAGCATTCTTTGAAAAGGGCATGTTTATCCCTTATCGTTTGGATTTGTGAGTTAGGATTTACTTACTAAGCAATTTGCTTATTAGTTGCATTTTCCTTCTATTGCAGATAAAGATAAAGAAAAAGCATAAGTTAAGGAGGCGAAGGGACTTGCTTTGATGTTCAGTGGCGGCGGAACCGTGGAAGAGATCTTTGGGCTAAGTCTTGTAGAACATGTGTTTTGGTGTTTTGAAGTGGTAGAATGAATGACTTTGTTTAAACTACGCATAGAGATTATGTTTGGTACAAACTCTAGAGTGTTTTGCTTACATTTTGATAGTTTTGTTAAATCTCGCAAGGATTCTAATTTCAAGTTATTGAATTCGTTTTGAGTTGCTAAAATGTTCATAAAACTAGTATAGAGTATAGAAATGGAGTTGTGTCTTTGTATATCTTGGAAGTATATGTTTTGTGGATCGTTGGAGATGGTTTTCAGGTCTGAAATGCAGGTTTTCAGGCGTGCCAGTCGACTGGTTCAGAACCAGTCGACTGCGATATCGAACAGAACTTTCTGTTCGATGCACCAGTCGACTGCCATGAGGCCAGTCGACTGGTGCCGCGCCCAGAAACTTGCTGTGACCGATACCAGTCGACTGGCTATATAGCAGTCGACTGGTACCATTGAAAAGAAAGTGGTATAGAGCAGCTGGTTAGTGCTTTAGTTTCACAACTAAGAGGTCTAGGGGTCAATTCCTGGCCAAGCTAATAAAATTAAAGTTGTTTTGTTTTTTTTTTGAAAAAAAAAGAGAGAAGGAAGAAAAAAAAAATTTCATAGCAAGTTAAAGGAAATCAAGTAGTTATAACCTAAGGCTAGGAATAAGGTAAAGTTAAGGTTAAGTGAATGTGGCGCTCGCCTTAAGGAAGAGAAGTAGAGAAGGCGGGGCGTCACAGAGTGGTATCAGAGCCAGTTTTCCATCCTTCCGCCACACTGACATCAAGCATCAATCCTACTGCCTGCCAAGTAAGAAGTTCATGTATTGTAGTATTATATACATTCTTTATTGACTGCTAATATCAGTAAGTGAATGATGATCGAAAAGTATGTAAGTATTATTATTATATGCTAATGTAAGCATAGAGATAGTGAAGTAAGTTAGTAAGAGATAATGAGTATTTATTTCTTATTTATTTTCTGTACACCATAGAGCAAGAGAGATGGCAAGAGGACGTCCCAGAATTGTCCGCAACGAGGAGCAAGCTCCTAGAGAACAGGAGTCAACTGAGTCAGTACCACCCACAGATCTTCAAGGAGTGGTGGCCCAGCTCCAGAGGCAACTTGCTGAGCAGCAGCAAGTTATTGCTGCCTTGATGGCTAATCAGCAGGCCACTCCTGTTGCCACGCCAGTGGCGCCAGTGGCACAAGTAGTGGCACTAGCGGTGACAGAGACTCCCCCAGTACCTCTGACAAGAGAAGTGAGACAGGAAGCATATCTGATCCAGTGGCAGAGACTGAAGCCCGAGAATTTTTCTGGCACAAGTGAACCATGGGATGCTCAGGCATGGTTCAAAACGGTGGAAAGTATAATGGAGTTACTGGACTGGCCCGAGGTGGAGAAGATAAAGTGCACATCCTTCTGCCTTACTGGAGATGCTAGGATGTGGTGGGAAAGAGTGAAAGCTAAGAGGAATGTGAATCAGATGACCTGGGCCGACTTTGAAGCAGAATTTCTGGAAGAGTACTTTCACATGAAAGTGACAAACAAGCACTACGATGAATTCACTGAGTTCCGTCAAGGAGATCTATCTGTAGATGAAGCAGTGAAGAAGTTCAATCGACTAGCTCGCTTGTGCCCGGAGTTAGTTAGCACTGAAAAGGAAAGGGTCAGGTTGATGCTCAAGATGCTGAGGCCTCAGATAGCTTTGAATGTGGCCGGCAGTGGTAATAGACCACAGACTTCAGAAGAACTAGTAAGTAGTGCTTTGATCACTGAGCACTACTTGAATAGTATAAAGGCCACACGTGTGCAACAACAACAGGCATCAGCCCAGAAGTCCCAAGGGAATCCTCAGAACCAACAAAACTGGAAAGAGAATTCAGGCAAGAGGAAGCAGTTGGACCAGAAGACTTCTGAGGGCAACAAAGGGGGCGCATCAAGCAAGCAACTCAAGTATTCTCCTTGCCCGAAGTGTGGGAAGACACATCCTGGAGTATGTCGTCAGGGCATGAGCGGATGCCATATTTGTGGAGCAGAGGGACATATGATGAAGGCTTGCCCTAACCGGTCGAGTATTGGCGGATGTTATATCTGTGGAGTAGTAGGGCATCTGGCCAAGGCTTGCCCTAAAGCAAAGCCGCCTCCACCACAGCTCCTTTAGTACGGGGGTGGATCAGCCCAGTTGCACCATATGCAGTCAGCAATGGAGGGACCCTATTTCAGTCAAGCGAGAATGGAAGCCTCACCAGCCACGACCAACGCCAGGATTTTCGCCATCACCAAGGAAGAGGCGGCAAATTCTCCTACTATGGTCACAGGTCGAATACTCATCTCATCCCAATATGCTGTTGTGTTATTCGATACTGGGGCAACCCATTCCTTTGTATCCATGTTTTTCTCTAAGAAGCTAGGGATCCCACCAGAAAGATTGAGTCATGTTTTTCTCTAAGAACTTTACCATCGGGGGAAGTAATGACCTCTACTGAGAGACTGAGGGCAGTACCAATCTGGATTTCCAACCGAGAGCTCTACAGTGACTTGGTAGTCCTTGAGATGAAGGATTACGATGTCATTTTAGGGATGGACTTCTTGAGCAAGTACAATGCTTCTATAGACTGCCGCAAGAGAAAAGTCAAGTTCACACCAGAAGCAGAACCTTCATTTGAGTTTATTGGAGACCCAAGGAGAAAGACAAAGAGGTTCCTATCTATCTTACAAGCTCAGAGAATGTTAGAGCAGGGGTGCTCTGGTTTTCTAGCTCATATAGTGGATGCAAGTCAAGGAGAAGGATTGAAGAGAGAAGAAGTGAGGGTAGTCTGTGACTATCCTGAGGTGTTTCCTGAAGAGCTACCAGGACTCCCTCGCAATCGGGAAATTGAGTTTGAAATTGAGTTGGCCCCAGGAACCAACCCAATTTCGAAGGCACCTTATCGCATGGCGCCAGCAGAACTGAAAGAATTACAAGAACAATTGCAAGAGCTGCTTGACAAGGGTTTCATCCGCCCTAGTCATTCACCTTGGGGAGCTCCTGTATTGTTCGTTAAGAAGAAAGATGGATCTATGCGAATGTGCATAGATTATCGAGCTTTGAATAAGGTAACCATCAAGAACAGATATCCTTTGCCAAGGATAGATGATTTATTTGATCAGCTGAAGGGAGCCACAGTGTTCTCCAAGATAGATCTGCGATCAGGTTACCATCAGCTTAGAGTGAAGGAGAGTGATGTGCCAAGGACTGCTTTCAGTACAAGATATGGGCACTACGAGTTTGTGGTCATGCCCTTTGGAGTGACAAACGCCCCTGCGACGTTTATGGATCTAATGAATAGAGTGTTCAAGGACTTTCTTGACAAGTTCGTCATTGTCTTCATTGATGATATCCTAGTGTATTCAAAGACTCAGGAAGAACATGAAGAACACCTGAAGATAGTGTTGCAGACCTTACACCAGAGGGAGTTGTACGCCAAATTCTCAAAGTGTGAGTTTTGGTTGGACCAGGTGGCCTTCCTAGGCCACATCATTTCCAAGGAAGGTATTATGGTAGACCCAGCCAAGATTGAAGCAGTTAGTAACTGGAGTCGACCAAGGAATGCCAGTGAGATCAGAAGTTTTCTGGGTTTGGCAGGGTACTACAGAAGGTTTGTGGAGGACTTTTCAAAGATAGTTTCTCCACTTACAACCCTTACCAGAAAGAATAAGAAGTATGAGTGGACTAAAGACTGTGAGCAGAGTTTCCTTGAGTTGAAGAAGAGACTGACCAGCACTCCTATCCTTACAGTACCCGAAGGTGATAAGAGCTTTGATATATACAGTGATGCATCAAAGCTAGGACTTGGAGCAGTCCTTATGCAAGAAGGCAAAGTCATAGCTTATGCTTCCAGACAACTCAAGGACTATGAAAAGAATTACCCCACTCATGATCTGGAGTTGACAGCTGTAGTCTTTGCTCTAAAGATATGGAGGCATTACTTGTATGGATTGCAGTGTAAGATTTATACAGATCACCAGAGTCTGAAATATTTCTTCACTCAGAAAGACCTCAATATGAGACAGCGAAGGTGGCTCGAGTTAGTGAAGGACTATGACTGTGAGATTCTTTACCACCCTGGTAAGGCAAATAGAGTAGCAGATGCACTGAGTAGAAAGACTTGTGCCACTTTGATGTCCTTATCAGCATTGGCACCACCATTACAGAAGGAGATAGTAGATTATGGAGTGGAGATTATTGATGGACAGCTAGCCCTATTGACACTAGAGTCAACTTTGCTTGAAGAGATACAGAAAGAGCAAGCTGAGGATTCTGATATCCAAAGGATCAAGCAAGAGGTGCAAGAAGAAGAGAGTAAAGAGTTTAGAGTATCTGACAGTGGGATACTCTATTATGGTGACCGTTTGTGTGTTCCCAAGAATGAAGAGCTGAGAAAGAAGATTCTTGAAGAAGCCCATGGAACTCCCTACTCCATGCATCCTGGTTCTACCAAGATGTACCAGGACTTGAAAAGAAATTTTGGTGGTCCGGAATGAAAAGAGACATAGCTAGGTATGTCAGCACCTGCCTGACATGTCAGAGAGTTAAAGCAGAACACCAGAGACCAGGAGGTGTCCTACAGCCCATTCAAATTCCAGAGTGGAAATGGGAAGACATAGCCATGGATTTCATAGTTGGTTTACCAAAGACAACTAATGGCTATGATGCTATTTGGGTGATAGTAGACAGATTGACCAAGTCTGCCCATTTTTTGGCAATCAGAGTGTCTTACTCAATTGAAAAGTTAGCCCAATTATATGTGCAGGAAGTGATCTGACTACACGGAGTCCCGAAGACCATTATCTCTGATAGGGATGGTCGTTTCACTTCACACTTTTGGGAATGCGTACAGACAGCGTTGGGCACCAAACTGAAATTTAGCTCAGCTTTCCATCCTCAGACTGATGGACAGACAGAGAGAGTGAATCAGGTTCTAGAAGATATGCTCAGAGCTTGTGCATTGGACTTCAAGTGCAGTTGGTGCAAGTATTTATGTTTAGCTGAGTTTGCCTACAACAACAGTTACCAAGCCACTATTGGTATGGCACCCTATGAAGCTCTTTATGGTAGGAAGTGTAGATCTCCCCTCTGTTGGTATGAAGGAAGTGAGAAGAAGGAAATGGGGTCACAGACTGATCTTATAGATGATACCACAGAAGCTATAAAGAGCATCCGCCAGAGGATAGAGACTGCTCAGAGTAGGCAGAAGAGTTACGCCGATGTACGCCGTAGGCCGTTAGAGTTTGAAGTTGGGGATACAGTTTTCCTCAAAGTAGCTCCTATGATGGGTGTGACGAGATTTGGCAAGAAAGGCAAGCTAAGTCCTCGATACGTAGGGCCCTACCCAGTGACGAAAAGAGTTGGCAAAGTAACTTATGAGTTGGAGCTACCCTCAGAGATGTCAGCAATACACAATGTGTTCCATGTCTCATTGCTAAAGAAGCATACCCCAGATGCCAACCAAGTGATTGAGCCACAGATGGTACAAGTGCAAGAAGATCTCAGTTATGAAAGTCGACCTATTAAGATAATAGATCGAGCAGATAAGAAGCTGAGGAACAAAGTGGTACTATTAGTGAAAGTCTTATGGCTGAATCAGAAGTATGAAGAGGCAACTTGGGAATCAGAAGATAGCATGAGGCAACGGTATCTAGAGCTGTTCTAAGTTCGAGGACGAACTTTTTATAAGGTAGGGAGGATTGTAACACCCAATAATTTTCTGGTATTATTAGGTATTTTTCGGAATTTTATGACATTTTTTCGGATTAAAAATAAAAAGAAAAAAAATAAGGGGTCGGGTGGGATTTGATCCCGCGACCACAAGAGAAGCAAAGCCTTAAGGGCATCCGAGTAACCAGCTGGGCTAGGGTATCAAGCATAGAAAAGGTTGGAGAGAAATAATGTTATAGGGTAGTTAGGCCTTTTCATTAAGAGATATATTAACCCCGCTTAAGTCATGAAAGGGAGATTACGAATTGTTGGCGGCTGCGTGCGAGAAGAGGGCGAGGCTGTGAAACCAGAGGAAGCCAAGGAATTCTTCTTCTTCTTCTCATTCCCCTTGAGTAGAGAGAATCTAGGGTTTCTCCCTAGGGCAAAAGAGTGGAGGTTTCTCACAAGGAAGAAGAGAGGAGTTCTACGCTAGGTTTATACCTCGATTTAGTGAGTTTTCTTCAAGATAAGGGTAAGTAGATCACTCACCTGCAATAGGAGTAGTTTTCGTATGTAAGATCTTGTTGTAGAACTATGTTTTATGATGCATGCGTTAAGATTATGGTTAGCGTGTGTTTTAAGTTCTTAAAGATGCATGTTTTTCATGATAGAAATTTAATTTGGTTTAGATTTGGTGTATGTAAGCTAAGCATGATAAGATTTAATTTGTGAAGAGTCCCAAAAATGAGGTTGGGATTAAGGGCACGCAAGGTGCTCGATGAAAGTCCCAAGTAAGAAAGGTAAAGGGTTTTAAGTGCAAAGTTTATGCAAAAGTAAGATGGTTGATAAGTATAAGTACTGTAAGTAAGAAAGTATTTTATTTTCAGAAAGTGACATGTACCGGGCAAATGGAAGGCCCACCGAAAGATAGAAAGAAGCTCTAATAGGGTGTGGTGGCTAGCTACCCCACAACCTATTAGAGAAGCGCGCAATTGGTACATTGATACCATGGTACAATGTCAAGGCCTAAAGAAAGTTGAATATTATTTTCAAGTATATAAGTATTTACAAGTATTTTAGCTTTGAGTACATGTCTTTATTTCAATAAGTTCACATTGATACTTTGCAAGCATGATAAAGGATAAGAGTAAAGAGGTTAGTGTTTTAATGTATGAGCATGTTAAGTTTGCAAATGTTTTATGCAAGTAATGTTTTCAACATGATTGAGCATGATAAGTATATGTAAGTTTTCCCATGTGCATGTATTATGGAAGTAAGCATTCTTTGAAAAGGGCATGTTTATCCCTTATCGTTTGGATTTGTGAGTTAGGATTTACTTACTAAGCAATTTGCTTATTAGTTGCATTTTTCTTCTATTGCAGATAAAGGTAAAGAAAAAGCATAAGTTAAGGAGGCGAAGGGACTTGCTTTGATGTTCAGTGGCGGCGGAACCGTGGAAGAGATCTTTGGGCTAAGTCTTGTAGAACATGTGTTTTGGTGTTTTAAAGTGGTAGAATGAATGACTTTGTTTAAACTACGCATAGAGGTTAAGTTTGGTACAAACTCTAAAGTGTTTTGCTTACATTTTGATAGTTTTGTTAAATCTCACAAGGATTCTAATTTCAAGTTATTGAATTCGTTTTGAGTTGCTAAAATGTTCATAAAACTAGTATAGAGTATAGAAATGGAGTTGTGTCTTTGTATATCTTGGAAGTATATGTTTTGTGGATCGCTGGAGATGATTTTCAGGTCTGAAATGCAGGTTTTCAAGCGTGCCAGTCGACTGGTTCAGAACCAGTCGACTGCGATATCGAACAGAACTTTCTGTTCGATGCACCAGTCGACTGCCATGAGGCCAGTCGACTGGTGCCGCGCCCAGAAACTTGCTGTGACCGATACCAGTCGACTGGCTATATAGCAGTCGACTGGTACTATTGAAAAGAAAGTGGTATAGAGCAGCTGGTTAGTGCTTTAGTTTCACAACAACGAGGTCTATGGGTCAATTCCTGGACAAGCTAATAAAATTAAAGTTATTTTGTTTTTTTTGAGAAAAAAAAGAGAGAAGGAAGAAAATAAAAAATTTCATAGCAAGTTAAAGGAAGTCAAGTAGTTATAACCTAAGGCTAGGAATAAGGTAAAGTACAGGTTAAGTGAATGTGGCGCTCGCCTTAAGGAAGAGAAGTAGAGAAGGCGGGGCGTCACAGGCAGTGCTCACAAAATATGAGATCATCCGACGAGCGAGAGGAGTACGACACAGAACCGCAATTTCATGTAATTGGGTTTTTATAACAAGGGAGTTTCCGAAATAAAATGATTTATCTATTTCATGCTTTGGAATCTATACATGCTCTGATACCATTGTTGATTCTAATGCATGATAAAGAACGAATCATAAAGAACGAATCTTCGAAATTGAAAAACGATAAACACTTACAATGGATTCAACGCGGCCTTCGTTGTTCTTTGCGCTTGTCGTCGGAAGAACGATCACGGAATCGGAAAGCTTTTCCCCTCTCGGATTCACGAACCAAATCCCTCGGACTCTTTGGACGTTCACTTCTCTCAATCTTGCCTTCTATCTTGCACTTGAACGAATCAAGATTTTCACACACCTCCTTCTTGTCCTCTTCCTATAGGAGAGCAAGAGGCCAAAAAGAGTGGGGAGGGAGGGAAAAACGTGGCCCACTCTTTGGGAACGTGTGCTCACACGTTCCCACTTCTAACAGAAACTTTGAATTAAACATATGAAGACTAAAAGAAATCAAATAAAGTTTGCCTGCAAGGTTAACACCTGACAAATTATTGCTAGAGAACCTTTAAAATTTCGGATCACTTTGTTTGACAAATTGTAGGAAGTCTTTAAAAAATGGTTACGACCATAAAAATTATAGTAGTATTTGATTTACTAGTGAGATTCAAGAATAAATGATGATTGGTGCTGCTCAAGTTCCTCTATGACAATTCACCAATGACACGTCGGAAAGGATGAGCTTTGTGTGGTGGCTGGCCAGACTTCCTCAGGTAGGCCCTAAAAGGTGAACTCGAGTTAGGAAGATGGTTAGAACAGTCACTCCAATGCTCAAGTTAGAGATAGAAATCAAGAGAAAATGCAATAGGAATGATTAGGGGTTTTTTTGCACATATACTTTTTCCTTTGAGGTGAATATCTTTTTATAGGGGGTTGATGGAAGACACCTATCCCCACGATCCTGCAGGCTTCGCCTACATTACTTTGCCAAGGGTGAGTTTTATGGTATATTCAGATGAGTTTACAATGGGCATTTTTTAATAGGGCATGTTTTCCGGAACCGTTTCGCCAAAGTTCTTCAAAGTCGTTACTATTTTTTGGGGATCATGAATTTACTTGGGCTTCCCGTTGAATGCAAGTGGTGATGTTTTCGCTGGTAGGAGGAATCCTACCTCAAGGGTTGAACTCGAGGTCGACCTGAAGAGCTAAACTACGATTTGGTCTTATCTTCAAGTCGAGAGTTCAACCCTTGAGCTCGGGTTAGGAGATCGGATCGGGAGCCTGACTCATGCTCCCGGCTTGAGTCTCTTAACTCCAATGAGGTAGTCACATGTAGTGATCCGTGTTGAGGCTATGGCATGGGTGAAGCATTCTTTTCCAGGTTAACGTGACCTCTATAATTGGATTAGCACACCTTACCCCCGTATCACTAGTCTTCCCCTTTAGTCTAGTCGAAGGAGGCTCGAAGAGTCCGACTGACCAGACTTTTGAAATGTAACTAGGGAGGAGTGACCATGTGTTTGTTGCTTATGCAAGTTCAAGATTTTGTCAGGATTTGTGCAGTAATGGTTGTCCATGTTGATGCAGTCTTGCTCTGATTGTTGTTTTGGTGTTGACATCGATTTTAGTTTAGGTGGATGATTATTGATTATGATTAAGTCCTGATCGGGGATCAGGCATGACATGGATTATGATTAAGTCCTGATCGGGGATCAGGCATGACATGGATTATGATTAAGTCCTGATCGGGGATCAAGCATGGTATGGAAAATCCTAGTCTGGAGGGCTAGGTGTTGGAAAATCCTAACCTGGAGGGTTAGGTGTGAAAAATCCTAGCTTGGAGGGCTAGGTGTTGGAAAAGTCCTAATTCGGAAGGGTTGGGTGAAAAGTCCTAGCTTGGAGGGCTAGGTGAAAAGTCCTAACTTGGAGGGTTAGGTGCAAATTCCCATCCTGGAGAATTAGGTGAAAAAGTCCTGGCTTGGAGGGTCAGGTGCCTAGCTTGGAGGGCTAGGTTGGATGATGTTCTAACTCGGAAGAGTTGGGTGAAAAGTCCTAGCTTGGAGGGCTAGGTGAAAAGTCCTAGCTTAGAGCGCTAGGTGAAAAGTCCTAACTTGGAGGGTTAGGTGCAAATTCCCAACTTGGAGAGTTAGATTAAAAAATCCTTAGCTTTGAGGGCAAGGTTTGAGTCCCTGGATCAGTCTGGTGACCGATCAGGGACATTGGCACGCTGCTCCTTCGTGGATCGGTCTGGTGACCGATCCAGCGATGTCTGATCGGACTGGTGACTGATCAGGGAGCGCACAGTGAGGTTGGGAACCTACTGTGTGGCTCCTGATCGGACCGGTAACCGATCAGGGAGCAGGCTGCTTCCTCACTGCATTGCTCCTGATCGGTCTGGTGACTGATCAGGGAGCGGACGGTGAGTGAGTTCCCTTGCTGATCAAGTCCTGGATCGGTCCGGTGACCGATCAGGGACTTTGAATCTGATTAAAAAATCACTGTTCATCTGTCCTGATCGGTCTGGGTGACCGATCAGGCTTCACTCTGATCGGTCTGGTGACCGATCAGGCTTCACTCTGATCGGTCGGGTCACCGATCAGGCGTGTATAGCCGCGAGAGCTGGGAATCCCAGCGAAGCAGTGGATCGGTCTGGTGACCGACCCACAAGCCCTGGATCGGTCCGGTGACCGATCACTTTAATTCAAATTGCGCTGTCAGACGCTCTGATCGCGTCTGACCATATCCGATTTGTTGCCACTTACATCTGATATTTGATTTACTGTGTGATACGTTGCTCTAACACTCTGATTAAGCTGCAGGTGACAGGGGAGGATTCAAACACTCAAGGAGAGGTCAATGGAGGCTTTCCTTGGAGCAGGTTTGTCCGATTCTCCATTTCAGGTTGCAACGACCGAGCTGCAGACTGGAGCCGAGACTGGGGCTTGGCTAAGGGGATCTCAGGAAGACCAGAGAGGGCTCAGTGGTAGCTGGCGTTGACAGTGTGGTAGCTAGAGGCTACGGAGGATGTTGTCACCTGGTGCTGTGTGGAGAATCAAAAGCGCGGAAGCTAGCTTCGTGGAAGCAGAGTTCGAATACAGTCTTCTTGCTGCGCCTTGAGTTCTCCATTACAAGCTTGCTGCGTTCTTGAAGTTTCATCACTTTGAGCAAGCTACTGATTTCGAGAAGTAATCATCCATTACTTGAGCGCTTGAAGGAGAGAACAAGAGGCTTAGAGTCCGACAGTGGGAAGACACGAAGAAGAGTTCTTGCGTGAGATCGCCACTGGGTGAAGCTCAGGGAAGCTTGCTGTGTTCTTGTCCTTGCTAAGTGTTTGAGTAAGATCCTTCTTGTTGTTTCTTTGTGCTTAAACTTTATCTGTGATTGAAACACTGTGGAGAGGTTTCTCCACCGAGAAGGAGGTTGGTTCCTATCTGGTGATAACCGGGGCTTGATCTGCCGACGATCAAGGGATCGCCCACCTTAAGGGCACGCCAAGGAGTAGGGGCAAGTTATCCCCGAACCTTGTAAACCCTCCTTGTCAGCGATCTTGCTAATTGTGGTTGTTTGTTTTCGGTTTCTGTTTTGGTTTTCTGCACTGCTCTATTGCTTTATTTCTTCCGCTGTGCTACTGATAAGATTGAGTGCAGAAATCTTGATAAGTGCCAAAGATAAAAGAGATTGGCTATATTCACCCTCCCCTCTCTAGCCATCTGTTTCTAACAGTCCATGCCTTCATTAATGACAGGGTGATCTACTGCCTTTATTTATTGTGCTTAAGGTACGCTTTATCCTTTTCGAAGTTACGTTTCCTTAATAGTGATAGGAGCACAGGTCAGAATATAGGGTGTCATCTGAAGGCACAATGATTATACAGAAATTAGTAGGCATTTTATCTCAGATCGGACGATACGATCATCAACCTTGGGAGGAGAACCTGGATCTAATGGTCCTCCTATGCTCCGCTAGGGTAAATAATTTTGAGGAAGAGTAGTTTCCTGATTTCATCCGTCTTCTGTTAAGAATCCTTTCGAGTGTCATCGTCTTCCTCTATGCTTGCCTTCTTCCCCGTCTCAAGTTTCTGAGTAAGCCTTTGATCCTTCTTCTTCTTAGATTGAATCTATGTGTTTGTGTCTCTACTGAGAAGATGGTTGCGGGGTCGTCATCTCTTCCCTGGCATCGAACTACAAACTCAAGTTTTACCAGTGCTTCTGTAGTTGCACTTGACCAATCAGGTGCTAGAGGACCATGTTTTGATTCTACCCAACAAGAATGATCGTCCAGATCGACGTCTGCTTGGTTGTATGACCTTCTTCTAGAGCCACTTGATCAGCGCCCTCCACTTCCCTATACACCCTTTATTTATCGACGTCTCTATCTATTTCCACATTCCCCTCTCCCAATTGGTCCAAATTCTTTTCATATTTTTTTCGGGATGGTCATACTCTTTCATTTGTACCGTCTTCCTCTCTCCCCCTCCCCCTCCCCCTCCCCCTCCCCTCCCGCCTCTTTTATTATTTCTTCTACCCCAAGCGGGTGGAGGAGGGGGTTTTCTATTTTTCGGCCTGAATAGGTAAAGGGTTGATCAAGGGTATGTCATCTTCACACAAGGGGTGGAAATCCCAATTTTTCTACACTCGGCTTCCCCAAGGCCTGTTGGCACCCTTTCGATGGCAAAAGGAGTTGTCGGCCCAGCCCTCCATGGAGGATATCCACCAATAGAGGGGATATTCGAGAGCCCATGCCTAGCTCTCAGGCTTGGGTTTTGACAGCAACTCCTTGATTGTGCTGCACTTCTTCGGCCCGAGCCCCATTCCAACAGTCGTGGAGCATTCTTTTGGTAAGTTGGTTTTAGTTGAGAGGTGACATCGACATCTGACTGAGTGTTTTTATCTTTGGTGTAGTCGAGACTATGTTGAGAGCGACTTTGAACAGATTGACCCAACTTTTTGTGGCAGAGCTAGAGGCTCGGGGCGCCAAAATCATCTACCTCACCCGTGAGGTCGAGGCTCCGGTTCCCCCATTGGGGAGCCTTTCGCTAGCTGCCATGACGTCGAGGGAAGGGTCGGATGTAGAAGAGTCCTATTTTCCTCACCGGATATCCTGCTGGAGAAACACTCTCCTCAAAAGGTTCCCCACCCTGTTGCATCCTCGAGGGCCCTAATATCTTCCTCGGAGGTCGTTGCTCCCAAGGGAGCCATGCCATCACGTATTCATCTACCGTCCCCACCTCCCGAGACGGAGGACATGTTGGGCGAATCGTCCCCTTTTCTGGTAGGTCCATCTTCCAGAGAACTGCCTTCGCTTCGTCCAGATCTGCCTCAACCGGTCTTGCCTTGATCCGACCTGTCTCAACCGGTTCCACCTAGATCGGAGCTTCCTTCAACCACGATAGAAGTTGTTCCAGGCCTGGAGGCTTTGCTTCCCCCTCCTCTTCTTTAGGTCACTCAAGAAGAGGATGCAGTCGGACCCTCATATCTTTCGAAAGAGGAGTCTATTCCTTTTCCCAGCAGCTTGGACTTCTGCAAGGACCTGACTTTGATTGGTCCAGTGGCCACCACGATGGTAGGATGGAGAAGTAGTAGCTGAGGGCATGCCCATGCGAGTCCTGCTCAAGGAGCTGATGGGGACCAGTGCGGGCCATATACCCAAGCTAATGGTCTTTTGCCGCCGCTATCCGAAGCTCTTTCAAGGCTGTGGCGAACTATGAGAGCAAGTGGCTGGTTTGCCCACACAGTTATTTACCTATCGGGTCCCCATCACCAGTTTGAAGATGGAGGTGGCCCGCCTGAAGTCATTGTCTAAGGACCCTTCGTCTGGTTTAGCCGAGATCAAGCGTCTTCAAAGAATAATAAGCGAGAATAAAATGTTGGTTTCAGACACCAATATGCCCTGAGCCAATGCCAAAATGAGATCAACTCTATGATGACTCAGGCCAAATCCTTGGAGGCGGAGGGGAAGAAAAAAAAACAAGAAGGCCAAGCGCCTAAAGACAGAGCTGGAGTAGGGGACCCAGAATTAGACATCCTCAAAGTGGCCAGGGAGGCATCTTGGCCGAGTTGGCATCTTGCCAACAACAATTTCACCATTTAGAGGTGCAACTAAAGGTGGCTCAGGAAGAGGTCGCGTCCTACTGGTCCATAGTGGAGAGCCAGCTATAGGAGCTGGAGTCTATGTGGGAGACATCTGAGAAAATGCTGGGCGGGTTGGAGAGTGAGTTGTGATCCTCCCAAGCATCTGCCCGGGTGGCCAAGGAGTAGAATCGAGTTTGGTTTGTTGAGCTAAAGTGCCTTCATATGGAGGTGCAGGAGACCCAAGCTGAAGTGGCAATCCTCCACTCCTCTATACCAAAGCTTCAGACAGCTCTAGGGGTGTAGCAGGAGCTGTTAGAGCACAAGGAGACCGAGCATCACGAGTACCAGGCAGGGGAGGCATCCCGTTGGGCAGCTCAGAAGAAGGCCTTCCTCGCTTTGGAGGAGTTCTATGACTTGGTAGGGCTCGCCTTCTCCGGATGGTAGAGCACGATGTGGCGGGCACCCTTCAGCAGCTGTTTGAGGCCGGTCTCCTCCCAGCGGATCAACCTTAGCCCAATATCTCCCTGGCTTAGATTATTAACAATCTCCTAGTCGAGGATATGGCAAACCTCTAAGGATGATATTTTGTCTCCCCCACAAATTTTTTTGTAGCCCCTGTAACCTTCTAAAAAACAACAAGAATGAAAAGATGCATTTTTAGGGGGTGCATCTTACTGAAATTCATGAGTTGACAGATGGCGCGAATACAGACAGAAGTATGCCACCTTGACCGAGGTTTTGTCTGGGTTAGAGGGAATTTTGGAAATATCGTAGCTTGAAGATCTACGACATATGCTCAACTTGTAGATGTGAGGTCGCTACCGTAGCTTGAAGATCTCGACCCCGACTATGTTCGAGTTTGAAAAGGACATAGGCGATACGACATATGCTCGACTTATAAAGGGTGAGGTTGCTATCGCAGCTCGAGGATCTCAACCCCGACCATGTCTGAGTTGGGTGAGTTTGTCCCTGAAAAGGACGTAGGCTATATGACATATGCTCGACCCATTGAGGGTGAGGTTGCTACCGTAGTCTGAAGATCTCAACCCCGACTATGTTCAGGTCGGGATAGTTTGGGCCCAAAGATGTAGGCGATATGATATAAGCTCGACTCGAAAAGAGTGAGGTTGCTATTGCAACCTAAGGATCTCAACCTCGACTATGTCCGAGTCAGAGGAGTTAAGCCCTGAAAAGGATGCATGCGATACGACATATGCTCGACTCGTAGAAGGTGAGGTTGCTATCGCAACTTAAGAATCTCGACCCCAACCATGTCCCAGTCGGGGGAGTTTGAGCCCTAAAAAGGATGCAATCACTGGGAGAAAGAGAACCTTCTTTACTCTACTGATAAGAAAAAAAGGCAGTATAGTAGTTCTTTGGAGTAGACAGAGAATGAACTGAAAAAGGAAAAAGAATAAGGGTTATATGATCACGAGGTAGTCTTGGTTGGTTATAAGCTATACGGCTTCAGGTGATGAGCATTCTAAGGCCTTTCTAACCTTTTCCGTTCATTATCCTCCAAGTAGTACGCTCTTGAGCTCAGTTTTTCTGTGACCCAGAAGGGTCCTTGCCATCGAGGTTCTAGTTTCCTTACTTCCCTTGCAGGTTTGATCTTTTTCCAGACTAGGTTCCCCGTCTAGAAGTATTGAGGAATGACTCGACAGTTGTAGTTATGGCGCATTCGCTGCTGATAGGCGATGAGTCAAGTTGTTATCTTTTCACGAGCTTCTGTTAGGAGATCCAAGTCTAATATCTGCAACTGATCGTTCTGGTCCCCAGGTAGTTCTTCTGAGGTACTCATCCCTGATTTCCATGAGGATCATCGCTTCTGACCCATAGACTAGGTGGAATACCATCAACTGAGTACTTTCTCGGGGAGTGGTCCGACGCGCCCAAGGATACTCGGGAGTTCTTCTATCCAGCTATCTTGGACATTATCTAATTTGACTTTTAGTTTTCTACAATTTCTATCTTTACCACCTTGACTTATCCATTGCTCTAAGGGTAAGCGTTTAGTTCTTCTCGTAAGTGCATGAGAATGTCGTTAAGTAATAAAAAAATATCGTATCCACGGGACTGAGGTTGGCAACCACTAGGGAGTTCGCAAGCGCGAGCTGTCATGCCGTGAGAAGAACAGAGTCACTGATCCAATATAAATCGGACAACATTTTCCCTGTTCGACGGACAATTTAGACACATACAACACACATAGTTTAATAGTTAGCCTCAGGCCTCAAAACATATATATAACATAAAGAAATAAGTGCATCACAGTACTAAAATAAAAAAAACTCACCTGAGCTGCCCTCGGGGCAGGCACGCCGCAAAATACAATCATAAAGTCCAACAGAGGTCTAAAAAATATAATCCCTCAGCAAAAGAATCACGATACTGTAAGATCGGTGTCGATTGATAGAGAGGAGGTGAATATCGACTCGAAATTTTAGCCGGGATTTCGTCGAAAAACGTCTTTCTATCAGGGTTAGTACATAGCGGAAAATAGAATAGAAGAAAGACAAAACAATCGTATACGCGAGATTTATTTACTTGGTTCCCGACCCCCCAAGGTCAGTACGTTCAAGGCCTATGTACTCGGCGTGAGTCCACTAATGGTCTCCTTTCCGAAATTTCCGGAGGCGGAGAATACCTGTCTTACAGTTCGAATTACAATAAAAGAATAAGTAAATTGAAACACAACTTGTAAATAAAAAGCAAACCAAAAAACTCGGCCAACTGTGGAAGTCCGAAGTGCCGCACACTTCTTCCTGGAGCCTCCTTGGTCGCAGAGCTTCGACTTGAGCGCTTTTGCTCTACAGAAAATGCTTAGACTGATGTGAAAGTTGATGTTCTGAGATGAGGGATCGAACCCCTTTATATACAAGCTTCTCGGACGCCTGTGAGGTCTTGGGTGCCTGCCATGTGTTAGGATGTATACTAAAAGCCTAGATTTTGTATGGACATCTATATTTTGGAATGAGAATCACATGATCATGTTTGCATTTTATATTTATTATATGTCTGCATGTTGTCTAATATTTTACATTGTAGATAGCATGGTGTGTGGTATCACACAGAAGATCATGTTATCAGTTCCTTATAGAGTATAAATAGAGGCTCACAACTGAGATGGTTTTGGACAAACCATTGGCATGATTGTAGTGTAATTTGGTATTGATTTATCTCGACTATAGAATTACACTTGTACACTTTATGTGTATTGAGCATGACCGATATAGAGATGATTCAATTTATATTAATTATATAATTGAATCAGACCTCAGATATTATGGTGTACATGCTCTTAATCCCGATATAATAACGGGTACATGTACTTAATATTTATTTCTTTGATTTATCAATGGGCGAGATTTATTTGTTAAATCGATAGGCCGGTAAATTGGGAAATAATATTACTTACATGGTGTGCCGTTGATCATAGAAGGAAACCGTGCCCTAATGCGTTAGGATGATGATGTTCCCTTGAGTAGCTCATAAAGCTTATCATGTTAAATCCTGCAGGTGGACTTGGTCCGACATGCTGATAAAGTTGAATGGTACTACTCATGGAGTTAGATATTAATTAATTAAATTATCAATAATTTAATTAATTAATAGACATTCGAGATCTTAAACACAGGGAGATAATGTATACATAATAGGTGGAACTCATATTTAATTATGAGGTTGGTGAGGTAGTTCAATGATAATTCTTTAGTGGATTGGATTATTATTAATGGATCGGGCATTGAATCCATTAGGAAATTAAGATCTAATTCCTCTTCATGATCCCTATTGTAATCTATATATATCTCATGAGCCACCAAGAGAAAACCTAATCAAGTCTTGATTTTTTTTTCCTCTCTCTTTTCTCCTTGCCATCGCCGCCCAAGATGAATTTGCCGTGGTCTTCTTCAGTTGGAAGGCTCAACGTGATCGTGATTGGTGATTGCATGCAACGTTGATCAATGAAGAAGGTTCCAATTAATTGGTTAATTGGTGATTACATGCAATTGCCGTGGTCGCCCTTTAATTGGTGATTACATGCAATTGCCGTGTCCTCCCTTTGATTGGTGATTACATGCAATGCAATGTGCAACTGCATTACGTGTCACAAAGAATACATAAGTAGTACCACATCATAATGGGAAAGTTATTAGACAATCTGAAAAATTCATGTTCTTGAGAGAGTCTTCGGACTTGATCCTTTGCGAACATGAACATGATCTCTGGACATATGACGAGGCACTCCAAGATAAAGATACGATATCTGAGCAAAGGGCGATGAATTCTGAGATAGAATATATGGATTCTAATCAGGTCTGGGAGCTAGTAGAACCACCCAATGGTGTAAAATCCATTGGATGCAAGTGAAGCTATAAGAGAAAGAGATGATCAGACGGGAAGGTAGAGACCTTCAAAGCAAGGCTTGTTGCGAAAGGGTATACTCAGAAAGAGGATATCGATTATGAGGAGACCTTTTCGTTGGTAGTTATACTTAAGTCGATCCGGATTCTCTTATCTATTGGTGCTTATATGGATTATGAGGTTTGGCAGATGGATGTCAAGACAGCTTTCCTTAACGGAAGTCTTGAGAAAAATATCTATATAAAGCAACCAAAGGGATTCATTGCAAAGGACAAAGAGCATCTTGTGTATAAGTTTAATCGGTCCATTTATGGATTGAAGCAAGCTTCACGATCTTGGAACATCCGGTTTGATGAGGTAATCCAGTCTTATGAATTTATTCAAAATCTGGATGAGTCTTATGTATACAAGAGGTGTGACAGAAACGTAGTAGTATTTCTTGTACTATACGTAAATGATATTTTGCTCATTGGCAACAATGTCAAAGTATTATCAAATATAAGGGTATGGTTGTCCAAACAGTTTGATATGAAGGACTTGGGAGAAACAGGACACATCCTTGGGATCAAAGTTATAAGGGTTCGCAAGAAAAGGATGTTGTACTTATCTCAAACTTCATACATAGACACTGTATTGGAGCAATCTATGGTCCGGAGTGACCATTTGTTTTAATGTTTGAGCAAAGGGTTTAAGTTAGGTTCACCCTTATGTTTGATATGTATATTTGAGTGTGCAGGTTTGCAGGATACATATGGACTTAGTTGGACGCCTTCGAGTCCGGTGAAGGATGGCATGGGGAGATGAGCCGTGGGCTTAGCTGCATCCGAGGGACCGTGGACAAAGCAGGAACGATGAGCCTAGGGAAGCGCACTTCGAGCCATACGTGAAAAATGACATGGGAGACAAGCCGTGGGCTTGCATGCATCCGAGGGACGAGAGTCAATGTCGAAGAAGGCTTGAAAGCAACAGGTCAAGGTTGCTGGAGGCAGGAACGATGAGCCGAGGGAAGTGCACTTCGAGGCATACGCGAAGGATGACATGGGGAGACGAGCCGTGGGCTTACATGCTTCCGAGGGACGAGAACCGAAGTCGAAGAAAGCTTGAAGGCAACAGATCGAGGCTATTGGATGAAGAGTCAGCTAAGTCGTAAGGATTCGAGTGCTGAGAGAATTGTACTCGGGAAGGGAAATCCTAGGGTTCAAGTGCTGAGAGAATTGTACACGGAAAGGGAAACCTTAGGTGGCAGTCGACTGATTGTTGGATCAATCGACTGATTGTTGGATCAGTCGACTGATCTTACGATCAGTCGACTGATGTCGACCAGAATTTGAATCGTCAGGCTGTGACATTCAAATTGGCGAGGACTAGTCGACTGGTGTTAGCATCAGTCAACTTATAATGGTCAGAATAGTATCGAGCACTATTTCAGAGGGCTCATTTTTGGCTGAGTTTTTTTGACGAAATAAGCTTGGTTAGAGCTTATTAGTAATCTTCTAGTGCTCAGGTATTGTCGGAAATTTGTGGCGAGGTTTCTCCACCCACAAGAAGCGGCAAGAGCTAGCCGGGGTCTTCCGGGGACTCATCCACCGATGGATCGGGATCGTCCAACTTACGGACAATCGTGGAGTAGGATTCTTATCTCCGAACCACGTAAATCGGTTTTAGGGTTCTATGCTCTTCATCAGTGGACTGATCCAAACATCAGTCGACTGCCACCTAAGATTTCCCTTCCCGAGTATAATTTTCTCAGCACTCGAACCCTAGGATTTTCCTTCCCGAGTACAATTCTCTCAGCACTCGAATCCTCACGACTTAGCTGACTCATCATCAAGCAGGACCTGTTGCCTTCAAGACTTCTTCGACTTCGACTCTCGTCCCTCAAATGCATGCAAGCCCATGGCTCGTCTCTCCATGTCATCCTTCGTGTATGCCTCGAAGTGCGCTTCCCTCGGCTCATCGTTCTTGCATCCAGCAGCCTTGACCTGTTGCCTTCAAGCCTTCTTCGACTTTGGCTCTTGTCCCTCGGATGCATGCAAGCCCACAACTCGTCTCACATGTCATCCTTCGCGTATGCCTCGAAGTGTGCTTCCCTTGACTCATCATTCCTCCTTTGTCCACAGTCCCTCGGATGCATGCAAGCCCACGGCTCGTCTCCCTATGTCATCCTTCACCAAACCCGAAGACGTTCAGCTAAGTCTATATGTATCCTGCAAACCTGAACACTCAAATACACATATCAAACACAAGGGTGAACCTAACTTAAACCCTTTGCCTAAACATCAAAATACATGGTCACTCCGGACCATAAATTGCTTCAAAAATCTCTCCCTTTTTGATGTTTAACAATATGTTTATGTTAGGGAAAACAAATAGCAAATAAAATGCTAATAACCATTTGGACTTACGTTGCCAAGGCTTCACCTTGGACTTATACCGCCAATGCATATGTAATGCAAACATGCATGGATCCCATCACAAGACATCCCCACACCTAAATCTCCCCAATGAGTTTAGGACTTTTACCACAACGGACTTTTTTAAGAACCTCTCCAAGACTCTCCCTATATTGAACTTACAAAGGCTTTTTAAGAACCTTTCCCAAGATTCCCGCTTTGCTAATAACCGAGCAACAATGCTCCCCCTTTACCTAAGCTCCCTCTTGACCTAGGATTTCTTACAAAGACGTGTTTGGTTTCCCACTTAAACCTAACACTTCTCCCCTTTGTCATACATCAAAAATACTTCAACAATAGATCCTTTAACCTTTAACAATTATAAACAAAATGTACTAACCCCTCATAAGATTATACACTTATTTTACATTATTATGACACTTTTTGATTGCCGAAAAACAATTTCAGCCTATATCAGTCTACTGCAACAGTTACCAGCCGACTAATCCCCATCAAAAAATCATATAATAGCTAGTCTCTCTCCGACAGCACTGTTACCAGTCGACTGCCCCCTGAACCAGTCGACTGGTACCCAAAAATTATATTTTTCAGCATTTCTGACCCAATTTCAGAAATGCAACAGAAATTTCATAAATCTCCAAAAATTTTCAAATTTTGTGGAGAGGCTTGTGGTATCCGTGTCTACTTGGAAAAAATGCATTCAAAAACGTATCTATCACCAATCCCAAAATTGACACAAAACTCAAAACTATCTAAATGATTCAATTAAACGTTGACCTAAAGTCCTAGTTTTGACCTCCTCTTGATGTCTCTACCCATACCAAACCACAATGCATCCCTAGTATTGATTTATATGACATCTATTCATCAAAAATTAAATTTCATGCAATATGACCCCCAATCTCATATTTTCATGCATGAAACTCACTTCTAATGTGTCAAAACCCTAGGATTAAGACTCAAATCCGCCTTCAACTCCTTTGGCACATCAAACAAAGCTTGTTTTTCACAAAATCCATTCTATCCGCCGTACGCAACTTTATTTGTGCAAACAACCACATAGTAACCCGGTGCTTTGGCATGATTTTCGACCACCATAATGATCCCACCCAATGTGGTTTGTCAATAGTTGTTTTGAGAAAACCATGTCTTCCCCACTCCTTTACTTCTTGATGCAAACCATTCTATTAGCTTCATGTTTGCTTGGCCAAACCATTTGATTTCAATCTAATCTTCTCTCTAATCTCTATTAACCTCTTTATCAATGGAGAATTACTTAATTTTGCATCCCACTCCCAAAAATCAGCCCCCTTTACATATTGTTGGTGCACCCATTTTATCCATAAAGATTCTTTTCTTGTTTGGATCTCTAATAGCATCTTACAAAGTAATGCCTCATTACATATTAATGGGTCTCTTAGCCCCAAATCACCATTTTCCTTTGGCAAGCATATCTTGTCCCACACAATAGGTGGATACTTGAAATCTTACACAAACATTCGACAAAGTGTCTTAATCTTCTCAATAACCCCAATCGGAATAGAGAGTATGGATAACCAATAACATTTCACCCCTTGGAGTATTGTCTTGTCTAGTTCTAATCTTCCGGCTCGAGACAGTCTTCTTAAGTTGTTGTAGTATATACTATGGTTGTGTGGTGGAAATTTATAGTTGTATTTATGGTTTATCTGATTTTGTATTATGTGGCAGTTATTATTATGTTTGTGAACGTTGTTAGGTACTTTGAAATATGTACAATTTACTTTGGTTGAATTTGGGGATTTATGGACAAATTCGGTTAGAAATTTAAGTAAAAGTTTTGATAAAGTAGGTATATGTTATATTTGATGGTTCTGTTTTTGAAAATGCTGTGGAAGAATGGATTTGTCCGAAGTTAATGTGTAGTTGTATTATATACTATGGTTGTGAAGTGAAAACTTATGATAGTGTTTGTAGTTTATGTGATTTTATATCATGTATTCGTTATTATTATGCTTGCGAACATTGTCTTGTACTTTGAAATATATGCAATTTACTTTGGTTGAATTTGTAGATTTTAAGGACAAATTTGACCAGAAATTTGAATATAAATTTTGATAAATTAGGTATATGTTATGCAAGAATGAATATAAATATTAAGAAATTAAGTAATACTTACTATAAAAAAATACTTTTAATGATATTTAAAAATTTCATCATATATTACTTATACTAACATTTTTGATATAGTGACATTAAATTAAAATATTCTCTATAGTGATTTCGTCTAAAGCCTTATGATAATTCTTAATGTCACTATAAAATAAAAATAGTCACAACACTAATATTATGAATAATTGTTATAGTGATAAAAAAATAATATCATTATAAGATTTGTAATGATATTTACAAATTTTTTTTATTATAATAATGATGATAAATTTATATGTCCTTTAAAATTATGAAGACAATTATGAGTATCTTCAATTTTATTTATAATTATAATAAAAAATATAACTAATGATAATTTATAAAGTTAATTTAAAATTTCTCATTATGTAATTTAGAGTGACACGTATAAATGTTTGCTATATTAGTCTATAAAGACATTTAAAATTTTCATTAATAGATATTTAATATGACTTTTTTAAATATCTTTATATGAGTTTTATAATGATATTTTTATCAACATGATTTGATGTTCTATTGTAACATAAAAAAATATCATATAATAATAAATATTTCATTCATTTTTAATATTTTCATGATATAATATTAACGCATATAATTAATTAACATAAACATAAATAAAAATTTTAAATTGAAATTAAAGTGTTAATCAATAATAGCTAATTTTTTTACAATACAAGACTATCAAATTTGTCACCTCAAAAAATATCTATGCACTAATTACAATCACAAATGTACCAAATATATTTAGTTTAAGAACTAGCAAAAAATTAAGTCTCTTAAAGCAAAACATAACTAAACTTTCAAACTTTGCTGCATCTTCAATCTTCAACCTTTAACCAACACATCTTAAACAAAATCCAATATTCTTGTCACCTACAGAAAAAAATCATATATTAGTTTGTGTAAATAAAATAAAATTAAAGAAGTATATAATAAAGAAAAAAATGTATATAATCTAAATCTAGATTTTTTTCACAAGCCAAGTTAACTCTTTAGTATAGTAGAGGCGAGCTCATAATTTTATTATATTAGACGTATATTCTATTCAATTTAATGATCCTGCACACATCAGGATAAGCACGTTTAGATTCAAGAAAAAAAGATAAACATAGAAATTTGGGGAAAAAAGAAAGACAACAAACATCAACAAAATTAAAAATTTAACCTCATGCACCTAGTAGAAATTTTCTTCATTAATTGTTAACTGCAAATATAATTGATATTCGTTTTATAAGACACTAACATAATGACATATATAATAATAGTAGTTAATTAAAAAAATACATATCATACCAGATGACAAGGTCAAACTATCATTCCTCCAAGTGCATCCTCAAATCTTTATAAAATATCATATGGCCTAATCAAACTCTCTTCCCGTTCTAAGACAACAAGAACTTGTATTTCATACCAATTTGGTCCCAACGCCTATCTTCCTACATCAGTATTCGGATCCATACTACGAACAACTCTTTTTGTCACAATTTTTGTCGAATCAAATAGAGATTTTATCAAGACAGAACATCCAGTCTACATGAAAATGCAAAATTAATGGAGACGTTAAAAATTAATAACGTATTAACTCAATATAATAATAAAGTAATAAAACTAGAAAAAGACTTTGCCGTTGGAGATAAACGAATTGGATCAGAAAATAGTGGACTACTAAATGATGTTGTGTGTTGTATATTGTTGCAATTTGAATCAAGGTTATGGTCTGGTTGATTGCAAATCTTTAATTCTAACATTGCAATGTGTTGGCCTTGTTTTCTAATTTGTTCATCCAATTTTTCTAACTGTGCCTTTCTCTCCATCACTATTCGGTTGCATGTATCACGGCTTGAAACTTCTTCCCATAAATCGAATGGGCTAACACCATCACCAAGCATACGTACTCGGTCAGATCTATCTGGTCCAATGATTTGAGCAAATATATCATTTTGCCCAACTTGATCATCATCATCTTCAGAAAGTTGATTTTCTAGTTCTTTCATTGCAGCCTATACCAAAAAATAAAAACCAAAATTTATACATAGTAATAATGAAAACAAAAATCTTTTAAAATAATATAGTATAAGATTATAATACAACGTGCAAATTTTTTTGCCACAATGTTGTTTGAGGGACTTCCATTAGCATGAGTGAAGCAGGCATGAAATAATTCAACTCGTGATGGAGGTCGTCCCTTTTCTTTTCTCTAAAATTAAAATTGGTTAAAAATTTATAGATTTTAATGAATACAGAATTATAAGACTAATAAAAAAATTACCAATTTTTGTTACACTTAACGAAAGATCTTCTTCCAATTGTCTAATTCATTATCTTTTACTTCCGAGCAATCTTATTTTTTACACTTCGTTCCTAATATATTAAATTCAACTTGATACACAATGTTAAAGTCAACATACAAATTTTTCTAAAGGAATAAAATATTATAAACTTTTGATTTTTCTGATTTTCACTGGACAACTAATTTCATCCAAAAAACTCTGTTATCTCTTTCTTGCAGAAGAACTTGCATTGGCAACTCAGGATCATAATACTTCTTTTTTAGTTCTAACTTTCAGTTTCTCCATTTTTTTTGCTATTGAACGTAGTGTCCAACTTTCTGTTCCAAGAGGAAGATCATACTTTTCCTGCAAAACCATTTAGACAGTTTACCCTCGTGATAACAAATTACTTAATAAAAAAATTATAAAATAACATTTCAATTACCTTTACAACATCTAACATTTGTTTCTTATTTTCTAAGAGCATTTTATGTCAATCTTCTACGTCAATTGGACAAAATTTATCATTTCTTGCCAAAGTACCCAAAAATCAGTAAATGTATTTCTTCTTGATCCTATAGGGCGTCCCATACCATCACATTGAATCTTAATACGTGGCAGCGTGCTTGGTCAACCCCAAATTTCTTTCATAAATATAGAACCTCTAGTTTTCTTCTTAGCAGTAGGAGATTCTTGAAGTCAAATCTGTATGATTTTATATAAGAATTGAAGTTAGTGTCTAAAACATTCAAAACAAATGCAAAAAATTAATGTTTGATATTATATGAAGATATGTTTCAATTTGCAAGTTTAACTAGAATTTAAATTAAAGCAGTTAACAAACTGATTGAAGGTCAGCAAGAGCAAATGGAAACTAGCACTCAAACTGGATGGATTGAACCTACCATCTTAGATAGAAGGCAAGCAATTGGATATTATCTTTTTACTACTGATTCAGGAGAATACTATCTTTACTAATAAAACGTTAACTAATACAAGCAATTGAATGTTTGATGCTATCTTTTTACCAAGCAATTGAATACAAGCAATTGGACACTCAAACTGGATGTTTTACTACTTTATTATAATACAAAAACGTTTAACTTATCCCATTGACCCTTACCATCCCCTCTCTCGTCTTGTGTATCTGTCGACCTCGCTATTTTAGGCTCAAGAAAGAGGAAGACCAGAGCTGGAACGAACAACTCATATCTCATATATTATTATTAAGACTATAGAGTAGAGTAGATAATCATCTGAAGCGACCCATTCCGAGTGAGCCCTTACTCTTTCTTTTCCAATAGTCACTCCGATTCAAATTCCTACTCTGAAGCTAGGAACTATAATCCCTAGGGCACTATATATTCTATAGACTCTGCAGCGGTTTTAGTTGAGCAACTGGCGCCCTGGACTCATTCACGCATTCAAAAGGGGTTCAGCAAAAGTCAAGGTTCAGTTCTTTAGCATTAGTTGCTTAGGTGTGAAAGGTAAAACAATAATATCTAAAACAAAGCTAGTGATTTCATTCATGCAACTGGAACTGAAACTAGTAAATTAGAACTTACAAGCCGGTGAGTTTGTTATATTGGACTGCTTGAAAGGCTGCTTGCTCACAAGATGCATGAATGAGAATAGATTGCATTTACCTGATCCCTATTTTAAAGTCAAGAGGTGCATTAACCCATCAGGCATAAAGTTTCTGGCAGAATGGAGTCCAATCCAAATCCAATGAAAAAAAAGGATTTGTATGGGATCGCATGGAATGACACTCTTCTCGTCCTCTCTTGTCTAGCTCATCCATGCATGAATGATCTGATAGCATGTTGGCTTATCGAGGCTCAACATTTTTGCAACTCTCATGATTTTTGCAACTCTCAAGATTAAGTCCGTCTAGACCAGAAGAATTCATCCATATTTAAACTGATGTTTCCTTACGTGAGTCTTCTAAAGAGGTACATTCTGGGAAGGTATTCATGCTACATGTCGAGGTACAATCTAAATATGTTGCATAAGCATTATTTTAAAGTTTAACCACTATACAGTTATATCAAAATATGTTGCATAAGCATAAGCATTCTAAATATTTTGCTACATGTCAAGAGGTACATTCTATCAAAACTCAACCTCTTAACAGTTGAACACGGTAAGCATTATTCTAAAACTTCACATATTTGATGCACCTTAATATTGAAACTTAATAAGCATTATAGGATAATTAAAGCATGAAATAAGATGTTTTTTATATCTCCTACCTTGTGTATCAATGCCTTTATGCTTTGAAGCTTTATCCTTTGATTATTTGATGCACCTTGTATGTTTTGACAATCTGTACAAGTATTATTTTAACACAAAATATAAGCAAATTTAATTTTTAATTATAATCAAGAATGTTCAGACCTTTTTTGCTAGTTACCACGTTCTCAAGTTTCCTTGCATGATAGACTTAATAAAGTATATAACATACAAAAACAAAAGATCAAATAAGAGTTATACAAAAGAAAACTATTAATTGCTTATGTGTAAAATAAAATTCCACCTCTTTCTTTGACATTTCCAGTTGTGTGGTTGGCAATCAAAACTGGTGGTGGAGTATTTGCCGCATCTTGAAGTTGAAAATGAGATTTTCTAACTCTTTTACTTTTAAGAGTCATTCCTATCATAAACAAATTATATAGGATAATTAAAGCATGAAATAAGCATTATACTAAACTCATATTGAAGCTTAAATTTTGAAATAAAATTTTCTAAAGCTTCATATTGTTTATATCTAATACCTTGTGTATCAATGCATTTATGGTTTGATGTTTTATCCATGTGGTTATTTGATGCACCTTGTATGTTTTGACAATCTGCACAAATATTATTCTAACACAAAATATAAGCAAATTAAAATTTTAATTTTAATCAAGAATATTCTGACCTTTTTCCCTAGTTACCACATTCTCAAGTTCCCTTGCATAATAGACTTGAATAAAGTATATAACATACAAAAGCAAAAGATCAAATAAGTGTTATACAAAACAAAACTATTGATTGCTTATGTATAAAATAAGATTCTACCTCTTTCTTTGGTATTTCCAGTTGCGTGGTTGACAATCAAAATTGATGAGATAGGAGAAGTTGACCTCAGGCATTTCGAGGAAGATCCCGAAATGTTCGAGGAAGATCCCGAAATGTTAGAGGAAAATCCCGAAGTAGTTGAGGAAGATCCTGATATTGTAATGATAGACGAAGATCCTGAAATTTTAAAAGAAGATCCGATGAAATCTGTAGAAGATCCCGAGACGGGCCGATTAGAGATGAACGAGAGAGTGATAGTCACTGCCATAATATTTTTTATTATGGGAATGATCTTAACCTATCTAGTTCATTAAATTCTACTGTTTGTTGTACGAACTTATTAGGCCTATTAAATAAAATTGTGCTATGTGTTAACTGACATGACAAATGATTAGTTCGTTTAATGGGATGTATATAATATAATTGATCAATGTTAATTAGACTCGATTTTATAAACCAAGTCTAACATAGAGTATAAGATATGTGTTGATAGAGATTTCGAGAAAGTGAGGAAAAAAGAGAGAGAAGAGATAAAAGATGATAAATTATAAACTGCATGTGTTAGTTCTTATGTTTACGCTTACTACTTGTTGGAAACTTTAGGTTGGTCTAATCGGTTTTGGTTCAAACCATTAGTTGGTTTAACCAAAACAGTTTGATCAAATAAACCGAACTAAACTAACTGATTTGATCACTATGTTGAACCCTAACTTAAATAGGCTTAGGTGAAACAACAACAGTAAGACATACAAATCGATCAGACCAGTATCATAAGTAATTGTAACTACTAAAGTAAAGGGAACTTATTATTTTTGGGTGCTTCTTTCTGTGCATATATTTGTAAATTGAAAAAAAAAACTAGTTTTGTTACTGGTTTTTGTCAGTTTTGTACTGACTATGTCGTTTTTCAATTCCAGATGTCGCATGTTCGTTGCTATGAGCGATGTCATGAGCTAATGGAGCAGATAGGAGAAGTTGACTATAGTCCGATTCTTGAAATCCAAGACAATATAGGAAAATTGGATCGACTATTTTGGAAACTCGAGCAGGAAGAGTTCCCAATCTTGGATGATTATAGAATTGGAGCATTAATTCGTTCATTGCCAAAGCGTGCGAGAGAAGTTGCACATCAGATATGGGGGCATCATGAATGTCGTATCTCATATGCTGAGTTATGTAAGCAGCTATTTCGCCATGAGTTCCCAAAGGATCTAGAAGATTCTGAGGAGGAAGATCCCGAAATGTTTGAGGAAGATTTTGAAATACCTAGGGAAAATCCTGAAATAGTTGAGGAAGATCCTGATATTGTAATGATCGAGGAAGATCCTGAAATGTTCGAGGAAGACCCCAAAATATTCTAGGAAGATTCGGAAATGTTTGAGGAAGATCTTGAAATGCCTGAGGAAAATCCTGAAGTAGTTGAGGAAGATCCTAATATTGTAATGATAGAGGAAGATCCTGAAATATTAGAAGAAGATCCGATGGAATATGTAGAAGATCCCGAGACTGGCCGATTAGAGATGAACGAGAGAGTGATAGCCACTGCCATAATATTTTTTATTATGGGAATAATGTCAACCTATCTAGTTCATTAAATTCTACTGTTTGTTGTACGAACTTATTAGGCCTGTTAAATAAAGTTGTGCTATGTGTTAACTGACTTGACAAATGATTAGTTCATTTAATAGGATGTATATAATATAATTGATCAATGTTAATTAGACTCGATTTTGTAAACCAAGTCTAACATAGAGTATAAGATATGTGTTGATAGAGATTTCGAGAAAGTAGGGAAAAAAAAGAGAGAAGAGATAAAAGATGATAAAGTAATGAGTAGAAAAATGAATAAGATTAGAAGATAACTGAGGGAGTAATGAGATTCGGGAAGAAAGGAAAGTTAAGTCCGCGCTATGTGGGACCGTACAAGATCTTGAACAAAATTGGCAAAGTGGCTTACAAGCTTGAGCTACCTCAGGAGATGTCATCAATCCACAACGTGTTCCACGTATCGATGCTCAAGAAATGTATTCTCAATGCAGACCAAGTGATGGAGCCGCAGGCCGTACAAATCCAGGAGGACCTGAGTTATGAAAGCAAACCCATACGGATCCTGGATCGAGATGTCAAGAGACTGAGGAACAAAGATGTGCCCTTAGTCAAGGTCTTGTGGCAAAGTCAACAATCTGAAGAAGCTACCTGGAAACGCGAGAACGATATGAAACAAAAGTTTCCGGAGTTATTTTAAGTTCGAGGATGAACTTCCCAGAAGGTATGGAGAATTGTAACACCCCACTAAAATTCCCTTCAATATTATCCCTAATATTGAGTATGATTCATGAATGATAGTTAGAGTTGTGGAAATTTTAGTGTAAGTGTTAATAGGCCTTATATGGGCTCTAAATGGTGGAAATTCCTAATGGGTCTTAAATAGCACTTGTTAGTTATCCTAATGGGCCCCATGAGAATAAAAGAAATAATAGGCCCCATGAGGATAAATGAGATAACACATCATGTAATGAACCTTACTTTAGATAGGCTTGCAAAAGAATATAAAAAAAAATAAAATGAGGTAGGTGCCAAAGATCTAACCTTGGACCTTAGAGATGTTGTAAGCCTTAAGTATGTATATGTAACCAATTCACCTAGCAAGGGAGTGCTATTAGGAGGATAAAGGAAATTATAGATAGGTGTAAGGATAAGGGAGATGAAAAGGCACCATGGAGGATAAAGAATCATCATGGAAGGTAAAGGGGTCACCATGAAAAGTGAAGAGGCATACCTCTTCATTTACTAAAAGAAGATGAGGGAAGAAAAAATGTCATAAGGCATCCCTCCTCCTTCTCATTGCCGAAACCACCAAGCCCTCTCTACATCAAAAAAAAAAATTCTCTCCAAGAAGATCTAGTGAAGGCTTTGTGTTTGTGAAGCAAAGGAAGAGCCAAGGAGCAAGAAGTTCTTCTTTCTCCTTCTTGGTGATATATATTGTTTGGAAATCTTTAGCGCAAGAGTAAGACTCCCCTCACCTGCAATATAATAGTTCATATATGTTTTGCTCATGTTCTTGTATGTTCTTGCGATGTGTTGCTAAAATCGTGAAGTTTTTTCCCTAGGAGCAAGTTTTGGCCAACATGAGTTTTAGGGCCTAGGTTTGTGTTTGATGCTATCTAATGACTCCAATGTTTTCTTGATGTTAAGTTATGAGTTATGATGGAAAAAAAAAAATTAACACCCCTACTAAAATATTTTAGTGGTGTTGCTAGTTATATAGGATAATTAAAGCATGAAATAAGCATTACACCAAATTCATATTGAAATTTAATATTTTGAAATAAAATTTTCTAAAGCTTCATATTTTTTTATATCTAATGCCTTGTGTATCAATGCCTTTATGGTTTTATGCTTTATCCATGTGGTTATTTGATGCACCTTGTATGTTTTGACCATTATCTTTCACCATTGATTTTCTCTTAACCTCCATGATGCTCCCTGTAAGAGCTTTTTTTCTCATTTCTGTAAAAAAGTAAATTAAGCGAAAACAAATTAAGTTATCAATCATACCATCACGTATAAATCATACAATATTGGATATCATATTACTTAAATTGAGCATATTATTTAATTTATTGATAATCACTATATAATTACCATATAACTCATTCAATAATTTAATTAGAAAAGATAAAACACAAACACATTTAGCAATTAAAAATATAAAACTCAATTTATTCAAACTATCAATATCGTCACCACTAAAAATAGAAACAATTTAGTCAAAATTAATTTCTTTATAATTCTTACCATAAAATAGAAATGATAAAAAATTAGACATCAAACATTTAAATTGAGTATATTATTCAATTTATAAATAATTAATGCACAAAAGTAACTTATCTCTTTAAATTCATAACCTGAAGATAAAACACAAATACAATCATAAATTTGCAATTCTAACATCATAACTAATTTTATTTGAGCTAGCAAAATCGACACCACAAAAAATAAAACAATTTACTCATTCATACCCTAAAGTAGAAATCCTAAAATTCTGGATATCAAAGTGCTTAAATTAGGAGCATTACTTAATTTATTGATAATTACTATAAAATACACAGATATCTTATTCATTACTTGAATTGAAGAAGAGGTAATGCAAACTCATTCATAGAAATTATAATTTGAATACCGAAACTTAATTTTATTCAACCTAACAAAATCGATAACACTCATAAACTAAAACTTCGATTTTTTGTACCATTTTAACATAGATAAACAATAATCTTAATTTTATTATACAAACAAGAATAAAAAAAAAATAGGTTAAAATTTAGGGCACAAAATCATAACGGATCTTCTACTTGAATAACTATGTTTCTGTATTTGAAATACAACACAGATCACTTCTTCACGTTTACAATCCTCTAGTTGTTGTGATTACCACCTTTTCACTTTTTAAACTCGGCGTTCGTCGATGATTCTTGGGTTGAAAGTGAAAGTCGGGTCTTCACTTGGTTGAAGGTGAAAAATACTTCAAATTGAAACTTTAAGCTCTGCACTTGAAAGTGAAAGTCGAATATTGCCGTCTCTCTGATTTTTGCCTTCAACGTTCGTCGGAAGTGATTTCAAAGGTTGTCGATTTTTGCCTTCGACGAAGCTCCAAGTCCAGGAAGAAGATTCGAAAGGGATAGAGTTTGAAAGTGATGGGAAGACAATTAAGTAAATTCGTATAAGAGAAAGTTTAAGCAAATACATAGGAGTTGTCAAGAAGTGGGAATGATTTTTCTCTGACATGTAGACTAAAAGGATAGTTATATTTCTGATTAGGGATTTAAGGATAAGTTCTCCATAGAATATAAGTTTTAGATATTTGTGAAATCTAAGTGACTGACTCAATAATTTTCTTAAGACTTTATATTAAAAATTGCTAAAATTCATATATACGAGGAGATATATTTTACTCACTGAATAATAATTTTCCAACACCTCCCATGCCAACTTGCAATCAAAAACAGCAGAACATTTTTTTTCTTTTCTTCTTTCGTGTAGTTCCATGTGTCAGTATAATCATGATAAACTCATCCTCAATTCTTCTAACAAGTTGAGACATCTCACTTCATAAGAAAGGCTGTTTACTGTCAAAAAAAAAAATCTGAGTTATATTTCCAATTTCCCTAAGCTGTCTCAAATTGGGAAAAACCCCATGAACTAAAGGATAAATAAAAAAACAGAGTGAAAGAATGAGTACCAAGGGTTTGTTTTGGATCGTAAGGGTTAGGCGGGTCAGAATCGCGTCGATCTGCCTCAGCCTACTCCAGCCGCAGGCCTCAACAGGCTGCCGATCGCCAGCCAGAAGCTGGGCGTGAGAGGATCAGAGGAGAGGAGGCAAGGATCGGAATGGGAACATTGAAGGGAATAGGGTTCGAGGAAGAGCGAGAGGTAAAAAAAAAAAAAAAACAGAGGCGGCGGCGCTGAGATTGCCTTGCGAAACCGATTTAGGGTAATGAAATGAGATATCGGATCCGTAGAAAAAAAATACGGGTTGGCGGTGTCGGATCCACCCAACCAATAGATACTGATTTAAGCTCGAAACGAATTCACACGAAACTCCACCTTCCACGCTTCAACTGCAGTACGATCTAACCATTTTGCCACCGTGGTTAGAGTTGACGGTAAATTGAACCTGATTGTATTTATATATATTTAATTTTTATTTAAATTTATTTGTTATAAATTTTATGAGTTGAAGTTGAAGTTGAATTTGAATTTTGTTATAGAGCTAAAGTTGTGATATTATTTATTGTCCTTATAATTCAGATAAATTGGTCTGCTAACATATTAAATTTATATATTTTTATTTTATGATATATTATAGATAATTTAAGATAGTTAAAAAAATTATATAATTAATTTTTTTGTATGTGGATAAAAAATAGATAAATAAATTTATAATTAAAATTTGGACAAGTTAATAAACATGTATAGTTATAAATTGCTCATGACTTTTTATTATGAATTTTAATGGACTGAGCATATTTGTTTCAAACTTAATTATTATTAAATAAACATAAATATTATTTTTATTAAATCAAACACTAAATTTATTTATAAATGTCTTAGCATGGAGTAATAATATCCATTGAAGTCTCACGAAGCTTAGTCACAAAGGAAGGAGGAAGGTGGAGGTAAATTTTAATCATCAAGTCAATGTATTTATCAAACTTCATGAATTTAATGATCAAATAAAGAATTAATTACCTTAAAATCAATAGCAGGTCAATTCACCCTTCTTCACTTCACCTCCTATTTTTTATTCTGTTCTTGTCCAACCTCCGCCGCCTGACCTCCGTGTTCTCCGACGATCAGTGTTTCTGGTGAACCTAATCCCTAGGTATTCCTCTCCTCTCCTGAGTCTTTGCTTTGTATTTCCCGACCCCCTCCCAATGGCCGAGTCATCTGCTCCGACCGAACCGTGGTACTTAACCACTCGTTCGTCATTAACCTTAGGTCAGCTAGAGACCCTACGTATGGATTACCAGATACCCGAGGACCACTTACTGGCTCTCCCTGGTCGTCGGGACCGACCCCACGGACCTCCCTTAGATTACTTCACCATTTTCTCCGACCAATTACTGGTCGGGTTACGCTTTCCACTTCACCCATTCTTCCGCGAGGTCTGTCGATACTTCCAAGTATCTTTGTCCCAGTTGACACCCAACTCGATTAAGATCCTGTGCGGTACAGTGATCCTTTTCACAACCTATGAGGTTCTCCTAGAGCCCCGAGTATTTAACTACTTCTATTATCTTAAAAAGCAAGAGCCCGGGAATTTCTATTTCCAAGCTCGGATCAAGTCAGCCTTTTTGGAGAAG
This sequence comes from Boesenbergia rotunda, assembly GCA_024364735.1. Taxonomy (NCBI): domain Eukaryota; kingdom Viridiplantae; phylum Streptophyta; class Magnoliopsida; order Zingiberales; family Zingiberaceae; genus Boesenbergia; species Boesenbergia rotunda. The sequence continues at coordinate 245,266 of JAGFNQ010007938.1, forward strand.
GTCCCTTCTTCCAACAAAGGTTGGAAGTCCCACTTCTTCTATATTAAGTCTGCCCCACCCCCGACCTGGCCTACCGAGTGGGTAGAAGACCTTCCCACCCAACCCCCCGTGCCCAAGAATCTTCGTTCGGAGCCAGACTACCAATTGGCCTCTCGAAGCTCGGGGGAACCCGCTACCATGCGGGCAAGCTGCTGATCGAGGGCATGCTATATCTCTTTCAGCTGAGTCAGATTCCGGCAGAGCTACCCGGCACCCTCGGTAAGTTCCTACTCGGTTCATAAACCTGTTAATGCTAACTAAGACTTTCTCCATGTTGCAGCCGAAACCATGTACGACGCCCGGGTTACCGATGTACTGGCTTTGGAGGAAGAAGCCATGGAGGCCTTAACCGCAAAGTTGGCGGCCGACCGGGCAGTGCCGCCGGTAAACGTCGCCCTAGGTCCCGAGCGACTTGAGGTCGAGGGAGATGATTCTGGAGCGAATCTCCCGGCCGAGGATCCGGACGTGATTCCTCAGGTCGTGGATGAAGGGTCAGCCGAACCAGCAGAAGAGGAAGAGGTGGAGCAGCCGGCTTCTGAGAGCCTGGTAAGGAAGCGTCGCCGGGTGACTGTTTCCTCGGGTACGTCTTCGACCCCAGGACCGACTTCAGGAGGTCAGACTGTAGCGACCCCTAGTCCTAGCCATACTTCATCCGACACTCGGGCATTGGCTTCTAGCTCGGCTCCTCCTCGGCCAAGCACTCGGGACCCGGCTCTGACCACACCTCGCACAGGAGCCCTGGCTTCGCCCTCAGCAGTGCGCCGTTCGGAGCCTCGACCTTAGGAACCGCCCTGTCTCTTCGGCCCCCCTTGCCAGAGGCTACAAACGTTGATACGGTAGAGGCTCTTCTGTCGATGCACTCGCCTCCCCGACCACTAGTGGACATCCAGCTCCCCTCTGAGACTACTTTGACTCAAATAGTTCAACCCCAGCCACTCAATCTACACGGCCAGCTAGTCACCATCTGGGATCAAGGTCGGGCCATGACTTCTGAGAAAAATCCTATGAGCCTAGCCGACCGCTTTTTCATGGAGTCCACTCAGGTACATCTTCCCCATACTCGGTTCCTTCTATTTGTCCTTACAATGTTCTTATCATGGCGTAGCATTGGGTGGCGAGCCAATCGATCTCCCGGTCCTTAGTCACAAACATTCGAGAGCGCCGAGCGGCCGAGATGCGAGTGCAAGAATTAGAGACCAAGTTAGCCCACTGCATCATCCCTCCGGGCGACGAAGGTCTAGACTGCCTTCTGTTGGAAATCACTGTTTTGAGGTTGTAATTGTCAGAGGCAGATGCTCGGTCGGAAGAAGAGCACTTGGCACTGGCTAATGCCTCCCGAGAGATAGAACGCTTATCCAACCGGGTGGCTTATGAAGAGGCCGAGAAGAAAACTGCTTTGGCCCGCCGCGCCCGAGACCGCTTCGACTGGGACAAGAAAGCTGCGAAAGCCAAGGGCCTTCAGCAAAAATTGAAGGAGTCGGCTGAGGCCCATCATCGGACTCAGCTCGCTCAGACAAACAAGGAGGCCAAGCTGGCAGCTCAGCAAGAAGCCTTTCAAGCCCTGGAGGCACAACTGGTGACTTAAGAAAAGAGCTTGGCTGCTCGGGGGGCTACCATCCAGGAAAGGAATGCTGAGATTGCCCAATTAAAGAAGGAACTGGAAGACTACAAGTCGGGCGAGCCAGCGCGGATTGAGACAGCCCGCCTGGCCTACATCCAGTCTGACCCTTTCCTCGATCAGGTGGCGGCACGCACCAGCGGCATGATCATGTTCGACATAAGAGGTGTTATTCAACAACTGACAAAAGCCGGACATCTTCCTGTAGATCTTCCTCCCAACGCTGTGAAGCCAACCTGGATCAAGGCAACGATCCCTGATGACGCCTTCCCCCCATTTACTTAAGTTAGGTTTTTATCTTTCCTTGATTTGCTATGACTCGGCCTCAAGGCCTTAAAATTTTGGGTGATGATACTGTTCTGCCTGACTCGGCCTGTAAGGCCTAATTTTGTAATGGCCACGGGCCCTGCTTTAGTTATGTTGACTCTTTGTTTCTCCATTCTTCTTGTTATATTACTTTGCTCGGTTGTTTGCAATGCACAAGATTTTTACTAAGTGTTGTCTACTCGGCACATCCGACTTGTTCGTCGAAGGTCGACGCTTTAAGCCATGTAGCGAATTTTCGCTAAGTGTTGATTGCTCGGGCCACTTCAGCTATTAGCTGCTCGGTCCGATCGGCCCCAAAACTTGACTATATTGCTCAGTCGGGTCGGCATTCGGACTCGATTATTTTGCTCGGTCGAGTCGGCACCCGGACTCGATTATTTTGCTCGGTCGGGTCGGCACCCGGACTCGATTATTTTGCTCGGTCGGGTCGGCACCCAAACTCGATTATTTTGCTCGGTCGGGTCGGCACCCGAACTCGATTATTTTGCTCGGTCGGGTCGGCACCCGGACTCGATGATGTTGCTCAGCTCTAATTGACTGACCCTCATGGTGAAATTGAATCAACCTATCTGTTTGTGTTTGATTGCTTTAGCCTTGCCAGGTTGACCAGCTGCCTAGTTTGTCTGACTAATCGTGGAAGGTCACGCCTAGTCAACGGATATTGCGGGAGCATGCCCATTCATAATTTGTCTGAGTAAGAGTCTGGACACCGTCTAGCTTACCCTGTCCGGATGTGGAATGTCACGCCCGACCGGGCCCGATCGAACGTGGAACGCCACGCCAGATCAGCACCGAGTCCGGTGGGTGCGTGGGAGCATGCCCACTTATAACTTGCCTTAGCAAGAGTCTGGACACCGTCTGGCTTACCCTGACCGAACGTGAAATGCCACGCCCGATCGGGCCCGATCAGGCCCGACGGAACGTGGAACGCCACGCCCGATCGGCGCCGAGTCCGATGGGTGCGTGGGAGCATGCCCACTTATAACTTGCCTTAGCAAAAGTCTGGACACTGTCTGACTTACCCTGACCGAGCATGGACTGTCATGCTCGACCGGGCCCGACCGAACGTGGAATGCCACGCTCGATCGGCGCCGAGCCCGGTGGGTGCGTGAGAGCATGCCCACTTATAACTTGCCTTAGCAAGAGTCTGGACACCATCTGGCTTACCCTGACCGAGCGTGGACTGCCACGCCCGACCGGGCCCAACCGAACGTGGAACGCCACGCCCGATCGGCGCCGAGTCCGGTGGGTGCGTGGGAGCATGCTCACTTATAACTTGCCTTAGCAAGAGTCTGAACATCGTCAGGCTTACCCTGACCGAACGTGGAATGCCACGCCCGACCGGGCCCGACCGAACGTGGAACGCCACGCCTGATCGGCGCCGAGTCCGGTGGGTGCGTGGGAGCGTGCCCACTTTACAGGAATTGTCTTTTGGATGCTTTGAGCCTTACTTCACATTTTCTAAGTACAGTTACAAGGATTATTTCACTCAACTCTCCTCACGGTACAATCTCAAATGTGTTGCACTCCAAGGTCTCCCTAGCTTTTTTTCCTTGAGAATCCTGCAGATAGTAAGCTCCCGACCTCAACGCCTCGATCACCAGGAAAGGTCCACCCCACTGAGGTTCCAGCATGCCTACTGTTAGGATCTTTGCCCTAGCTAGAGGGGGGGTGAATAGCGTTTTCGGAGCTTTCTTTCACCTACGTTGTTAGTTGCGCAACGGAAATACAAATAAAACAAACTAACAACTACACAATGCTAACCAACCAGATTTACGTGGTTCGGAGATGAAACTCCTACTCCACGACAGTCCGTGAGGTGGACGATCCTCCTTGGGTCGACCCGATTCTCTGTGAGTTCCTGCAGTCGACTGCCAACCTGGCAGTCGACTGCCCTGCTTACCAGCCTAGGGTTTTGCCTCCCCGAGTACATTTCACTCAGCACTCGACCCTTAGGACTTCCCGAGTACATTCACACAGCACTCGAACCCTCACGACTCGACTGACTCCTCCTCCGCAGCCTCGACTATTGCCTTCGCGCCCTCTTCATCTTCGGCCCTCGTCCCTCGGATGCGCACACAAGCCTCCAGCTTGCCTTCATGCCACCCTTCACGTACGCCTCGAAGTCCGCGCCCATCAGCTCATCGTCCCTGCACTCCATGGTCCCTCAGATGCGCACGCCAGCCTCCAACTGGCCTCCATGCCATCCTTCACCGTACTGAGGCTGTCCAGTCAGGTCCATATGCGTAACCTGTACAACCTGCACACTCCATATACGCATATCAAATACAAGGGTAAGCCTAACTTAAACCCTTTGCACAAACATCAAAACCCATGGTCACACCGGACCATCCTGAGGCCGATTGCTCCAACAATCTCCCCCTTTTTGATGTTTGGCAATACGTTTAAGTTAGGGAAAGCAAGATAGTAGTCAAATAGAAAAATAATGCATATGCAATGCAAAAATGGATCCTATCCCAAGGCATCCTACACCTAACCCTCCAAGTTAGGAATTTTCCAACCAAATCGGGCTTTTTAAAGCTTCTCCCAAGCTCCCCCTGCTTTGGACTTACAAAGGCTTTTTAAGAACCCCTCCACGGTTCCCCTTACGCCAATAATGAAGCAACCATGCTCCCCCTTAATCTTAGCTCCCCCTAAAACTAGGGTTTCTAGCAAAGGTATGTTTGGTTTCCCACTTAAACCCAACATCTCTCCCCCTTTGCCATACATCAAAAAGATACCAACAATATCCCAATCATTGGTTCTTTTAATCCCTTATGGTCCTAAACACAGTGTACTTGACCCCCATACACTTGTTTCTCACCCTTTGGATCCCAAGTCAGCTGCTGATACCCAAATCAGCCCTGACCAGTCGACTGCCCCCAGGGCAGTCGACTGATACTCTGATAGTCAGTTTTCTGGCCGAATTTCAGAAACGCGACAGAAATTCCACAAATTTCCAAAAATTTCCAAACTTCGTGGACAACTTTGTGGAACCCATACCTACTTGGGAAAAATACATTTCACCATGTATCTATTCCCATTCCCAAGTTTGGTACAAAACCCAAAAATTCTCTTATGAAAATTAAGGCAAAGAGGAGACAACCTCCCCCTTAACCCATGCCTTCTCCTAATTTTCATTTTCAAAGGGTTAAGTTCTACCCAACTTAACCTCCTAACGCCAAGTTAGGTTCTTCCCAACCTAACACCCGAGTTTTTTTTTCCCTTTGAACACCATTAAAGGCTTGCTCCCCAAGCACCCTTATCCTTTAGTGCCAAAACGAACTCAAACTACTCTCTCATCCCACTCTAAAAACTCTAAGGTTTGCAAGCACACTTGCTAGGATATACCCTATCCTAGAAAAATATGATATCATGGAAATATCAAGTGTGCTTGACTTTTGGTACAATTCTAAGCTTCTTAAGGATTTTTCATTAAGTATCAATTTCCAACTTCCTTTCTAATTCCATGTGTTTGTCACATCTACCCATCTTAATTTGACACATGGAATTGTCCTCAAACTTCCTTTTTGACCTTTAAATCTTAGATTCCTAGGGAGACTTATCAATTTCCTTGGTTTTCAATGATTTTCATAAATCCTTATAAAGTCATGGGATAACACTTCTTCTAAGGATTATAAAATTATAACCGAGAATTCTAATCCTAAATCATATCCAATGATCAATCCTGGAATTTTTTATGGTCAAAAATGCCCTTTTTCATGCTTACTCTTATTGATCAGTTGACTGCCCAAAATGGGCAGTTGACTGCCTGCCAAACAGAGAGTTTCTGGGCCTGAGACCAGTCGACTGGGATGGTCCCAGTCGACTGTCTCCAGTCGACTGGGGTATTCCCAGTCGATTGCCCTTCAATTTTTCTGCGTACAGAGATCCTGGTCGACCTCCCAGTCTACTGCTAGTCGCCTGCCACCAGTTGACTTGTCACTTACCAGTCGACTGGTACCTGATTTTCAGGTATTCAGGCCGAAGTTCAGAAATGTCCTAAAAATTCTACAAATCTCCAAAAATTATGAAATTTCGTGGGGAGATTTGTGTAGCCAATATCTACTTGAGAAAAATACGTTTCCAAATAAATGTACTCCGGATCCCAAGATTGGCACAAAACTCTACTTCTTCCAAAGTGTATCAAATAACCTCATCCTAGAAGTTCTAATTCTCACTTCTCTTCAATGCATTCTCTTCTCCTTGATCATAACTCATTTTTATTATTGAGTTACATGGTATTCCACCATTAAACCTTAATTTTGTCAATTATAGCCCTATTTTCACATTTTCTCCCTAAAATTTACCTTTTGATGTGCCAAAATCTAGGATTAAGACTTACCCAAGTCTTCCAATCCTTTTTGGCACATTTCACCTAATTTCCTAAGGGAGAACCTTTTGAGATCCATCTACCATGGACCCCAAAGGCTCCTAGAGCTCCCCCTTGAGTTCTTAGCCCTAGCCACCTCCCTAGGTGACTCAATCCACACTAGGCCACACCGGTGTGCCACCGGTGACTCTTGGCCTACAAAATTGACCTCTTTAACCTTGGACACCTTGTCCTTGGTTAAGCCCTTTTCTTTCCCTTTGGATGACACCCCCTTGCCATCCTTGGACTTACCCTCCTTGCCATATTTATGTGCTTTGCCAGCACATTTCTCTTTGTTGGCCTTGGAGGTCTTAGCTTGGTAGCCCAAACCCGATCTATCATAGTTAGGTTTTAGGCTACTCAATACTAGGTCTAGGCCCTTAGATCCAACCTTGAATTTTTCTAGGGTCTTTTCTAATGTATCAAGCCTTGCCCTCAAGGCTTGATTTTTCTTTTCTAATTTCTTGACCTTAGTGTCCACATGTCCACCTTGGACATTTCTAGACCTACCATTCTTTCTAGGCATGTGTCTCCCCTTCTTGGGGTTAATCCCTTGATCCTTAGGTGCATAAGTCGTAGGTCTATCATGATGCATGCTCTTTCTAGAATTATGATCTACCTTGTTATTCCTATTCCTATCATCATACTTAAATCCAAAATTATGCACCATTAAACATTTCTCATTAATTCTAGCATGCATGGATGGGCAATTTTCATTATTTCTAAAATGTAAGGAAGAACTTGAAATTGAATTGCATTTTACCCTAGGGTTAGGAATTACCTCCCTTACCCTTGAAGTTCTCCCTTGATGTGATTTTTGTTTCTTCTTTCTTTCTTCTTTCTCCCATCTCCTTAGATGCTCCATCTTCTTGAATTCTTTACTCCTTGGGCACTTAGTGTGATAGTGTCCTAGCTCTCCACAAGTGAAGCATCTAATCTCCTTTTTCTTTTCTTGGGCTCCACCCCTCCTACAACCCATGTTAGATTTAAATCGAATGGACTCGGGTTTAGACTTTACCTCCTTCTTACCTTTTGGGCACTTGTCCTTGTAGTGCCCCTTTTCGTTGCACCCAAAGCATATGATGTGGTCCTTGGTTCTTGCTTTGGTGGAGGTTGAGGCTAGGTTGACTACTTCTTCAACCTTGGGAGAGGTGGAAGCTTCCTCTTGATCCGGAATTGAAGAGGGTCTCCCCTCCCCCTCAATTCTTGAGCTTGATACCTCCTCTTCTTCTCTTGATGAGGTTGATGATCTCTCACTCAATTCCTCTACCTCACTTGAGGATGTGGACACCTCTTCCTCCTTGGATAGTAACAATCCCATTTCTTTTTCCTTTTCTTCATTTTCCTCTTCTTGAGCTATTGAGCTCACTTCCTCGGGTTCTTCCACTACTTGAGCTTGTGTAGGATTATTATGATATTCTATCAACTTGGTCCACAACTCATAGGCATTTTGGTATTCACCTACACAACTCAAAATATTTTTAGGCAACATATTCACTAAAATTGCAATTACCTTTTCATTTGCCTTGGACTCATTTTGTTGTTCTTGATTCCAATATCGAGGACGAAGATTCTTTCCGTGCTTGTCCTTTGGAACCTCAAAGGGCTCTTCTATCATCATCCTACACTCCCACTCCATGCTAAGCCAATCTTCCATTCTTGCCCGCCAATAATCAAAGTCTTCATTGTCGTATGGCGGCGGAGTGTAGATGTTGTCCCCCAACTTATCTTCCATCTTCTCTTCTCCTCTAGCGTGTGCTCCCTCGGCGGTTAGTCCGATCAAGAGCGGTCCTTGCTCTGATACCAATTGTTAGGATCTTTGCCCTAGCTAGAGGGGGGGTGAATAGCGGTTCTTTGATTCTTTCAACCTACGTTGTTAGTTGCGCAACGGAAATACAAATAAAAACAAACTAACAATGCTAACCAACCAGATTTACGTGGTTCGGAGATGAAACTCCTACTCCACGACAGTCCGTGAGGTGGACGATCCCTTGATCCTTCGGCGGATCGCTCCCCGGATGCTCTCCGGCTATCTCGTGTAGCTCCTTGTGGGTGGAGAAACCTCTCCACAATCCTCTACAAGCACCTGAGCACACAAGGCTACTATCAAGCTTCTTCCAAGCAAGATTCGCCCCGAAACCTAGCCTCAAAACGAGTCCCTTTAAATAGGACTCGGGCTGAAAACCACGCCACCAGTCGACTGCTCCAGGGCCAGTCGACTGGTACCACTAAAATCCGACCGTTACACCCCAACGTTCGAATTCTTAGCTGTTTTCAGACTTCACCAGTCGACTGCCCTAGGGGCAGTCGACTGACCAGTCGATTGCCTCAGTGGCAGTCGACTGCACCAGTTGACTGGAACCAATTCTAGTCGACTGGCAGTCGACTGGTCGACCCTCCTTGGGTCGACCCGATTCTCTGTGAGTTCCTGCAGTCGACTGCCAACCTGGCAGTCGACTGCCCTGCTTACCAGCCTAGGGTTTTGCCTCCCCGAGTACATTTCACTCAGCACTCGACCCTTAGGACTTCCCGAGTACACGACTCGACTGACTCCTCCTCCGCAGCCTCGACTATTGCCTTCGCGCCCTCTTCATCTTCGGCCCTCGTCCCTCGGATGCGCACACAAGCCTCCAGCTTGCCTTCCTGCCACCCTTCACGTACGCCTCGAAGTCCGCGCCCATTAGCTCATCGTCCCTGCACTCCATGGTCCCTCAGATGCGCACGCCAGCCTCCAACTGGCCTCCATGCCATCCTTCACCGTACTGAGGTTGTCCAGTCAGGTCCATATGCGTAACCTGTACAACCTGCACACTCCATATACGCATATCAAATACAAGGGTAAGCCTAACTTAAACCCTTTGCACAAACATCAAAACCCATGGTCACACCGGACCATCCTGAGGCCGATTGCTCCAACACCTACTTCCCCCACTGGCTTGATCCTCTTCCATACCTTGTCCCCCACTTGAAAGCTTCTAGGTATGACTCCTTGGTTATACCGACGCTCCATCCTTTGTTGGTAAGCAGCCATGCGAACCACAGCCTTAGCCCGAACCTCCTCGATCAGGTCTAGCTCCAATCGTCTTTTCTCTGCATTGTCATCCCCGTACAGGTGTCTTCTGTCAGATTCGCAGCCGACCTCCATGGGAACTACAGCTTCACTACCGTATACCAACTGGAAAGGAGTGCAACCCGACCCCTCTTTGGGGGTAGTCCGGAGAGCCCACAAAATACCGGGCAGTTCATCCACCCAAGATCCGCCCACTTGGTCTAGTTTGGTTCTGAGCCCCTTCAAAATCTCCCTATTAGCTACTTCAGCCTGACCATTACTTTGGGGATAAGCCACTGAAGTGAATGCCTGCCTGATTCCAAAGCCTTCACACCATTTCCTTATCATCCGACCCTGGAACTGCCGACCATTATCTGACACCAACTTGTGTGGTATACCATATCGATAGAAAATATTCTGCCATAAGAACTTCTTTACTGCTTGCTCAGTGATCCGGGCCAGAGCCTCTGCTTCAATCCACTTGGAAAAGTAATCTACCGCCACCAACAAAAACTTCTTCTGAGCAGCTGCCCGGGGGAATGACCCTACTATATCCACACCCCATTGATCAAAGGGGCAGGATACGGTGGGCGTTTTCAGCATCTCGACCGGCCAATGGGATAAATTTTGATATTTCTGACAAGAAAGACAAGAAAGAGTCAACTTCTCCGCATCCTTCTGAAGTGTAGGCCAAAAGTAACCAGCAAGTAAGACCTTCCGGGCCATAGACCGACCTTCTGAGTGATTTCTGCATGACCCCAGATGTACTCTCAATACATAGTTTGCATCTTCCTCCCCCAGGCACCTGAGTAATGGCCGAGAAAAGGCTCGCTTGTACAGCGCATCTCCTATCAAAGTAAACCGAGTCACTCTTATTTTCAATATCCTTGCCTACTCGGGACTGTCCGGGAGAGTTTCCTCTCGTAGGTAGGCTATAAATGGAGCCCTCCAGTCCCCTTGTACTTCTATCTCTGTTTCCCTTTCATTCTGGGCCACCAGCATGACCTGAGGTGAAGGCCGAGTGAAGACCCATGGATGGACGGCGCTGGCCAGCCTAGCCAACTCATCAGCCTTGGAATTATCTCCTCGAGGGATCTGTAAGACCTAAACCTCTCGGAACTCGGCCTGCAATTGCTTGTAGGTCTACATAAGTCTGAAGTTTCTCATCATTCACCTCAAATTGTCCTGCCAACTGCCGAGTTACTAGTTGAGAGTCTGAGTATAGCATGACCCGAGTGGCTCCCACAAGTTTAGCAGCTTGTAGGCCGGCCAGAAGAGCTTCATATTCTACTTGATTGTTAGTGGCTCGGTATTCCAGACGCACTGCCAGATGAAGTTGGTCTCCCTTAGGAGAGATTAATAAGACTCCCACGCCACTCCCTGCCCAAGTGGCCGACCCATCCACATATATCTTCCAAGTTTCTTCTTCTTCCTCTGCATGGAGTTCACTGAGAAAATCAGCCAACCCCTGAGCTTTGATTGCAGTCCGGGGCTGGTACTGGATATCATACTCGCTCAACTCCGTTGTCCACTTAACTATCCGACCCGAAATTTCGGGGTTAACCAGCACCTTCCCGAGTGTGCTGTTAGTCAGCACTCGGATGGGATGGGCCAAGAAGTAGGGGCGCAAGCGCCGAGCCATCAATACAAGAACGTAGGACAATCTCTCGAGTGTAGTATCCTACCTCAAGGGTTGAACTCGAGGTCGACCTGAAGAGCTAAACTACGATTTGGTCTTATCTGCAAGTCGAGAGTTCAGCCCTTAAGCTCGGGTTAGGAGATCGGATTGGGAGCCTAACTCATGCTCCCGGCTCGAGTCTCTTAACCCCAATGAGGTTGTCACATATAGTGATCCGTGATGAGGCTATGGCATGGGCGAAGCATTCTTTTCCAGGTTAACGTGGCCACTATAATTGGATTAGCACACCTTACCCCCGCATCACTAGTCTTCCCCTTTAGTCTAGTCGAAGGAGGCTCGAAGAGTCCGACTGACCAGACATTTGAAATGTAACTAGGGAGGAGCGACCATGTGTTTGTTGCTTATGCAAGTTCAAGATTTTGTCAAAATTTGTGCAGTAATGGTTGTCCATGCCTTCATTAATGACAGGGTAATCTACTGCCTTTATTTACTGTGCTTAAGGTACACTTTATCCTTTCCGAAGTTACGTTTCCTTAATAGTGATAAGAGCACATGTCAGAATATAGGGTGTCATCTGAAGGCACAATGATTATACAGAAATTAGTAGGCATTTTATCTCAGATCGGACGATACGATCATCAACCTTGGGAGGAGAACCTGTATCTAATGGTCCTCCTATGCTCCGCTAGGGTATATAATTTTGAGGAAGAGTAGTTTCCTGATTTCATCTGTCTTCTGTTAAGAATCCTTTCGAGTGTCATCGTCTTCCTCTATGCTTGCCATCTTCCCCGTCTCAAGTTTCTGAGTAAGCCTTTGATCCTTCTTCTTCTTAGATTCAATCTATGCGTTTGTGTCTCTACTGAGAAGATGGCTGCGGGGTCGTCATCTCTTCCCTGGTATCGAACTACAAACTCAAGTTTTACCAGTGCTTCTGTAGAGAGATTGCACTTGATCTATAGGTGCTAGAGGACCATGTTTTGATTCTACCCAACAAGAATGATTGTCCAGATTGACGTCTGCTTGGTTGTATGACCTTCTTCTAGAGCTACTTGATCAGCGCCCTCCACTTCCCTATACACCCTTTATTTATCGACGTCTCTATCTATTTCCGAATTCCCCTCTCCCAGTTGGTCCAAATTCTTTTCATATTTTTTTGGGATGATCATACTCTTTCATTTGTACCGCCTTCCTCTCTCCCCCTCCCCCTCCCCTCCCACCTCTTTTATTATTTCTTCTACCCCAAGCGGGTGGAGGAGGGGGTTTTCTATTTTTCGACCCGAATAGGTCAAGGGTTGATCAAGGGTATCTCATCTTCACATAAGGGGTGGAAATCCCTATTTTTCTACACTCGGCTTCCCCAAGGCCTACTGGCACCCTTTCGATGACAAAAGGAGTTGTCGGCCCAGCCCTCCATGGAGGATATCCACCAATTGAGGGGATATTCGAGAGCCCATGCCTAGCTCTCAGGCTTGGGTTTTGACAGCAACTCCTTGATTGTGCTGCACTTTTTCAGCCCGAGCCCCATTCCAACAGTCGTGGAGCATTCTTTTGGTAAGTTGGTTTTAGTTGAGAGGTGACATCGACATCTGACTGAGTGTTTTTATCTTTGGTGTAGTCGAGACTATGTTGAGAGCGACTTTGAACCGATTGACCCAACTTTTTGTGGCTGAGCTAGAGGATCGGGGCGCCAAAATCATCTACCTCACCCGTGAGGTCGAGGCTCCGGTTCCCCCATTGGGGAGCCTTTCACTAGCTGCCATGACGTCGAGGGCTCCCCCAGGGAGGGTTGGATGTAGAAGAGTCCTATTTTCCTCACCGGATATCCTGCTGGAGAAAATACTCTCCTCAAAAGGTTCCCCACCCTGTTGCATCCTCGAGGGCCCTAATATCTTCCTCGGAGGTTGTTGCTCCCGTGGGAGCCTTTCCATCACGAATTCGTCTACCGTCCCCACCTCCCGAGACGGAGGACATGTTGGGCGAGTCGTCCCCTTTTCTGGTAGGTCCATCTTCCAGAGAACTGCCTTCGCTTCGTCCAGATCTGCCTCAACCGGTCTTGCCTTGATCCGACCTGTCTCGACCGGTTCCGCCTCGGTCGGAGCTTCCTTCAACCACGATAGAAGTTGTTGCAGGCTTGGAGGCTTTGCTTCCCCCTCCTCTTCTTTGGTCACTCAAGAAGAGGATGCAGTCGGACCCTCATATCTTTCGAGAGAGGAGTCGATTCCTTTTCCCAGCAGCTTGGACTTCTGCAAGGACCTGACTTTGTTTGGTCCAGTGGCCACCACGATGGTAGGATGGAGAAGTAGTAGCTGAGGGCATGCCCATGCGAGTCCTGCTCAAGGAGCTGATGGGGACCAGTGCGGACCATATACCCAAGCTAATGGTCTTTTGCCGCTGATATCCGAAGCTCTTTCAAGGCTGTGGCGAACTATGAGAGCAAGTAGCTGGTTTGCCCATGCAGCTATTTACCTATCGGGTCCCCATCACCAGTTTGAAGATGGAGGTGGCTCGCCTGAAGTCATTGTCTAAGGACCCTTCGTCTGGTTTAGCTGAGATCAAGCGTCTTCAAAGAATAATAAGCGAGAATAAAATGTTGGTTTCAGACACCAATATGCCTTGAGCCAATGCCAAAATGAGATCAACTCTATGATGACTCAGGCCAAATCCTTGGAGGCGGAGGGGAAGAAAAAAAACAAGAAGACAAAGTGCCTAAAGACAGAGCTAGAGTAGGGGACCCAGAATTAGACATCCTCAAAGTGGCCAAGGAGGCATCTTGGCCGAGTTGGCATCTTGCCAACAACAATTTCACCTTTTAGAGATGGAACTAAAGGTAGCTCAGGAAGAGGTCGCGTCCTACTGGTCCATAGTGGAGAGAGCCAGCTATAGGAGCTGGAGTCTATGTGGGAGACAGACAATGTTGGGCGGGTTGGAGAGTGAGTTGCGATCCTCCCAAGCATCTGCCCGGGTGGCCAAGGAGTAGAATCGGGTTCGGTCTGTTGAGCTAAAGTGCCTTCATATGGAGGTGCAGGAGACCCAAGCCGAAGTGGCAATCCTCCACTCCTCTATATCAAAGCTTCAGACAACTCTAGGGGTGTAGCAGGAGCTGTTAGAGCACAAGGAGACCGAGCTTCACGAGTACCAGGCAGGGGAGGCATCCCGTTGGGCAGCTCAGAAGAAGGTCATCCTCACTTTGGAGGAGTTCTATGACTTGGTAGGGCTCGCCTTCTCCGGATGGTAGAGCACGATGTGGCGGGCACCCTTCAGCAGTTGTTTGAGGCCGGTCTCCTCCCAGCGGATCAACCTTAGCCCAATATCTCCCTGGCTCAGATTATTAACAATCTCCCAGTCGAGGATATAACAGACCTCTAAGGATGATATTTTGTCTCCCCCACAAATTTTTTTGTAGCCCCTGTAACCTTCTAAAAAACAACAAGAATGAAAAGATGCATTTTTAGGTGGTGTATCTTACTGAAATTCATGAGTCGACAGATGACGCGGATACAGACACAGGTATGCCACCTTGATCGAGGTTTTGTCTAGGTTAGAGGGAAGTTTGGAAATACCCAAGGTTGTTTGGAATGAGTCCTCTAAGTACAAAGGAATGATAGCTATAGTTCGAGAATCTCGACCCCAATATGTCTGAGTCGTGGGAGTTTGAGCCTTAAAAATGACTCAGGCGATTTGACATATGCTCAACTCGTAGAGGATGAGGTTGCTACCGCAACCCAAGAATCTCGACCCCAACTTTGCCGGAGTCAGGGGAGTTTAGGCCTTGAAAAGGACTCAGGCGATGACATATGCTCGACCCGTAGAGAGTGAGGTTGCTACCACAACCCGAGGATTTATGTCTGAGTTAGAGGAGTTTGAGCCTTGAAAAGGATGCAGGCGATACGACATATGCTCTACTTGTAGAGGGTGAGGCCGCTACCGTAGCTTGAAGATCTCAATCCCTACTATGTTCGATTTGGGAGCGTTTAGGCCTTGAAAAGGACATAGGCGATACGACATATGCTCGACTTATAAAGGGTGAGGTTGCTATCACAACTCGAGGATCTCAACCCCGACCATGTCTGAGTTGGGTGAGTTTGGGCCCTAAAAAGGACGTAGGCTATATGACATATGCTCGACCCATTGAGGGTGACGTTGCTACCGTAGTCCGAAGATCTCAACCTCGACTATGTTCAAGTCGGGATAGTTTGGGCCCAAGGATGTAGGCGATATGATATATGCTCGACTCGAAAAGAGTAAGGTTGCTATCGCAGCCTAAGGATCTCAATCTCGACTATGTCCGACTCAGAGGAGTTAAGCCCTGAAAAGGATGCATGCGATACGACATATGCTCGACCCGTAGAAGGTGAGGTTGCTATCGCAGCTTAAGGATCTCGACCCCAACCATGTTCCAGTCGGGGGAGTTTGAGCCTTAAAAAGGATGCAGTCACTGGGAGAGAGAACCTTCTTTACTCTACTGATAAGAAAAAAGGCAGTATAGTAGTTCTTTGGAGTAGACAGAGAATGAACTGAAAAAGGAAAAAGAATAAGGGCTATATGATCACGAGGTAGTCTTGGCTGGTTATAAGCAATACAGCTTCAGGTGATGAGCATTCTAAGGCCTTTCTAACCTTTTCCGTTCATTATCCTCCAAGTAGTATGCTCTTGAGCTCAGTTTTTCTGTGACCCGGAAGGGTCCTTGCCATCGAGGTTCTAGTTTGCTTACTTCCCTTGCAGGTTTGATCTTTTTCCATACCAGGTTCCCCGTCTGGAAGTACTGAGGAATGACTCGACAATTGTAGTTATGGCGCATTCGCTGCCGATAGGTGATGAGTCAAGTTGTTATCTTTTCACGAGCTTCTGTTAGAGATCCAAGTCTAATATCTGCAACTGATCGTTCTGGTCCCCAGGTAGTTCTACTGAGGTACTCGTCCCTGATTTCCATGAGGACCATCGCTTCTGACCCATAGACTAGGTGGAATACCATCAACTGAGTATTTTCCCGGGGAGTGGTCCGACACGCCCAAGGATACTCGGGAGTTCTTTTATCCAGCTATCTTGGACATTATCTAATTTGACTTTTAGTTTTTTGCAATTTCTATCTTTACCACCTTGACTTATCCATTGCTCTAAGGGTAGGCATTTAGTGCCTCTCGTAAGTGCATGAGAATGTCATCAAGTAATAAATGTTGGTACAGAAAACATCAAAGTCAAACCTGTGTTTTGATAATAGTAACAGGGTTCAAAAGTTAAGTCTCATTTGTTTTCTAACATGTCACTCTAGTGTGCAGGGTAAAAAGTCCTAGCGAAGGACTGCTAGGCACTGGCGAAGGAATGCCAGGGTAAATAGTCCTAGCGAAGGACTGCTAGGCACTGGCGAAGGAATGCCAGGCTAAAAAGTCCTAGCGAAGGACTGCTAGACACTGGCGAAGGAATGCCAGGGTGAAAAGCCCTAGCAAAGGACTGCTAGGCGCCAAGCGAAGGACAGCTTGGGACTGAAGCCCTAGCGAAGGAATGCTAGGCACCGGGCGAAGGACAGCTCGGTATCCAAGACCTGGCAAAGGACCGTCCAACCAGAGAAGCGGTTGGCATCAGGTAAATTCTCCCGAGAGGAGTAGGTGAGGACGCGTTCCCCGTCGAGGGAACAGTAGGCGTCGGTTCGACCTAGGGCTCCATTTTGGAGGCCCAAAGTCAGAACCAAGACAGCTAATGCTGTATAAACATAATACTCTATTGTTTTATATTGGTTTGGACTAACCCTGGATGCAGGACCAAAGGAACGTGTGTCTGCAGCTCAGAATGCCCAAAGGAGAGAGGCAAGTAGCTGAGCAGGGCGCCCTCAGTGTCCCGGGCGCCCCCAGGGGCAACACAAAACAAGCGAAGCAACAAAGGCTTCGGCTGACCACTGGCCGGGGCGCCCCCAGCAGCCAGGGCGCCCCCAGCGGCCAGGGCGCCCTCAGTGCCCAGGGCGCCCCGCGCCTACACCAGCGAAGCTGATTACCCTTATCCAGCCGAGAACCCGGCGCTGAAGGAGTCAAGCAGGGCGCCCCCAGTGTCAAACCTCATCCCTATTCGAGTGGGATAGAGGTTGACCGAGCGAAGCTCGGATCGCGTGACACGTGGGGGGGCGCCCCCGACGTCCAGGGCGCCCCGAGGTGCTATAAATAGCACCCCACGCCAAGGCTTTCGACAAGAACTTCGATTCAACGCTTCTACGCTCTTCTGCTCTCGCGCCTAGCTTCGGAAACCTCCCAACTCGAGCCGACGACGTCCCGCTGCTCCGAAAAAGACAACCTACATCGGACGTCGGTAAAAGAAGAGCTTTTCATTTGTTAAGTTTACTGTGCTATATTTGTAAACTCAATACTGTAAACTGATTTGCGAACTTATAGAATTGCCCGCAGAAAACGGTCAACGACCGTGGGCCTTGGAGTAGGAGTCGACCTAGGCTCCGAACCAAGTAAAAATCACTGTGTTCGCGTGTTTTGTTTTTTATCTTTCGTTGTGCAAATTCTCTATCTTAAATCCGAACGCTTTCCGATATTCACCCCCCCTCTATCGGTTCTCTCGATCCAACAAGTGGTATCAGAGCGGGGAAGTTCAAATTTGGTGCAACCACCAGTTTGAAAATTTTTTGGATTTTTATTTTCTTTTTCCCGTTCGAAATTTTTTTAACATTTTTCGTTCGAATTTTTTTCCCGCTAATCGAGGTTGGTGCAACACCCCTCGATATTTTATTTTGCTTATCCCGCACTACTAATCCAAGACCAAGTCTTGGAAATTTTTTTTAGTTATTTTCTTTCAGATTAAATGGCCATCCAAGAAGGATTCAGCACCGCCAGACCTCCACTTTTCAGTGGAGAAGACTTTTCCTACTGGAAGAGTCGAATGGAGGTCCACCTGAAAACTCAGGTGGACATGTGAATTATCATCCAGTCCGGACTGGAGATACCCAAAAATGCTGAAGGAGTTCCTCAAAGCTACACAGAGTGGGACACCGCTCTGAAACGAAGAATCGAAGCCGATGCAAAGACAACTCAGACCCTACAATGCGGTTTAACAAAAGAGGAGCTGAACCGGGTGGGCCCCTTCAACAGTGCCAAGGAGCTATGGGCAAAATTGATCGAGCTGTACGAAGGAACATCAGACACTCGGATCAGTAAGAGGGATCTGCTCCTGAACAAATTGTATACCATCAAGATGGCCGACAACGAAACAGCAGCCCAGCTTCACGCACGAATCCAAGAATTAATTAACGGTCTTCACACTATAGGTCACAAGGTCGAAAACCGTGACCTAATAAGGTATGCTTTAAATGCTTTCCCTAAAAACACCTTGTGGGCATCAATGGTAGATGCATACAAGGTTTCAAGGGATCTCTCAAAAATTAAATTAGATGAATTATTTTCCGAATTAGAACTTCATGAACAGACTAACTGCAATATGGCCGAGAAAGGTATTGCCTTTGTTGCAGGAAAAACTGGAAGGTCAACAAAGAAAAAGCCACAACCTGAACCCGAGTCTAACTCAGACTTAGACTCAGAAGACGAAGAAGGAGATCGACCTAAGCTGGTCCGATTGGCCCGAAGCTACTATAAAGAATTGAAGAACCAAACCAACAGAAGGAAGGCCAACCGAAGAAAGGACGAACCAGCTGATCCCACAAACGACAAAAATAAGCCCAACGTGACTTGCTACGAGTGCAAGAAGAAGGGCCACTACAAGACAGAGTGTCCAAACCTAAAGGAGACCAAAAAGACAAGAAGAAAGAAAGCGTTCCAAGCAACCTGGGACGAATCTTCATCAGAAGAAGAAGAAGCACCCCAGTCAAACCTACTAGCACTGACCGCCTCAGAAAATGTCGAGACCGAGTCAGAGTCAGAGCAGGACGACGACAGACTAACCTTTTCAGAAGACGGCGAGATCAAGGTAAGTAGTTTCAATAGAAGTCAGTTAAACGAACTTATTTCATATCTTTCTCGAGATTTGGCGAAAGCCAAAATCCGAGTCGAATCCCTCCGACAGGAAGTAAAACTCCTGAAAGAGGGAGCTGACTCTAAATCCTTAACTGAGAAAGTTCAACAAGGAACTTCTACTCAAGTTGAAAAACTTGAGAAAGAGAACTCCTCCCTGAAAACTGTTAAGGATCTTAGAGCTGCCTTAGAACGATTCACTTCTGGTTCCAAGGGTCTTGACATGATCTTGGAAAACAGAAGTCCGTTCAAAATCGATCCGGACTTGGCTATAGAACCAAATCCCGACAAAGATCTTACTTTGCTGTACTGAATCAGTCCAGAAGTAAAGTTCAGGCATGGGTACCCAAACTGTGCCTGAACAAACCAACTGGATCAAATCAGTATTGGATCCCCAAGGACAAGATTCACATCTTGTCTAACCATCATCATGGCTTTAGTCCAGGGGGAGCCAAACTGAAAACTATATTTATTGTTAGATAAAATTTAATTCTTGATTGCAAATTGCATGTTTGATTGTTTATTTAAATTTCTGCAAGTTACTATGCTTAGACTTAGGTTAGTTTAAGGACTGAACAAACTTAACTGAAACTTGAAAACATAGTATTAGGTGGAGGTGAGATGATAGTACGTTAAGGAAACCAATTCTAATAAGATCAAGTTTACTTGGTCTTTTTAGACTGGTGAAACTAGCCGAAGCTACCGATCCAAAATCCAAACTAGTTAGACCAGAACTTTTTCAAAGATTAATTTTGAAAATGAAATTTCATTAAACGGCTTTGTCAAGGAAAGGGTTGATGATCCAATAAGGCTACGGCCAAAGAAGACCTAGTGCCTCGCCAAGACCTGGAAGCCAATTTTTGAATTTCAAATTCAAATTACTTTTTGTCAAATTCAAATCTAACACAATTTTCAGTTAAGTATAGATTCAAACATTCTCATTCAAAATAAACTTAACTGTTTTCAGAAATTAATTTAATGATTTCAAAATAAATAATAATTTTTCAAAATAATTTTACTTATCAAAATCTGTCTCACAAAACCCATAAGGCTAACGTGGTTGAAAACCTTAGATTTGGGTGAGACAGACTAGGCAGTGAAACTCAATTTAAGCTATTCCTGACTCTAATTGGATCTAAATCAATAAAACTCTTTATGTGTAGGAACATAAAGATTTGGACCAATGGATGTTGGATAGCGGTTGCTCCAGACATATGACTAGAGATAAATTGAAGTTCACCAAACTCAAGTTCAAGAACCTAGGCTCAGTGACATTTGGTAACAATGCTACACTCAAGGTAATTTGGTCAGGTAATATTGAGCTTAAATCTGACTTTATTATTAAGAAAGTTCTTTTGGTTGAAAACTTCAAATTTAACTTGCTTAGCATAAGTCAGTTATGTGATTCTGGTTATATAGTCACCTTCAACAATTCTAACTGCCTGATTAGAAATGTACAAGACTCAGAAATCATACTTAAGGGCACTAAATACAACTTGCACAGCAATCAAGTTAAGTGTCAAGTTTAGAAAATCTAACTTGAACAAAAACACTTAACTTGAGTAACCCTAGCAAAAACTACTGTTTATAACAGTTAGTAAGTAGCTAAATGAGTTAGACAGGTCCCTACAAGAGAAAATCAACTGATTTGGTTTAAGTCTTATCATGAATTGGTTCAGTACAGCAAAATCATGCAAATATTTTCCTTAATGAAAATTATTTCCTTTATGCAAGTTAATTTCTGCTATATTTATCTGTTTTTGATATATGGCAAAGAGGGAGAGATAAGAAAGGAGAGAATTTAAAATTTTTTTTGTTGTTTAAAATTTTTATTTTTTGTCTCTCAAAATTTCAAAATCTATCCTTTATTCAAAAAGTATTTAAGCTTTTCAAAAATTCTGTAAGTACTTAAGCCTTTCAAAAATTCTGTAAGTACTTAAGCTTTTCAAAATTTTTAGTACTTAAGCTTCTCAAAAATTTACTAAGTACTTAAGTTTGTTAAAACTTACTAAGTTCTTAAGTTAAAGCTTTCAAAGACTTTTGAGTACTTTAAAACTTAAGGCTTCAAATTTTTTTTTCTAAGTACTCTAAACTCATGCTTCCAAAACTTAAGGCTTTAAAATATCTTCTATGTACTTTTAAAAATTAAGTTGTTAAAATCATTTTTGAAAATACAAAAGCCTTCTGTTGGAAATAATTCTAAGTAAAATTTTTTCTTAAACTTAAACCCCACGAATGTTAGAAAAATCTAGGGGGAGAGTCCTTCCAGGGGGAGGGAACAAAATTTAATATTTTTACATGTTTTGATTAAAACTTAACTTTTTGAACTAGGGTTGCCATAAATCAAAAAAGGGGAGATTGTTGGTGCAGAAAACACCAAAGTCAAACCTGTGTTTTGATAATGGCAACAGGGTTCAAAAGTTAAGTCTTATTTGTTTTCTAACATGTCACTCTACTGTGCAGGGTAAAAAATCCTAGCGAAGGACTGCTAGGCACTGGCGAAGGAATGCCAGGGTAAAAAGTCCTAGCGAAGGACTGCTAAGCACTAGCGAAGGAATGCCAGGGTGAAAAGCCCTAGCGAAGGACTGCTAGGCGCCAAGCGAAGGACTGCTAGGCGCCAAGCGAAGGACAGCTTGGGACTGAAGCCCTAGCGAAGGAATGCTAGGCACCGGGCGAAGGACAGCTCGGTATCCAAGACCTGGCAAAGGACCGCCAGGCAAAAGTCCAATAAGAGGAGCGGTTGGCATCAGGTAAATTCTCTCGAGAGGAGTAGGTGAGGACGCGTTCCCCGTCGAGGGAACAGTAGGCGTCGGTTCGACCTAGGACTCCATTTTGGAGGCTCAAAGTCAGAACCAAGACAACTAATGCTGTATAAACATAATACTCTATTGTTTTATATTGTTTTGGACTAACCATGGATGCAGGACCAAAGGAACGTGTGTCTGCAGCTTAGAATGCCCAAAGGAGAGAGGCAAGTAGCTGAGCAGGGCGCCCTCAGTGTCCCGGGCGCCGCCAGGGACAACACAAAACAAGCGAAGCAACAAAGGCTTCGGTTGACCACTGGCCGGGGTGCCCCAGCAGCCAGGGCGCCCCGAACGCCCAGGGCGCCCTCAGAGCCCAGGGCGCCCCGCGCCTACACCAGCGAAGCCGATTACCCTTATCCAGCCGAGAACCCCGCGCTGAAGGAGTCAAGCAGGGCGCCCCCAGCGTCAAACCTCATCCCTATTCGAGTGGGATAGAGGTTGACCGAGTGAAGCTCGGATCGCGTGACACGTGGGGGGGCGCCCCCGACGGGCGCCCCGAGGTGCTATAAATAGCACCCCACTCCAAGGCTTTCGACAACAACTTCGATTCAACGCTTCTACGCTCTTCTGCTCTCGCGCCTAGCTCCGGAAACCTCCCAACTCGAGCCGACGACGTCCCGCTGCTCCGAAAAAGACAACCTACATCGGACGTCGGTAAAAGAAGAGCTTTTCATTTGTTAAGTTTACTGTGCTATATTTGTAAACTCAATACTGTAAACTGATTTGCGAACTTATAGAATTGCCCGCAGAAAACGGTCAACGACCGTGGGCCTTGGAGTAAGAGTCGACCTAGGCTCCGAACCAAGTAAAAATCACTGTGTTTGCGTGTTTTGTTTTTTATCTTTCGTTGTGCAAATTCTCTATCTTAAATCTGAACGCTTTCCGATATTCACACCCCCCTCTATCGGTTCTCTCGATCCAACAATAAAAAGATATCGTATCCACAGGACTGAGGTTGGCAACCACTAGGGAGTTCGCAAGCGCGAGCTGTCATGTCGTGAGAACAGAGTCACTGATCCAATATAAAATCGGACAGCATTTCCCCTGTTCGACGGACAATTTAGACACACATACAACACGTATAGTTTAATAGTTAGCCTCAGACCGCAAAACATATATATAACATAAAGAAATAAGTGCATCACAGTACTAAAATCATAAAACTCACCTGAGTTGCCCTCGGGGTAGGCACGCCGCAAAATACAATCACAAAGTCCAACAGAGGTCTAAAAAATATAATACCTCAGCAAAAGTATCACGATACTGTAGGATCGGAGTCGGTTGATAGAGAGGAGGTGAATATCGACTCGAAATTTTAGCCAAAAGCTAAAATTTCGTCGAAAAACGTCTTTCTATCAGGGTTAGTACGCAGCGAAAAATAGAATAGAAGAAAGACAAAACAATCATACACGCGAGATTTATTTACTTGGTTCTCGACCCCCATGGTCAGTACGTTCAAGGCCTATGTACTCGGCATGAGTCCACTAATGGTCTCCTTTCCGAAATTTCCGGAGGCGGAGAATACCCGTCTTACAGTTCGAATTACAATCAAAGAATAAGTAAATTGAAACACAACTTGTAAATAAAATCAAACCAAAAAACTCGGCCAACTCTGGAAGTCCGAAGCGCCACATGCTTCTTCCTGGAGCCTCCTTGGTCGCAGAGCTTCGACTTGAGCGCTTTTGCTCTGCAGAGAATGCTTAGACTGATGTGAAAGTTGATGTTCTGAGATGAGGGGTCGAACCCCTTTATATACAAGCTTCTCGGGCGCCTATGAGGTCTTGGGCGCCTGCCACGTGTTAGAATGTATACAAAAAGCCTAGCTTTTGTATGAACATCTATATTTTGGAATAAGAATCACATGATCATGTTTGTATTTTATATTTATTATATGTGTGCATGTTGTCTAATCCTTTACATTATAGATAACATAGTGTGTGGTATCACACAGAAGATCATGTTATCAATTCCTTGTAGAGTATAAATAGAGGCTCACAACCGAGATTGTTTTGGACAAACCATTAGCATGGTTGTAGTGTAATTTGGTATTGGTTTATCTTGACTATAGAATTACACTTGTACACGTGTGTATTGAGCAGAACCGATATAGAGGTGATTCAATTTATACTAACTATATAATTGAATCAGACCTCAGATATTTTGGTGTACATGCTCTTAATCCCGATATATAACGGGCACATGTACTTAATATTTATTTCTTTGATTTATCAATGGGTGAGATTTATTTGTTAAATCGATAGGTCCGGTAAATTGAGAAATAATATTACTTACATGGTGTGTCGTTGATCATAGAAGGAAATCGTGTCCTAATGTGTTAGGATGATGATGTCCTTTTGAGTAGCTCATAAAGCTCATCATATTAAATTCTGCAGGTGGACTTGGTCCGACATGATGATAAAGTTGAGTGGTACTACTCATGGAGTTAGATATTAATTAATTAAATTGTCAGTAATTTAATTAATTAATTGACATTCGAAATCTTAAACATAGGGAGATAATGTACACATAATAGGTGGAGCTCATATTTAATTATGCGGTTGGTGAGGTAATTCAATGATAATCCTTTAGTGGATTGGATTATTATTAATGGGTCGAGCTTTGGATCCATTAGGAGGCTAAGACCCAACTCCTCCTCATGGTCCCTATTGTAGTCTATATATACCTCATGAGCCATCAAGAGAAACCCTAATCAAGCCTTGATTTTTTTCTCTCTCTCTTCTCCTTGCCATCGCCGCCCATGACGAATTTGCCGTGGTCTTCTTCAGTTGGAAGGCTCCAACGTGATCGTGGTGGCACTCCAACGTGATCGTGATTGGTGATTGCATGCAACCGCATGCAACATTGATCAAGGAAGAAGGCTCCAATTAATTGGTGATTACATGCAATTGTCGTGGTCTCCCTTTAATTGGTGATTACATGCAATGTGCAATTGCATCGCGTGTCACAAAGGATACACAAGTAGTACCTCGTCGTAGTGGGAGGGTTGTTAGACAACCTGATAGATTCATGTTCTTGAGAGAGTCTTCAGACTTCGTCCCTGGCGAACATGAACACGATCTCTGGACATATGACGAGGCACTCCAAGATAAAAATGCGGTATCTGAGTAAAGGGCGATGAATTATGAGATAGAATATATGGATTCTAATCAGGTCTGGGAGCTAGTAGAACCACCCAATGGTGTAAAATCCATTGGATGCAAGTGGAGCTATAAGAGAAAGAGAGGATCAGACGGGAAGGAAGAGACCTTCAAAGCAAGGCTTGTTGCGAAAGGATATACTCAGAAAGAGGGTATCGATTATGAGGAGACCTTTTCGTTGGTAGTCATGCTTAAGTCGATCCGGATTCTCTTATCTATTGGTGCTAATATGGATTATGAGATTTGGCAGATGGATGTCAAGACAGCTTTCCTTAACGAAAGTCTTGAGGAAAACATCTATATAAAGCAACCAGAGGGATTCATTGCAAAGGGCAAAGAGGATCTTGTGTGTAAGTTTAATTGGTCCATTTATGGATTGAAGCAAGCTTCACGATCTTGAAACATCCGGTTTGATGAGGTAATCCAGTCTTATGGATTTATTCAAAGTCTGGATGAGTCTTGTGTATACAAGAGGTGTGACGGAAACGTAGTGGTATTTCTTGTATTATACGTAAATGATATTTTGCTCATTGGCAACAATATCAAAGTATTATCAGATGTAAGGGTATGATTGTCCAAACAGTTTGATATGAAAGACTTGAGAGAAGCAGGACACATCCTTGGGATCAAAGTTATAAGGGTTCGCAAGAAAAGAATGTTGTATTTATCTCAAGCTTCATACATAGACATTGTGTTAGAGCAATCTATGGTCCGGAATAACCATTTGTTTTAATGTTTGGGCAAAGGTTTAAGTTAGGTTCACCCTTATATTTGATATGTGTATTTGAGTGTGCAGGTTTGCAGGATACACATGAACTTAGCTGGACGTCTTTGGGTCCGGTGAAGGATGGCATGAGGAGACGAGCCGCGGGCTTGGCTGCATCCGAGGGACCGTGGACAAAACAGGAACGATGAACCAAGGGAAGCGCACTTCGAGTCATACGCGAAGGATGGCATGGGAGACAAATCGTGGCCTTGCATGCATCCGAAGGACGAGAGTCAATGTCGAAGAAGGCTTGAAGGCAACAGGTCAAGGCTGCTGTAGCCATGAACGATGAGCCGAGGGAAGTGCACTTCGAGGCATACTCAAAGCATGACATGGGGAGATGACCCGTGGGCTTGCATGCTTCCGAGGGACGAGAGCCGAAGTCGAAGAAGGCTTGAAAGCAACAGATCGAGGCTATTAGATGAAGAGTCAGCTAAGTCGTGAGGATTCAAGTGTTGAGAGAATTATACTCGGGAAGGGAAATCCTAGGGTTCAAATGCTGAGAGAATTGTACTCAGGAAGGGAAACCTTAGGTGGCAGTCGACTGATGGTTGGATCAATCGACTGATCCTACGATCAGTCGACTGGTGTCGACCAGAATTTGAATCGTCAGGCTGTGACATTCAAATTCGCGAGGACTAGTCGACTGGTGTTAGCACCAGCCAACTGATAACGGTCAAAACAGTATCGAGCACTATTTAAGAGGGCTCATATTTGGCTGGGTTTCTTTGACGAAATAAGTTTGGTTAGAGCTTATTAGTAATCTTCTAGTGCTTAGGTATTGTCAGGAGTTTGTGGCGAGGTTTCTCCACCCATAAGAATCGGCAAGAGCTAGCCGGAGGTCTTCCGGGGACTCATCCACCGATGGATCGGGAGCGTCCACCTTACGGACAGCCGTGGAGTAGGAGCCCTATCTCCGAACCACGTAAATCGATTTTAGGGTTCTGTGCTCTTCATCAGTGGACTGATCCAAGCATCAGTCGACTGCCACCTAAGGTTTCCCATCCTGAGTACAATTCTCTCAGCACTCGAACCCTAGGATTTCCCTTCCCGAGTACAATTCCCTCAGCACTCGAATCCTCATGACTTAGCTGACTCATCATCCAGCAGCCTCGACCTGTTGCCTTCAAGACTTCTTCGATTTCGGCTCTCGTCCCTCGGATGCATGCAAGCCCACGGCTTGTCTCCCCATGTCATCCTTCGCGTATGCCTCAAAGTGCGCTTCCCTCGGCTCATCGTTCCCGCTTCCAGCAGCCTTGACCTGTTGCCTTCAAGCCTTCTTCGACTTTAGCTCTCGTGCCTCGGATGCATGCAAGCCCACGACTCGTCTCCCATGTCATCCTTCGCGTATGCATCGAAGTGCGCTTCCCTCGACTCATCGTTCCTGCTTTGTCCATGGTCCCTCGGATGCATGCAAGCCCACGGTGTTGAATCGATTCCATACGCTAGAGGGGGGATGAATAGCGATTCTTCGGCTTCTTCTTGTACCTACGTTGTTAGTTGCACAGTGGAAACAATAATAAAAGGAACAAACAACGCTAACAAACCATATTTATTTGGTATCCACCCCGGACGGGTGACTAATCCAAGAATCCGTCGGTGGATCACTCCCCAGATAACCTCCGGCTAACCCTCGTCGCTCCTTGTGGGTTGAGAAACCTCGCCACAACACCTTGAAAAGACCTGAGCACAAAGACTACAATCTTGTCTTTAACCAAGACAAGATTCATCAAGAATCTCAGCTACCACGAAGTCCTTTTTAAATAGGACTCGGGCTGAAACTCTCGCCACCAGTCGACTGCTCCCAGGACAATCTACTGGTGCCACTGAAATTCGACCGTTGCAACCTCAACGTTCGAATTCTCAGCCAACTCACCAGCCACCTACCAGTCGACTGCTCCCAGGGCAGTCGACTGGTCCCTAGCTGAAACCCTTCTGTGAGTTTCATCAGTCGACTACCCCCAGGCCAGTCGACAAGTCTACTCACCCACCTAAGGTTACCTTTCCCGAGTACATTTCACTCCGCACTCGAACCCTAGGATTTCTAGAGTACAATCACACAGCACTCGTACCCTCACGACTCGACTGACTCCTTATCCGCAGCCTCGACTATTGCCTTCGCGCCCTCTTCATCTTCAGCTCCCATCCCTTGGATGCATGCAAGACTCCAGCTTGCCTCCATGTCATCTTTCACGCATGCCTCGAAGTCTACGCCCATCAGTTCATCGTCCCCTGCTCTCCAAGGTCGCTCAGGTGCACACTAGCCTCCAGCTTGTCTCCATGTCACCCTTTACCGTACCGAGGTCGTCCGGCCAAGTCCATATGTGTAACCTGCGCAACCTGCACACTCAACATACACATATCAAATACACAAGGATAAACCTAACTTAAACATTTTGGCCAAACATCAAAACACTTGGTCACTCCGGACCACAGATTGCCTCAACACACGGCTCGTCTCCCTATGTCATCATTCACTGGACCTGAAAACGTCCAGCTAAGTCCATGTGTATCCTGCAAATCTGAACACTCAAATACACATATCAAACACAAGGGTGAACCTAACTTAAACCCTTTGCTTAAACATCAAAACACATGGTCACTCCAGACCATAGATTTCTTCAACAATCTCCCCCTTTTTGATGTTTGACAATACATTTATGTTAGGGAAAACAAATAGCAAAGACAATGTTAATAACCATTTGGACTTATGTTGTCAACGCTTCACCTTGGACTTATACCGCCAATGCGTATGTAATGCAAACATGCATAGATCCTATCACAAGGCATCCCCACACTTAAACCTCCCCAATGATTTTAGGACTTTTACCACAACGGATTTTTTTAAGAACCTCTCCAAGACTCCCCCTATATTAGACTTACAAAGGCTTTTTAAGAACCTTTCCCAAAGTTCCCTCTTTGCCAATAACCGAGCAACAATGCTCCCCCTTTACCTAAGCTCCCTCTTGACCTAGGATTTCTTGCAAAGACGTGTTTGGTTTTCCACTTAAACCTAACATTTCTCCCCCTTTGCACACATCAAAAGGACTCGAACAATAGATCCTTTAACCTTTAACGATTATAAACAAAGTATATTAACCCCCTCATAAGATTATACACTTGTTTTACATTGTTATGACACTTTTTGATTGCTGAAAAACAGTTTTAACCTATATCAGTCTACTGTAACAATTACCAGTCGACTGATCCTCATCAAAAAATCATACAGTAGCTAGTCTCTCTCCGACAGCATTGTTACCAGTCGATTGCCCCCTGAACCAGTCGACTGGTACCCAAAAATTACATTTTTCAACATTTCTGACCCAATTTCAGAAATACACCAGAAATTTCACAAATCTCCAAAAATTCTTAAATTTTGTGGAGAAGTTTGTGGTACCCGTGTCTATTTGGAAAAAATACATTCAAAAATATATCTATCACAAATCCCAAGATTGACACAAAACTCAAAACAATCTAAATGGTTCAATTGAACCTTGACTTAATGTCCTAGTTTTGACCTTCTCTTGATGTCTCTGCCCATATCAAATCACAATGCATCCCCAGTATTGGTTTATATGACATCTATTCATCAAAAATCAAATTTCATGTAATATGACCCCTAATCTCATATTTTCATGCATGAAACTCACTTCTAATGTGTCAAAATCCTAGGATTAAGACTCAAATCCGTCTTCAACTCCTTTGGCACATCAAACAAAGCTTGTTTTTCACAAAATACATTATATCCGCCGTACACAACTTTATTTGTGCAAGTAACCACATAGTAACCCGGTGCTTTAGCATGATTTTCGGCCTCCATAATGATCCCACCCAATGTGGTTTGTCAATAGTTGTTTTGAGAAAACCATGTCTTCTCCACTCCTTCACTTCTTGATGCAAACCATTCTATTAGCTTCATGTTTGCTTAGTTAAACTCATTTGATTTCAATATAATCTTCTCTCTAATCTCTATTGACCTCTTTATCAATGGAGAATCACTTGATTTTGCTTCCCACTCTCAAAAATCAGCCCACTTTACATATTGTTGGTGCACCCATTTTATCCATAAAGATTCTTTTCTTGTTTGGATCTTTCATAGCATCTTACAAAATAATGCCTCATTACATATTAATGGGTCTCTTAGCCCCAAATCACCATTTTCCTTTGGCAAACATACCTTATCCCACACAATAGGTGGATACTTGGAATCCCACACGAACATTCAGCAAAGAATCTTAATATTCTCAATACCCCAATCGGACTAGAGAGTATGGATAACCAATAACATTTCACCTCTTGGAGTATTATCTTGACTAATTCCAATCTTCCGGCTCGAGACAAAGTCTTCTTAAGTTGTAGTATATACTATGGTTGTGTGGTGGAAATTTATAGTTGTATTTATAGTTTATCTGATTTTGTATTATGTGGCAATTATTATTATGTTTGTGAACGTTGTTAGGTACTTTGAAATATGTACGATTTACTTTGGTTGAATTTGTGAGTTTTATGGACAAATTCGGTCAGAACTTAAGAAAACTTTTTGTTAAAATAGGTATATGTTACATTTGATGGTTCTGTTTTTGAAAATGTTGTGCAAGAATTGATTTGTTCGAAGTTAATGTGTAGTTGTATTATATACTATGGTTGTGAAGTGAAAACTTATGATAGTGTTTGTAATTTATGTGACTTTATATCATGTATTCGTTATTATTATGCTTGTGAACATTGTCTTGTACTTTGAAATATAGGCAATTTACTTTAGTTGAATTTGCAGATTTTAATGACAAATTTGATCAGAAATTTGAATATAAATTTTGATAAATTAGATATATGTTATGCAAGAATGAATATAAATATTGAGAAATTAAGTAATACTTACTAAAAAAAAATACTTTTAATGATATTTAAAAATATCATCATATATTACTTATACTGACATTTTTGATATAGTGACATTAAATTAAAATATTCTCTATAGTGATTTCGTCTAAAGCCTTATGATAATTCTTAATGTCACTATAAAATAAAAATAGTCACAACACTAATATCATGAATAATTGTTATAGTTACAAAAAAAATATCACTATAAGATTTGTAATAATATTTACACATATTTTTTTATTATAATAATGATGACAAATTTATATATCCTAAAAATTATTTATCAAGACAATTATGAGTATCTTGAATTTTATTTATAACTATAATAAAAAATATAACTAATAATAGTTTATAAAATTAATTTAAAATGTCTCAGTATGTAATTTGTAGTGACACATATAAATGTTTGCTATATTAGTCTATAAAGACATTTAAAATTATCATTAATAGATATTTATCATGACTTTTTAAAATATCTTTATATGAGTTTTACAATGATATTTTTATCTACATGATTTGGTGTTCTGTTGTGCCATAAAAAATTGTCATATACTAATAAATATCTCATCCATTTTCAATATTTTCATGATATAAAATTAACGCATATAATTAATTAACATAAACATAAATAAAAATTTTAAATTGAAATTAAAGTGCTAATCAATAATAGCCATTTTTTTTACAATACAAGACTGTCAAATTTGTCACCTTAAAAAATATCTATGCAGTAATTACAATCACAAATGTACCAAATGTATTTAGTTTAAGAACTAACAAAAAATTAAGCGGGCGTTTGGTAAGCGTGTTTTTCATTTTCATTTTCGGTAGAAAATATAATTTTCTGAAAAATGTGTTTGGTTTCATTTTCCAGCCTTGTTTTCCAGAAAAAGATATAGCGTTTCATAGAAAACTAGAGAATAAAAGAAAGTCATTTTCCAAAAAATGAAAAAATACGGGGGCGTTTGGTTTGTTCCGTTTTCCATTTTCATTTTCCAGAAAATAGCATTTTCTAGTTTTCTGGAAAATGACTTTTTTTCATTCTCCAATTTTCCAGAAAACGCTATGTTATTTTCTGGAAAACAAAGCTTGAAAATGCAAACCAAACATATTTTCTAGAAAACCGTATTTTCTACCGAAAATAAAAAATAGACTGGAAAATGCAAACCAAACGCCCCCTACGATTTTCTGGAAAATGAAAATAGAAAATGGAGCAAACCAAACGCCCCCTAAGTCTCTTAAAGTAAAACATAACCAAACTTTCAAACTTTGTTGCATCTTCAATCTTCAATCATCACATCTTAAACAAAATCCAATATTCTTGTCACCTACAGAAAAAAATCATATATTAGTTTGTGTAAATAAAATAAAATTAAAGAAGTATATAATAAAGAAAGAAATGTATATAATCTAAATCTAGATTTTTTCACAAGCCATGTTAACTCTTTTGTATAGTAGAGGCGAGCTCATAATCTTATTATACTAGACATATATTCTATTCAATTTAATGATCCTGCACATATCAGGATAAGCACGTTTAGATTCAAGAAAAAAAAATAAACATAGAAATTTGGAGGGGAAAAAAGATAACACATATCAACAAAATTAAAAATCTAACCTCATGCACCTAGTAAAAGTTTTCTTCATTAACGGTTAACTGCAAATATAATTAATATTCGTTTTATAAGACACTGACATAATGTCATAGATAATAATAGTAGTTAATTAAAAAAATACATATCATACCAGATGACAAGGTCAAACTATCATTCCTCCAAGTGCATCTCAAATCTTTGTAAAAGATCATATGGCTTAATCAAACTCTCTTCCCGTTCTAAGAGAACTAGAACTTGTATTTCACACCAATTTAGTCCCAACGCCTGTCTTCCTACTTCAATATTCGGATCCATACTACGAACAACTCCTTTTGTCATAATTTTTGTCGAATCAAATAGATATTTTATTAAGACAGAACATCCAGTCTACATGAAAATGCAAAAATAATGGAGATGCTAAAAATCAATAACGTATTAACTCAATATAATAATAAAGTAATAAAACTAGAAAAAGACTTTACCGTTGGAGATAAACGAATTGGATCAGAAAATAATGGACTACTAGATGATGTTGTATGTTGTATATTGTTGCAATTTGAATCAAGGTTATGGTTTGGTTGATTGCAAATCTTTGATTTGGTTGATTGCAAATCTTTGATTCTAACATTGCAATGTGTTGGCCTTGTTTTCTAATTTCTTCATCTATTTTTTCTAACTGTGACTTTTGCTCCATCACTATTCGGTTGCATGTAACACGGCTTGAAACTTCTTCCCATAAATCAGATGGGTTAACACCATCACCAAGCATACATACTCGGTCTGGTCTATCTAGTCCAATGATTTGAGCAAATATGTCATTTTGACCAACTTGATCATCCTATCTTTAGAAAGTTGATTTTTCTAGTTCTTTCATTGCATCCTTTACCAAAAAATAAAAATCAAAATTTATACATAGTAATAATGAAAACAAAAATCTTTTAAAGTAATATAGTAGAAGATTATAATACAACGTACAAATTTTTTTACCACAATATTGCTTGAGGGACTTCCACTAGCATGAGTGAAGCAGGCATGAAATAATTCAACTCGTGATGAAGGTCGTCCCTTTTCTTTTCTCTAAAATTAAAATTGATTAAAAGTTTATAGATTTTAATGCATATAGAATTATAAGATTAATAAAAAAAAATTACTAATTTTTGTTGCACTTAACGAAATATCTTCTTCGAGTTGTCTGATTCGTTATCTTTTACTTCCGAGCAATCTTATTTTTTACACTTCGTTCCTAACATATTAAATTCAACTTGATACACAATGTTAAAGTCAACATGAAAATTTATCTAAAGGGATAAAATATTATAAACCTTTGATTTTTCTGATTTTCACTGGACAACTAATTTCATATATTGTTCGACAAAAACTTTGTTATCTCTTTCTTGCAGAAGATCTTGCATTAGCAACTCAGGATCATAATACATCTTTTTTAGTTCTAACCTTCAGTTTCTCCATTTTTTTTGCTATTGAACGCAGTGTCCAACTTTTTGTTCCAAGAGGAAGGTCATACTTTTCCTGCAAAAACATTTAGACAATTTACTCTCATGATAAAAATTTCTTAATAAAAGAATTATAAAATAACATTTCAATTACCTTTACAACATCTAACATTTGTTTCTTATTTTCTAAGAGCATTTTATATTAATCTTCCACGTCAATTGGACAAAATTTATCATTTCTTGCCAAAGTACCCAAAATCAGTAAATTTATTTCTTCTTGATCCTATAGGGCGTCCCATACCATCACATTGAATTTTAATACGTGGCAGCGTGCTTGATCAACTCCAAATTTCTTTCATAAATATAGGATCTCTAGTTTTCTTCTTAGCAGTAGGAGATTCAATTTCACAATCTACATCTAGAAATAAAAGTGAAATAAATAGTTGAATAAATATAACGAAATGAATTATTATATTCTGGAGGATAGGTTACCTTGATCAAATTCTTCGTCCATAAAAACATTTTCAGCACGTGGATTATTGTTGAATATAATCTTTGAAGTCAAATCTGTATGATTTTATATATGAATTGAAGTTAGTGCCTAAATATTCAAAACAAATGCTAAAAATTAATGTTTGATGTTATATGAAGATATGTTTCAATTTGCAAGCTTAACTAGAATTTAAATTAAAGCAGTTAACAAACTGATTGAAGGTCAGCAAGAGCAATGGAAACTAGCACTCAAACTGGATGGTTTGAACCTACCATCTTAGATAGAAGGCAAGCAATTGGATATTATCTTTTTACTACTGATTCAGGAGAATACTATCTTTACTAATAAAACGTTAACTAATACAAGCAATTGAATGTTTGATGCTATCTTTTTACCAAGCAATTGAATACAAGCAATTGGACACTCAAACTGGATGTTTTACTACTTTATTATGATACTAAAACGTTTAACTTATCCCATTGACCCTTACCATCCTCTCTCTCTTGTCTTGTGTATCTGTCGACCTCGCTATTTTAGGCTCAAGAAAGAGGAAGACCAGAGCTGGAACAAATAACTCATATCTCATATATTATTAAGACAGACTATAGAGTAGAGTAGATGGACATCTGAAGCGACCCATTCCGAGTGAGCCCTTACTCTTTCTTTTCCAATAGTCACTCCAATTCAAACTCCTACTCTGGAGCTAGGAACTATAATCGCTAGGGCACGATATATTCTATAGACTCTGCAGCGGTTTTAGTTGAGCAACTGGTGCCCTGGACTCATTCACGCATTCAAAAGGGGTTCAGCAAAAGTCAAGGCTCAGTTCTTTAGCAAATGTCAAGGTTCAGTTCAGTTCTTTAGCATTAGTTGCTTAGGTGTGAAAGGTAAAACAATAATATCTAAAGCAAAGCTAGTGATTTCATTCATGCAACTGGAACTGAAATTAGTAAATTAGAGCTTACAAGCCGGTGAGTTTGTTATATTGGACTGCTTGAAAGGCTGCTTGCTCACAAGATGCATGAATGAGAATAGATTGCATTTACCTGATCCCTATTTTAAAGTCAAGAGGTGCATTAACCCATCAGGCATAAAGTTTCTGGCACAATGGAGTCCAATCCAAATCCAATGAAAAAAAAGAAGATTTGTATGGGATCGCATGGAATGACACTCTTCTCGTCCTCTCTTGTCTAGCTCATCCATGCATGAATGAGAATAGATTGCATTTACCTGATCCCTATTTTAAAGTCAAGAGGTGCATTAACCCATCAGGCATAAAGTTTCTGGCACAATGGAGTCCAATCCAAATCAAATGAAAAAAAAAGAGATTTGTATGGGATCGCATGGAATGACACTCTTCTCGTTCTCTCTTGTCTAGCTCATCCATGCATGAATGATCTGATAGCATCCATATTTAAACTGATTTTTCCTTACGTGAGTCTTCTAAAGAGGTACATTCTGGGAAGGTATTCATGCTACATGTCGAGGTACAATCTAAATATGTTGCATAAGCATTATTTTAAAGTTTAACCACTATACAGTTATATCAAAATATGTTGCATAAGCATAAGCATTCTAAATATTTTGCTACATGTCAAGAGGTACATTCTATCAAAACTCAACCTCTTAACAGTTGAACACGGTAAGCATTATTCTAAAACTTCACATATTTGATGCACCTTAATATTGAAACTTAATAAGCATTATAGGATAATTAAAGCATGAAATAAGATGTTTTTTTATATCTACTACCTTATGTATCAATGCCTTTATGATTTGAAGTTTTATCCACGTAATTATTTGATGCACCTTGTATATTTTGACAATCTGCACAAGTAATATTTTAACACAAAATATAAGCAAATTTAATTTTTAATTATAATAAAAAATGTTCTGACCTTTTTTGCTAGTTACCACGTTCTCAAGTTCCTTTGCATGATAGACTTAATAAAGTATATAACATACAAAAACAAAAGATCAAATAAGAGTTATACAAAAGAAAACTATTGATTGCTTATGTGTAAAATAAGATTCCACCTCTTTCTTTGACATTTCCGGTTGTGTGGTTGGCAATCAAAACTGGTGGTGGAGTATTTCCCGCATCTTGAAGTTGAAAATGAGATTTTCTAACTCTTTTACTTTTAAGAGTCATTCCTATCATAAACAAATTATATAGGATAATTAAAGCATGAAATAAGCATTATACTAAATTCATATTGAAGCTTAAATTTTGAAATAAAATTTTCTAAAGCTTCATATTGTTTATATCTAATACCTTGTGTATCAATGCATTTATGGTTTGATACTTTATCCATGTGGTTACTTGATGCACCTTGTATGTTTTGACAATCTGCACAAGTATTATTCTAACACAAAATATAAACAAATTAAAATTTTAATTTTAATCAACAATATTTTGACCTTTTTCCCTAGTTACCACGTTCTCAAGTTCCCTTGCATGATAGACTTAAATAAAGTATATAACATACAAAAGCAAAAGATCAAATAAGAGTTATACAAAACAAAACTATTGATTGCTTATGTATAAAATAAGATTCTACCTCTTTCTTTGGTATTTTCAGTTGCGTGGTTGGCAAACAAAACTGATGAGATAGGAGAAGTTGACCTCAGGCATTTCGAGGAAGATCCTGAAATGTTCGAGGAAAATCCCGAAATGTTAGAGGAAAATCCCCAAATGTTCGAGGAAGATCCCGAAATGTTCGAGGAAGATCTCGAAATGTTAGAGGAAGATCCCGAAATGTTCGAGGAAGATCCCGAAATGTTCATGGAGTATTTGCCGCATCTTGAAGTTGAAAAAGAGATTTTCTAACTCTTTTACTTTTAAGAGTCATTCCTATCATAAACAAATTATATAGGATAATTAAAGCATGAAATAAGCATTATACTAAATTCATATTGAAACTTAAATTTTGAAATAAAATTTTCTAAAGCTTCATATTGTTTATATCTAATACCTTGTGTATCAATGCATTTATGATTTGATGTTTTATCCATGTGGTTATTTAATGCACCTTGTATGTTTTGACAATCTGCACAAGTATTATTATAACACAAAATATAAGCAAATTAAAATTTTAATTTTAATCAATAATATTCTGACCTTTTTCCCTAGTTACCACGTTCTCAAGTTCCCTTGCATGATAGACTTGAATAAAGTATACAACATACAAAAGCAAAAGATCAAATAAGAGTTATACAAAACAAAACTATTGATTGCTTATGTATAAAATAAGATTCTACCTCTTTCTTTGGTATTTCCAGTTGCATGGTTGGCAATCAAAACTGATGAGATAGGAGAAGTTGACCTCAGGCATTTCGAGGAAGATCCTGAAATGTTCGAGGAAGATCCCGAAATGTTCGAGGAAGATCTTGAAATGCCTGAGGAAAATCATGAAGTAGTTGAGGAAGATCCTGATATTGTAATGATAGACGAAGATCCTGAAATATTAAAGGAAGATCCGATGAAATCTGTAGAAGATCCCGAGACGGGCCGATTAGAGATGAACGAGAGAGTGATAGTCACTGCCATAATATTTTTTATTATGGGAATGATGTCAACCTATCTAGTTCATTAAATTCTACTGTTTATTGTACGAACTTATTAGGCCTATTAAATAAAGTTGTGCTATGTGTTAACTGACTTGACAAATGATTAGTTCGTTTAATGGGATGTATATAATATAATTGATCAATGTTAATTAGACTCGATTTTATAAACCAAGTCTAACATAGAGTATAAGATATGTGTTGATAGAGATTTCGAGAAAGTGAGGAAAAAAGAGAGAAGAGATAAAAGATGATAAATTATAAACTGCATGTGTTAGTTCTTATGTTTACGCTTACTACATGTTGGAAACTCTAGGTTGGTCCAATCGGTTTTGGTTCAAACCATTAGTTGGTTTAACCAAACCAGTTTGATCAAATAATCCGAACTAAACTAACTGATTTGATCACTATGTTGAACCCTAACTTAAATAGGCTTAGGTGAAGCAACAACAGTAAGACATACAAATCGATAGTAACTAATAAAGTTAAGGGAACTTATTGTTTTTGAGTGCTTCTTTCTGTGCATATATTTGTAAATTGAAAAAAAAAACTAATTTTGTTACTGGTTTTTGTCAGTTTTGTACTGACTATGTCGTTTTTCAATTTCAGATGTCGCATGAGATGTGCACCACGATTCGTTGCTATGAGCGATGTAATGAGCTAATGGAGCAGATAGGAGAAGTTGACTATAGTCTGATTCTTAAAATCCAAGACAATATAGGAAAATTGGATCGACTATTTTGGAAACTCGAGCAGGAAGAGTTCCCAATCTTGGATGACTATAGAATTGGAGTATTGATTCGTTCATTGCCAAAGCGTGCGAGAGAAGTTGCACATAAGATATGGGGGCATCATGAATGTCGTATCCCATATGCTGAGTTATGTAAGCAGCTACTTCGCCATGAGTTCCTAGAGGATCTAGAAGATTCTGAGGAGGAAGATCCCGAAATGTTCGAGGAAGATCCGGAAATGTTTGAGGAAGATCTTGAAATGCCTGGGGAAAATCCTGAAATAGTTGAGGAAGATCCTGATATTGTAATGATCGAGGAAGATCCTGAAATGTTCGAGGAAGATCCCGAAATATTCTAGGAAGATCCGGAAATATTTAAGGAAGATCTTGAAATGCCTGAGGAAAATCCTGATGTAGTTGAGGAAGATCCTGATATTGTAATGATAGAGGAAGATCCTGAAATATTAGAAGAAGATCCGATGGAATCTGTAGAAGATCCCGAGACTGGCCGATTAGAGATGAACGAGAGAGTGATAGCCACTGCCATAATATTTTTTATTTTGGGAATGATGTCAACCTATCTAGTTCATTAAATTCTACTGTTTGTTGTACGAACTTATTAGGCTTAATAAATAAAGGTGTGCTATGTGTTAACTGACTTGACAAATGATTAGTTCATTTAATGGAATGTATATAATATAATTGTCAATGTTAATTAGACTCGATTTTGTAAACCATGTCTAACATAGAGTATAAGATATGTGTAGATAGAGATTTCGAGAAAGTGGGGAAAAAAAAGAGAAGAGATAAAAGATGATAAAGTAATGCGTAGAAAAATGACTAAGATTAGAAGATAACTGAGGGAGTAATGAGATTCGGGAAGAAAGGAAAGCTAAGTCCGCGCTATGTGGGACCGTACAAGATCCTGAACAAAATTGGCAATGTGGCTTACGAGCTTGAGCTACCTCAGGAGATGTCATCAATCCACAACGTGTTCCACGTATCGATGCTCAAGAAATGTATTCTCAATGCAGACCAAGTGATGGAGCCGCAGGCCGTACAAATCCAGGAGGACCTGAGTTATAAAAGCAAACTCATACGGATCCTGGATCGAGATGTCAAGAGACAGAGGAACAAAGATGTGCCCTTAGTCAAGGTCTTGTGGCAAAGTCAACAATCTGAAGAAGCTACCTGGGAACGCGAGAACGATATGAAACAAAAGTTTCCGGAGTTATTTTAAGTTCGAGGACGAACTTCCCAGA
Organism: Boesenbergia rotunda; assembly: GCA_024364735.1. Lineage (NCBI taxonomy): Eukaryota > Viridiplantae > Streptophyta > Magnoliopsida > Zingiberales > Zingiberaceae > Boesenbergia > Boesenbergia rotunda. Next base: position 284,972 of record JAGFNQ010007938.1, read on the forward strand.
AGGTATGGAGAATTGTAACACCCCACTAAAATTCCCTTCAATATTATCCCTAATATTGAGTATGATTCATGAATGATAATTAGAGTTGTGGAAATTTTAGTGTAAGTGTTAATAGGCCTTATATGGGCTCTAAATGGTGGAAATTCCTAATGGGTCTTAAATAGCAATTGTTAGTTATCCTAATGGGCCCCATGAGGATAAAAGAAATAATGGGCCCCATGAGGATAAAAGAGATAACATATCATGTAATGGGCCTTACTTTAGATGGGCTTGCAAAAGAATATAAAAAAAAAATGAAATGAGGTAGGTGCCAAGGATCTAACCTTGGACCTTAGAGATGTTGTAAGCCTTAAGTATGTATATGTAACCAATTCACCTAGCAAGGGAGTGGTATTAGGAGGATAAAGGAAATTGTAGATAGGTGTAAGGATAAGGGAGATGAAAAGGCACCATGGAGGATGAAGAATTATCATGGATGGTAAAGGGGTCACCATGAAAAGTGAAGAGGCATACCTCTTCATTTACTATAAGAACATGAGGGAAGAAAAAATGTCATAAGGCATCCCTCCTTCTCATTGCCGAAACCACCAAGCCCTCTCTCCATCAAAAAAAAAAAAATTCTCTCCAAGAAGATCTAGTGAAGGCTTTGTGTTTGTGAAGCAAAGGAAGAGCCAAGGAGCAAGAAGTTCTTCTTTCTCCTTCTAGGTGATATATATTGTTTGGAAATCTTTAGCACAAGGGTAAGACTCCCCTCACCTGCAATATAATAGTTCATATATGTTTTGTTCATGTTCTTGCGATGTGTTGCTAAAATCGTGAAGTTTTTTCCCTAGGAGCAAGTTTCGGCCAACATGGATTTTAGGGCCTAGGTTTGTGTTTGATGCTATCTAATGACTCCAATGTTTTCTTAATGTTAAGTTATGAGTTATGATGAAAAAAAAATTAACGCCCCTACTAAAATATTTTAGTGGTGTTGCTAGTTATATAGGATAATTAAAGCATGAAATAAGCATTACACCAAATTCATATTGAAATTTAATATTTTGAAATAAAATTTTCTAAAGCTTCATATTTTTTTATATCTAATGCCTTGTGTACCAATGCCTTTATGGTTTTATGTTTTATACATGTGGTTATTTGATGCACCTTATATGTTTTGACCATTATCTTTCACCATTGATTTTCCCTTAACCTCCATGATGCTCCCTGTAAGAGCTTTTTTTCTCATTTCTATAAAAAAGTAAATTAAGCGAAAACAAATTAAGTTATCAATCATACCATCACGTATAAATCATACAATATTGGATATCAAAATTACTTAAATTAAGCATATTATTTAATTTATTGATAATCACTATATAATTACCATATAACTCATTCAATAATTTAATTAGAAAAGATAATACCTATGTAGCACGGATACTCCTGAAAATGAATTTTTTGAAGTATCGGACACGGATACGACACGGATACGGATACGATACGTAAATACGCGTATCGGATATGACCAAAATCGTGTCATTGACTTTTTTGAAGTTTGACCGGGAGGATACGTTTTGGACACGGCAAGGATACGACCAAGATAATTTTTTGAGTTATATTTGGGTAAAATTATAAATATTTAAAAGTTTTAGGGGTTAATTGAAAATTTTTTAATGTTTTAAAGTGTAATTAGAAAACTAATTAATAAAAAACGAATAAAAGTTACCGAGAAGTCGCGGATAACCTAATCCCGATCACACTTGCGTCGTCGCCCCTTTTCCTCAGCCATCGCCCTGCTCGATCGCACGCCGCCGTCGCCGTCGGCCGCCTCTCTTCTGCTACCGCCCCGTCGCCGTCCCTCTCTATCGCACGTCGTCGCCCCTTTCTGGTGTTGTTGTCGCCGTCGTCGTCGCCGTCGCCAGCTAAACCCTAATCTCTCGATCTCATTTCTTAGGCCGTCGCCGAATATATTTGGTTTTGATCAGAATCTTTCTGCCAACGGCCACTCATTGTTTCTTCAAGATGTTCTTCAACAGATGCTTTCAAATTTCAATGAGATGCTTTATTTATTTATTTTTTTGCTTCATGATCAAGCTTATACGGTTTGAAAAGTTTATACGGTTTGAAGCTTGCTTCATGATCAAGCTTCATTATAAAGCTTCATTTTTTTTGTTAGTTTATACAGTTTGAAAAGTTTATACGTGTTGGTGATAAGACTGATATAGATGTTTAATTTCATTCTGGATGACTCTTAGCAAAATTTATAAATTGTTCAAGATCAGTAAAAAAATCATCTCAGATAAATCCATTGTTTAATCGGTTGTACATCCAAGCCTTTTCATATACATTGTTGCCTAATCAGAATAAAATTAAACTAAATTCATTAAGATATGTATGGTCTTATTCTAATGAAAACAAGTATCATGATGTTCAGTAAGATATAGCTAAATTATTAATTCTAAATGCTATCTCTTATAATAAGTTCTAAAATAACATGTAAAATTAACAAGGACGATGAAATCATATAATAACTAAAGATACCTCATTATTAAAGACTCAAAATAACAATTAATTGATAATTTAATAAAATTCTAACATAACAAAAAAAATAAGAATGAATTATACCTAAAGATTAGATGAAAGTCGAAGAAGACCAGCAAAAACAATAACCTAAGAAAAATAAATTACAGTTAAAATCATTGTTGAATCTTGACCATGCCAATTAACTTTAACTAGGACTCGTAAATGAGAGCTTCATACGCACGCCCGCATACCCTAGCCACGCCCGCATACCCTAGCGAGGGGTGCAGTGAGCTCTGGTCGGACGCGGGCGCGGCCAGGGCAGCCAACTCTGGCCCTGGCTGGTTTGCAGAAGCCAATTGCTGGGGCTTCAATCTCTTCTGTAGCCTGAAGTGCTTCTTTATAAGAGCTTGTGGCTTTAGTGTTAATATAACTCATGAAGAGACCCAACTTTCTACTTTATGTAGTAGGGTTTCTACCCTATCTACTTTTCTTTTTAACTCTTCCGATAACTGTAAAGCTTGGTGTTCAATTAATTTGGGCTGCTCTGTTATTTTTGTAATGAGATCTTCCAACTGCCTCTTGGTTAAGGGTTTGTTTTCCAGAACTTCCTTAGTAAGATTTCTCAAGGCTTTACTAAGGTTCTGGTTTTCAGCTTTTACGTCCTCTAGTTGTTCCTGTATTTGTTTAAAGTTTTTGAGATGTACTCTACAGGAAAAACAGACTCGGTCGTATATTGTCGAAATATTGTGAGCCAATTCTCTTTTAGTAGGTTGCTTCTCAATTTTTGCTAAGTCAAGGTATTCTAGGTTTGAAGTATGAGATTTAGTATACCATTCCTGAATATGCTCTTCCCAGCGTCTAGACATAGACACAATTATAACCTTGCCCTTTTTACCATCTTCCTTGAAAGCCGAGGCTTACGGCTTAGGGGGTCCTAGAGGTTTTCTTGCTCACACAGGTGTGCCCTTGGATTTAAAAACGGCATCCCTTGCCTTGTTACCAAGTTAGGACCTGTTCTTTTGCAATCCACCCGTCGTTCCCTGGTCGCCTTATCACAACAGATTTCTTGGTTGATAGTCTTAAAGGGTTTAGTTATTCAGACACTATATCAGTTCATGTTTTCGCTATAACTGGTCAACAGTTGCAATTCGCTAGACATGCCCTCGGGGTTCACTATAACTGATCAACAGTTGCAATTCGCTAGCCCGAATATTAAAGAAAGATGTCTTTTATTGCTTTTAAGGGAAGAACATACTAAGAAATTTCTACAGTCTCATCCTTTCCCCTAAGAATACCCTTATAGATTTACTCAGCCATAAAATTTTGTAGAAAAATATATATATATACGGGTTGATGGTGTCGGATCCACCCAACCAATAAATTCTGATTTACGCTCAAAACACAAAACCGGTAGATTACACCTGTATTTATTTTTATTTAGGCTAACTAAACAAGATATATAATATCATATCTACAAGAAATTAAAAATAGTAAATTATCTAACTATGATTAAAAAGCAATATCATGTTATATAAAAAAATCAATGTTAGTTAATTAACAAATAGATGTTAAAAAAAATAGATAGTGTATTAAAAATATCCGTACCAGTTTTAATGATTAAGATGAGAGTCGTTTATTAAATTGGTGTCTTATGAGAAATTGTAGCATCTTTATTGTTTATTTATCATACTTTCCATCCTTAAACCTTTTAAAATATTAGTTTTCATTTATTAAAATTATTTGTCAACATTTTAGTTGATAATTTTATGAAATTTGATTTGGATTTGTTTTTTTTAAGTCCCTTGTGTTAAATTCTTATGTTTTTTAATGTAAACTTAATATTAAATTTTAAACAAATTTAGTTGGTAAACTATGCTACTCTTCACCCTATGTCTACCATACACATTATGATGCCTCAAAATAAGTGTCATCATTTAGCCCTTCAGTGATAAATTAGAAATTTAGAGTTCAAAACTCAACTACAATGTATTATAATAATTTTTTTTTAAAATAATAGACAACGTGAATTTTTCAACGTGAAACTCAACGTGAATGACGTGACATTCTAAGTGTAGTGATTCTCGACGGGTTCACTATGCCCCCAAGTTATAGTTTTGTTCAGGGTGGCGATCGTCGTCGGTGTCCAAGTGACAATCGGACATGTACATGAAAAATATCACGTTATTCACGTTGAATTTCACGCTATAATTTCACGTTCTCTATCATAGCTCTTTTTCATTTAATAGATAGCGGAATTGAGAATGCTAGTTGTCAGAATAGACCTTCATGTGCACTTCTCAATTTATGCTAACGATCGGTGGAAAACTTTTGTAGAACCAGATCGATCATCTCAAATTCACCATTACCGACTGATTAATTATTTTTTTATTATACACATTATAATTGTAGGTATATATGTTAAATAAGGCCAACAACCTAAATAAATGAATCTAACATGATTTTGTTGATTTTATAAATTCGTGATACACAAAATGTTTCCTATCGTTGTTTCAATGAATGATTTCGTATCATTGTTTCACAGATTGATTTCTTATCAAATTTACTTGATTGATTCACATAGTTTTATCATACTATTAAAGTTTTGAACATTATAGATACCATACCATCTTTTCATTGTGCTTCAATTTTCTCCAAACAAACCTCCCCTCTTTGTTTGATCGTTTCTTTGTGTGAATAGAGTTGTTAAATGGGTCGACCCATAATCAGATGAATTGACTCATAGCGGAATAGGTATGTGATCTGGGCGAGTAAATTTTTAGAGTGGGTCAAGGGCCCCACTAGTAAAAAATTGCTAATTAACCACGGGCATTCACCGTTGTCGTAGGCGAAAATCACTGTTGTTAAAGGTCATGTTGTTAAAAAGGGTGGTCTACATGAACAGTTACAAACCGTTGTCGTTTATAGTCAATAACAACAGTGTAGCAATAGGTTTTCACTGTTGTCTTTTAATGTTATCGACAACAGGTTAACATTAGTAATAAACTGTTGTTTGTGTATAATTTAACAACAAATAAAAATCGTTGTCTTTTATTTGAGGCAGCCAACAATTTACAATAAATACCAATTAAAAATTAAATTATTTTAATAATTAAACAATATTCAGCAAACACACTTCAAACTATCATATATACACATCAAAATATCATCAAATATTATACATTATACTCCGCAAATATCATACATCAAGATCCCCAGTATTAGTCCAAATTCAGATAACATCATATACATCAAAGTATCATATACATCAAGAAGTACCAGAAACTAAGATAATTACATCATCAAAATATCCCTAGCAGCTAGCTTCATCACCAAAAGTCTGTAGTGTTAAGACCAACCGTTGAACCTGCAAACGTGCAGCTAGCGCTTATCAGAAAATGCATCTCTAAGGAAGTAGCTAGGCAACCCAAATCTTGCTTCAAAGAGAATTCATGTTAGCTATCACAGCAACATGATATCAATGTTAGCTTTCGATAGCATTCAGATCTCGCTTCAAAGAGAATTCAGAAACACCAAATTCAGAAACAGCATTCAGTGTTAAACTGTTGGTATAAATAATCACCAAATCAACTTAAGTTTCTATTAAGAGATCAACTGATTAAATATAAAACAAAATTTAAGCCTATAAATGATATCAAAACTCAGAAAAGGATTATCTACACAAATACAGCAACAGAATATTAAACAAATTAGATTAATATGGCTCCAAATAATAGTCATGCACAAAATAAAACATTTGGCCCAAATTTGTTTAAAATAGTAGAAAAATAATAATAAGAAAAGGAACTTGTACATACCTATTCATAAATATAATCTTGTATGCATTCGGCTACCTCAAATCACACTTCATCAATTTCTTGTTGAGAGTACTCCACTTGTGTGAACTGCGAACACACATAAATTATATAATCTTAAAGAACAAAACATAATTAATTAAAAAAAGAATAACAAAATAACTTCTAATTATTTGAGATTATAAAGATAATATTACTATCGATCGCAATGCATCGCCCTCAATTGTTGCAATTTCTTCAGTAATCTGTCTCATAAATCTCATTACGTAATAACCACATTGTTTAGCATCTGGCTGCCTAGGAACCTACGTTAAAGACAAATCATATGGTTAATGACCAATATACATATTAAAATATTTGATTGAAATAGAAGTACACATACCTTGATTACTTCCCATTGTACATTCTTTCTTCCTTTCTTTCCTTTGTTCGATTTAAACAATTTTAACGCCCTTCATGTATACATACAATATAGTTGATGTATGATTGTTTTATGACTAAATTAACTGCATAATAAAAACAATATATGAACTCACATTTCGACAACATATTTCCAATCATGATCGCGAATGCGATGACTTAGAGAATCCAAGAAGTAAACAATCTCCTTATGAGGTTCAATAACAGTGAGATTCCAATGGAAACTACACACAAACACATAATCAGTGCAATTCACTTAAAAAATAATTGAAAATGTTATTATGGATGTCAATTACCCGTTGCAACTTGGCACCAAAATCAATTGATTTTCTGATGCACCACTCATCCTATCAGCTAAAAAACTCGCCCTTTGGTTCAACCGTTTAGATTTACCTATTTTGTCCTGTGTGGTTTGTTGAAAGTATGGGATGCTGTGCGGATTTACAAATCTGAATTTATCAATCTTGTTTTCTTTCACCAACTTTTTATAAAGATGCCTACCATGTAAAATAAAAGAAAATCAGAATTATATTAGTATTACTAAACAAATAAAGTATGCCGAAGAACAAATAAAACAAAAATTAAAGTTGAAGGTAATTCGAAAACTTACCATATGTAAACAACCACACAATTTCCTGAAATAGGCTCCAAGTGATACAAAGGATTGATGTCCTCAAAGTGCAAGTTCAGTTCATAATCATCCTGAAATACCTCGTGATCTAAAATAATTGACAAGTTCCTTCCATTTTCGAGAGCACGCTTTGAATAACAATATAGCATGTGCAACGATTTTGGCACACTTGATGGCAAAGTTTGGTTGTTTCCTACACGGGCAGTTTTCTTCATTTGAGGCTTTGAACAATTAGAAACGTTAGCTTGTTAGATATGTGCAATACTAAATAATTTTACAAATAATTACTTTGAAATATTAGCTTAGATGTACCTCCTGTCATAGCATTTGCAAGTGTTTTGGCCAAGCCACATGTGTTCCAACAGCATCACCAATAGTTTCACATTCATTGGGAATTGGAACTGGCAAACGTGCTGATTTTTGAATTGCTTCATCGATGGAAACACGCATACAATTCTTGGGTAATGGAATACCATGGATAAAGTGATTAACTCCATTGGCCTTAATAACTGTTCCATATGCAACAATGTCTGCGCTAGAATCTAATGTCAAAATCACTGATTTACCCTAAAAGATAAATAGCTGTGTCATTGAATTATACTAACTCTGTATTTCAGTAATATATATTACCATAATAACTTATATACCTGTAAAGCAAATGCTTTGTCCACAATTTCCACTTCGACATCATTCAACTCTTCATGAGGGGAAATCTTGTCAGTTTTCATTTCATTATCATTTTGTTGAGGTAACTTTATCGAGCAACTGCCTTTGTTATCAATATCACTTCCCCATGTACCATTTTTGTAGACAATTGCTTCAAGTTTTTGAATACGTACATCTTGTTCTTGAATTAATTTTTTAGCCTCCACCAACTCTGTCTTTTGCTCAATGTTACCTCTCTGTCAACATCATCAGTCTTCCAATTTCCACCAACACTAAAGAATAATGATGGAGTAATATGACCTCCAACACCCCTCACACGCCCACCATGCTCTTTTGAATTGAGTGCTTTAGTAAGAATATCTTCTTTTGCCTCCTTTATTTCCAATGTACCTTGATGTTTCTGTTGTATGTAATCATCCTATCATCTAAATGAAAAAATACTAGTTTGTAAGATTTCATTGAAATACAATAATTGATTTTTATGTATAATTTCTCACAATCTTGTCTATTGTTTGTTTTAACTCTTGGCCATCGAATTTTCCTTCTTTATTGACCCTTCCTTTCTTCCAAATAATAGCTCTATTGATTTCATCATCTTCACATAATTCATTTGCCTAACAACAAGAACAATTGAATGATGTATGGCAACTAAGAATGGTTATAAATGCAGCAAAAAAACTATTGTTATAAGCATTTCACGATGCTAATAAAAAAAAGAACAGTCTAGTATTATGAGAAATTTTGAAATATACATACTATTTCTTCAGTATATTGTGCATAGCCTTTACGAGCAAGGCGATGAGGGTATATGTTCTTCTTCCTTTTTTCCTTTTGTTAATCACTTAGTTTCTAGTCAAGTAAAACATATGTAAACAAATCAAATTTACTGATTCGTCAATTGTCTTAAAGTCTACTTACTTATTTTGAAACAATGAAAAACTAAACTTACAATGAAGTCATCAGACAATCGACTAAGGACAAAAGACATCCAATCATCTCTTGTAAGACCATAGCCACGTGGTGGTTCATACAACTCTTCGGGTTTGTCAGCCTTGTTTGAAATGAATGTCTGAGTGAGATGGGATTTAAACTGACGCCACTTATTACTTGCTGAAATCAAACATCCCTTCTTCCATATTGAGGGAACATCATATGTCAACTATAAAACATAAATACAGTCAAAAATATCACATAGCATAAAATATATTGTACTAACATTTGAACAAACACACAACTTACATTAACCGATTCCCATATCAAATCTTTAACTTCATTTGGAACTTTCTTCCACGTCTTGTAAGTTATCTTGACCTTTTCTCGAGCAAGCAAGCCAATGAAACTTTGCATTTCAACAGCAACTTCTCCCACTGGTTGCCCGAGTTTATTGAATCTTACCTTCTTACGAATTCCTTGAACCCTTTGTCTAGTAAGCTTACCCAGATGGGTACGACCTCTAGATGTTCTTGTTGTTTGAGTGTTGGTAGATTCGTCCTCATTTTCTTCAAAACCTTTATTAGTGGATGTAGATGGAATTTTTTCTTTGCCCTTCCCAACCATTGCAAGCTGTCATTAGCAATAGAAATTTAGAACAATTGAACTGAGAGCTACTCGAATTTAGAACCATTGCAAGCTGACATCAAATTTGGTTTCAGACAAATGAATTCATAGAAGCCTTCATAATTTAATATCATGTTCATTAGAAGATAAGAAGTTGCAACAACCCAAGACAAACTTTTAAGTGAATGATGCATAAGAAACTCTGCAAATTAAACATATATCAACACTGCAAAATATAATTTGTTAAACATTCTCGACCTAAATCCCATCACAATCTTCGCGAAGGCATGGGGGTTCATTGTCATCTATTCCGTCAACATCCATTGATGGTAATCTTCTGGTAAAAGATTGATAGTGCATTACAGTGTCTTCTAGTTCATCCTCATTTGCATTTTCAAATGACTCTAGATCTCTACTAGGAGTTGAAAGTACAATGCTCCATACGGGATCTTGAGGATCTTGAATGTAAAATACTTGCTTTGCTTGACTTCCCAAGATAAAAGAATCTGATTTGAATCCAATTCTGTTCAGATTTACCAACGTGAAACCAAGATCATCTATTTTAATACCATTATTATTCTCCACCCAATTACATTTGAACATTGGAATTTGAAATTGGTAGTAATCGAGTGACCATATTTCTTCAATAACTCCATAGAAAACCATGTCAGACACAATTTGATTTTTATCCTTGGCACTAGCAACTTACATTGTCTTTGCGACTAAGCTTACTCCGGAGTTTTGAGTAACTCGTACATCATCACGCTCTTTCGTAGCGTAAGTAACCCCATCAATCAAATAACTAGAATACTTTAACACTTTCTTGCTAGGTCCGCGTGCTATCCACTTCAATCTTTCAGATATTTGAAGGGTGGAATGGTCTAGTTCATGTTCAACCTATATTTAACAATATAATAAAATTTATATTTTTTGTAAAATAGAAAGAGTTATATGTATGCTAATAGATAGTATTTTTGGAGCGTATCATATCATGCAACCATTTAATAAATGTTCGATTATGCTCATCTTGTAACCACTTTTTGGACTTAGCTTTTTGAGGAAATCTTGCTTTCAACTCCACCATGTGTGTCCTAATAGAATTATTTGAAATAAATAAACCAATATCTTATTGTATTCAAGTAGCTTGAAAGTATTGATAAGTTGGAGATCTTACTCGATATAATGATCAATCTCATCATCATTCGCCAATACGTAACGGTGTGCTTGCTGTAACTCATCATGACTAGCTGGGAGCACTACTGCTCCCGATAAAGGCTTAGTATGTTCTAATTTGCGCTGCTTTGATGGTATCCCAATTGTGTGGACATTAGATAGATAATCTGAGCAAAATTCTACAGCCTCTTCAGCAATATAACTTTCAGCTATACATCCTTCAGGCCGATTGTGATTGCGCGCATAACCTTTCAAAATCTTCATGTATCTTTCAAATGGGTACATGTGTCTATACCAAATGGGTCCACACAATTTGACCTCCCGCACAAGACGAACAGTTAAATGAATCATTATATCAAAAAATGAAGGGGGGAAATACTTTTCAAGGGAACACAATATCATCACAATCTCTCTTTGCAAGTCATCCAACTTTAAGACGTCTATTACTTTACTATATAAACCATTGAAGAAGAAACACAATCGAGTGATAGTATCTCTGACATGTTTTGGTAATACACCACGAATGACCACTGGAAGCAATTGTTGCATTAAAGTGTGATAGTCGTGTGACTTAAGGCCAACAAATTTCAAATCCTTCATCGACACAAGGTTTTGAACATTAGATGAGTAACCTTCAGGGACCTTTATTCCCCACAAAGAATTACAAATACTTCTTTTCTCATCTTTGCTTAGAGTGTACGTAACAGGCAGCTGGCAGAAAAGTTCTCTTCTCCCCTATATTTGGTGTCAATTCAGTCCTTAAATTCATTTCCAGAAAGTCTAATCTTGCTGCAACTCCATCCTTTGTTTTTCCTGGAATATCAAGTAACGTACCAATGAGACTTTCACAAACATTTTTTTCAATGTGCATGACATCAAGAACATGGCGAACATGTAGGTCTTTCCAATACTTAAGTTCAAAGAATATTGATTTTTTTTCCAGCATGTTTCTCCATCATTCCTCTTTGATTGTAGCTTGCTGTTGATTTTTCCCAAATCAAAATTAATTCTTTCAACTCTTTCCAAAACTTCATGGTCACTCAATGGATTTGGCGCAAGGTTAAACTCTTGCTTCCCATTAAATGCCTTCTTTTGCCTTCGATATGGATGGCTTAAAGGTAGAAACTTTCTATGGCCTGTATATAATATTTTCCTACTATGCTTCAACCTTGTCGAGTAAGTATTTTCTGCACAAATAGGACAAGCATGATATCCCTTCACAACACATCCTGACATATTCCCATATGCAGGAAAATCATTGATTGTCCATAACAAAACAGCTTTAAGAGAGAAACTTTCTTTTCGATATGCATCATATGCTTCGACACCTTTATCCCATAAATATTTTAAGTCATCAATGAGAGGTGCTAAGTAAACATCAATCTCATTTCCTGGTTGTCTAGGACCAGATATCAATAAAGTGAGCATAACAAATTTTCTCTTCATACACAACCATGGTGGAAGATTGTATGTGATCATTAAAATTGGCCAACAACTATATACAGAACTCATCAAACTGTGGGGATTGATCCCATCTGCTGATATAGCCAATCTCAAATTTCTTGGCTAAGAAGAAAAATCTGGCCACATGCGATCAACTAATTTCCAAGAAGGTGCATCAGCTGGATGACGTAAGTATCCATCATGAATTCTTTTATCAGCGTGCCATGTTAACTCATTGGATATCACCTTATTCCGAAACATTCTTTGAAATCTTGGAATAGGTGGGAAATACCATAAGACCTTTGCAGGAACTCCTTCTTTTACGTTAGATTTGTCGCTCAACTTCCACCTTGATGTCCCACAAATAGGGCAATTGGCAAAATCGTCGTACTCTTTCCGATACAAGATACAATCATTAGGACAAGCATGAATTTTGACATAATCCATCCCTAATGCACGTAAGATTTTTTTTGCATCATACATAGATAAAGGCAATTCATTGTCATCTGGAAGCATTTCTCTAAACAAACTAAGTATATCGGTGAAACTTTTATCACTCCAACTATATTTTGCCTTCAAGTTAAATAATTTCACAACTGCATATAACTTTGTAAATTTTGTACATCCTGGATATAAGCATTTCTCAGCATCTTCAAGTAGCTTATTGAACTGACTTGGATTCTCACCATAACTATCATATATAGCCTGCACCATGTCTATAGGCTCCTCAGCAAAAGATTTGTCTTCATCTTGCCCTACTCGATCATTACCATTCACTAAGTTCCCTGTCAACAATCTTTCCCCATGCCATATCCATGTATGATATGATAAATCCATACCATTACAATACAAATGCGCCCTTATAGTTTGAAGATTTTTCTTCTTTATATTATCACATCTTGCACATGGGCAAGGTATTGCATTAGGATCGTTAGCATTCTTCAGTACAAATTGTAAGAAAGATTCTACTCCAATATCAAATTCACGTGACAGTCTATCCTTTGACATCCATTCTTTGTCCATTTTTGTTACAAGTAGTAATCAGCTAGGAATGAGGCAACACCTACCTTCAAAATAATTGTACATTATATAACTAGATCTTTACATAATAAATAATTAGAAACATCACATATTCATAGCATACAATATATACAATCAATCTTGAAGCAAAAACAAGTAAATAAGGGAGAAAAATTGAAAGATAAATTAATTGATGGGTTTGCATATATCAATACTCATTAACGAGTTAGTAAGAAAAAATTGAATTTTTTCCCAACTGAAAAACATAGAAGATGACATATTATAAATCTGAATTGGACATCCCAACTGAAACCCATAGAAGATGACATATTAAACTGAAACTAGAGAAGGGTTTCATCACCTTGAAGAGTGGTAGAAGAGAGGGAGAGACGCCAGGTACCGTCTGGATTGTTCTCCAATAAACACTCGCAAGAGAGAACGACACCCAAAATGCTGAAATGTTCGACTCAAACCTACTGTCCAAAACCTGAAGATGGTTGAAATGTTAGACTCAAACCTACTGTAGAAAACCCAACAAGAGCAAACATTACCTTGATATCTCTCCAATTCGGCAACTCGGCACAAGAGGAGCAAGAAGAAGGGGCGTGGTAGCGGCTAGTTCGCCCGAGGAGAAGTTTGAGGTGTCTTGTTTGTGTGCGGCGAAGAGGAAGAAGAAGAACGAGAAGAAGTAAAAGATGGCAACGAAGTTTGAGGTGTGTTAGGGTTCGGCGTTGTCGCTCGCGACGAAGAGGAAGGAGAAGAAGAACGAGAAGAATGAAAAGATCGTTGAGGTGTGTTAGGGTTCGGCGACTGCGGCGAATGTAGGGAATGAACTAAGGGGAGGTCGCGCGACAACTGAAGAGAACAACTAAAGCGGGCGTTTTCGTTTTCGCGTTCGCTCGCTGTTGTATATTACCACGTAAGCAACACCAATAGACAACGATTATTTAAAAACTGTTGTCGTAACCAACCCAATAGACAACGGTTTTTAAAAAACCGTTGTCTTTGACATACATAAGACAACGGTTTGTTAACAACCGTTGTCTTTTTCCGCAAAAAAATTTTCAACAACAACAGTTTTGGAAAAAACCGTTGTTAAATAAAAAAAGACAACGGGTTTTCAAAAAACCGTTGTCTATTGGGTGTTGTTGAATCCAAAAATTCTTGTAGTGCCCGGTCGGATCAGGCCTGGGTCAAATGAAGTCAATCGGGTTAACCTTGGTCGGGTGGGCCAGACATGGTTCTGGCTAGGAGTAGAAGTCGAGGTAAGTGGGGATATGGCCCAGCCGATGTCATCCGAGCGAACATCCCCGGTCGGGAACTCGCTATCGGGGATGTTCAGCCGGGCAAGGATAAAGGGGCATGACCAGATCTCCCTGAGCAGGGGGTAAGGCTTGATGTGTAATGAGCCTCCCAGTCAGGCCTTCTCGCCCGAGGATTGCCGGGGGGATAGTGCAATCTAGCGAAATTAGAAATACTTACCGGACCTCTTTGTTACGGAAGCGTCCTAAACATAATAAGCCTCTCGGTTGGGGTGTTTTGGTCAGAAGGTCCTGGTCGGTCATCCTCGGTCGGTCACCCTGGGTCGAGCACCCTAGGTCATCCCAGATCAGGCGCTCTGGGCCGGCCACCCTGAGTATGTCACACTGGGTCGGCCACCCTGAGTCTGTCATTCTGGGTCGGGCAACCTGGGTCTATCACTCTGGGTCAGGCAGTTTAAGACCGCCCTGAAAACGTGAGTGGCTGAGAGGCCGAGCTTGTCTGACCGACCCTGGTCGTGGGTTGGCAGACCCGAGCCGACTGTCCCGAATGAGTGACAAATTGCCCTACCGGTGGAGATCTCCCAAATCTCCCCATTATGAGAAAAAGACCTCTGACATAATCATGACCTGACAGAGCCGCCACACATTAAATGGGGTCAGAGGGGACAACTTGGACAAATTGTCAGGCGGTTGTGGCAGTCTCACAAAGCAACTAAAGCTGCCATTAGCCCAGTCTGCCAACTGACCAATTTTTAATGAGGCAGGACAGCTCTGACATGGCAAAGGGCTTCTCCTCCCCTATATAAACCCCTCTTTGGGCTCCAAAGAGGGGGTTGCTGCCATTTGAAACCTTTGCCCTCTCCACATTGCACTCTCGTTTTTGGTCCGACCCAAGCCACTTGTGTCCTATTAGCACTCAAGCTCGACCCCGACCCCCACGCTACTGCAGACCGGGGTCATCTTGGTCAGACCGAGTCATCCTAGCGAGAGCCACCTTCGCTTGTCGACAGGATCAAATTTGGCGCCGTCTGTGGGAATCTGCCTAATCGAAAGACGAAAATGAGTGACTCCAATAGGGTGATCGTTACCCTCTCACAAGAAGACATTGATCTGCTAGTAGCCGCTAAAGCTCAGAAATTGGCAGCAGAGCAGAAGACTGTCGCTCACCCACTCAGGAGGGTCCTTCCGAGCCAGCAGCTCGCGTTGGTACAGAAGGTGGAGTTCGCCTGCGTGAGAGCCCCTACTTCCATCAAGCGCTCTTCGGCCCGTCTAAGGGTGCGGGATAGTCCGACCCAGTGGAAGTCTCTTCCAGCCAAGCAAGAATTAACAAAGGGAAGGCTCCAATTATCCAGGCTCCGACCGAGCACATTGGATTCCCCTTCTCTAGTCAAGTTCTGCAAGAGTCAGTCCCCAAGCATTTCCGGCTCTTGTCCATTCTGGAATATGAAGGAGCTATAGATCCAGAGGAACACCTGATAAAGATTGAGAATGCAGCTTTGCTGCATTAATACACGGATAATATCAAGTGTCGAGCGTTCCTGACCACCCTGGCAGGGGCTGCTCAGTGGTGGTTCGACAGACTCCCGGAGGGGTCTGTGAGAGAGTTTGTTGAATTCAAAAGACGCGTCACCCAGCATTTTGCAAGCAGCAAAAGACATCATAAAACAAACCTCCCCTTCAGCATTCTAAGTCGTCTCCAATGGGTGTTCGATCCCCAAAACACGGGAAGAAGAAGGAATGTCCTACTGAAGTATACCTGACATAAGGAGACTCCCTGAGAGCAATATCAAGGGCTTGAATGACTTCTTGAGGCAACGAAACCGCAAACTCTTTTGACTCAAAAGGAAGAGCACCAGCCGTGTATAGGCTCTTCCTTCCCTCATAAGCTGGCATTCACATTCCCAATGCGTTATCCTTGCTCAACTTGACAAGCTCGGAGATGATTTTCATATTGGTGACTCTAGATACTGATTCCAGCGATATGCTCACGTCAGTGGAAAAGAGTATTGTCAGCAACCTGGACTAGGAAATGATTAGCTATAACGAAGCACTTCCTTCCGGCAGCGCCGAAATCCGGCTGATCTGGACGCTTTAAGCTCTTGCTCGACGACTGGAGGCACCGCCAGTGAAGAAGCCTGCTCCTTCGCAGGCTCGGCGATCGTGAGTTGCCGGAGTTCCTCGCTGATCGAAGAGGACGAGGGTGAATCTGCTGTTATGGCAGGCGAAGAGGCGTCTAGAGCTAGATCTGATCGAGGAAATTCTGGATCGGGCATCAGTCCAAATGACTGCTTACTAGCAAAGGATGCAGCGAAGATACAATCCAGAGGTCATAACCTGGAGTTTCCAAGTCGGCGACCGTGTATGGAAGAGAGTCAAACCATTCGAGGAGGTGAGCAAGCTGAAACCCCGATGGGGAGAACTCTTCCTGGTGATCGAGAAGTTGGGGTCGGGAGCCTATTATTTGCAAGATGCCCAAGGAAAGATGCTGAGAAGGCCTTGGAGTGCAACACACTTAAAATTGTATCGTGAGGAAAGTTGAGTTGAGTGACCCTTGTTATTGTATCACGTGAAGATGATAGTGAAACTCAAGGCATCTAAAAGGCAGCTCTTGCAGGTTTTAAGTGGGCATACTCCCACGCACCCACTGGACTCGGCGCCGATCGAGCGTGGCGCTCCACGTTCGATCGGGCCCGGTCTGGCGTGGCACTCCACGCTCGGTCAAGGTAAGCCAGACAGTGTCCAGACTTTTGCTCTTGCAAGTTATAAGTGGACATGCTCCCACGCACCCACCGGACTCACCGCCGATCGAGCGTGGCGCTCCACATTCGGTCGGGCCCGGCCTGGCGTGGCGCTCCATGCTCGGTCAGGGTAAGCCAGACGGTGTCCAGACTCTTGCTCTTGCAAGTTATAAGTGGGCATGCTCTCACGCACCCACTAAACTCGGCGCCGATCGAGCGTGGCAGTCCACGTTCGGTCGGGCTCGGTCTGGCGTGGCGCTCCACACTCGGTCGGGGTAAGTCAGACGATGTCCAAACTCTTGCTCTTGCAAGTTACAATTGGGTATGCTCCCACACAACCACCGACCTCGCGGCAGACCGGACATGGCTGCCCACGCTCCATTAAGGTCTCCCGAGCGGCATTGAGACGCTCTTCAACAAGTTATAAAGGTGATTGCTCACACGCCTCAGGCACTCAGTCGCTCTGCTCGGCACTCAGCCGCTCAGCTCGCCACTCAGCCACTCAGCCGCTCTGCTCGCCACTCAGCCACTCAGCCGCTCTGCTCGGCACTCAATCGCTCTACTCGACACTCAGCCACTCAGTCGCTCTGCTCGGCACTCAGCCACTCAGCCGCTCTGCTCGGCACTCAGTCGCTCTACTCGGCACTCAGTCGCTCTGCTCGGCACTCAACCGCTCTGCTGCTCTGCCGCTCTGCTCAGCACTCAGCCGCTCAGCTCGACACTCAGCCACTCTGCTAGGCACTCAGCCGCTCAGCTCGACACTCAGCCACTCAGCCACTCAGCTCGGCACTCAACCACTCAGCCACTCAGCTCGGCACTCAGCCGCTCTGCTCGGCACTTAGCTGCTCAGCTTGGCACTCAGCCACTCAGCCGCTCTGCTCGGCACTCGGCCACTCAGCCGCTCAGCTCGGCACTCGGCCACTCAGCTGCTCAGCTCGACACTCAACTACCTAGTTGCTCAGCTCGGCACTTAGCCACTCAGCAGCTCTGCTCGTCACTCAGCTACTCTGTCGTTTGCTCGGCTTTATGCCACGTGCGTGGCACCCACAACCATTTGCTTGGTTCGGCAAAAATACTTAGTTATTTGTCATACACAGATTTGTCACTCACCCAATACGATCCAATTGCTCGCTTCACATAACTAAATACTCCAACGGCAACATTCCGAATGATGAAATACTGATTAACTGGGTAAAATCCAACCCATAGCTTCTGATTGGTTGTTCTTCTATCAAAGGAGATTCATTCCAACCTAATTCCAGGATGTAAAGTACGAGTGGAATAAGTCAAACCACTAGATTTAGTCTAGTCAGTCAGACTCGCGCCTCCTTCGACTAGACTTGAAGGGGAGATATGTGATCCAGGGAGATAAACGCGTGGCAGATGCATTGATGGCTGACTTGACAGGGGATTCGGCATTTAAGGATAAGGATCTTGAGGTCGTAATGAGGGTCAGGAGTGCAAAGTAGGGTTTATCCGACTGGGCGTGTAGCCTAGTCAATCGGACTTGGCGTCTCATTCGACTAGACTTGAAGGGGAGGCTTGTGATCTGGGCGTATAAGTTTTTAGAGTGGGTCAAGGGCTCGGTCGGATCAGGCCTAGGTCAAATGAAGTCAATCGGGTTAACCTTGGTCGGGTGGGCCAGACGTGGTTCTGGCTAGGAGTAGAAGTCGAGGTAAGTGGGGTTATGGCCCAGTCGATATCTTCTTAAATTTTTATATTGTATCATTTTAATTATTATTTTCGCTTTCCTTTCGTGAGTTAACTTTACATATGCCATTTTTACATGTCAATAAGTTCATGTGTCTCCTTGGCACCAAATTATTTAGCCTAATATCCACCTCATTTGGCCTAAATTATCTTTCCACAGGAAAGTACATCTTATACTTCGAAATGGTGTGCTCACTTTGATGATCTCTAGGTCATGTAGCAAGTTTGTTTAAAACTATTCTAAGTTATACCAATTTTAATCAAAATTACTACAACTACCGCTTAACCATTAGGTTGATGATCCAACTCTAAAGTGGTTTTTTTTTATTAAAACAAATCTTACAGACTTTTGCTCGACTAGTTCTTTTATTTTCCCTTGCCCATTTTAATAATCTTTGACCAAATATGCTCCAATGACAAATAGTGATCAAATTTCGTATGCAAGAATATCATTGAGTCTCATGCACCCAACCAAGTCTATCCACGTTTTTGTCTCCAAATTATTCAGCCTAGTTCTCGAGATTTTTGAGTAAGAATATGTATCCTCATCCATTAGACACAACACAAATTGAAAAATCAAATTGTTAGTTAAAATCATAAAAGAATATCACATTATGTAGAATCTTATGATCAACAATTTGACTTTAATAATACACCATGATCTTATGATCAACAATTTGACTTTAATAATACACTATGAGAAGAAGATGAACTGCTATATGAGCTAATGATTAAGAAAGATCATTATGATTTGTGTTGCCTAAGTAAATTTTTTAAGGGAAATCAATTTTCAAAATTTATCTTGCCTAAGTAAACTTTTTCAAAAATTTTTAAGTACAAGATATTAGGTTTACAAAATCTTTTCAAAAATTGTCTAAGTGTTGAAAAGTTCTTAAGTGCATTTTGCTCGTCTTTGAAAAATCTTTGATAAAAAACTTAAATCGTTTTGCTAAATTTTGAAAAACACTTAGCACTTAGAAAGTTTTACAAAAACCTGCATGACATTGGAAATTTCAGGGGGAGAACCTTTTCAGGGGGAGATAAATGAATTTATTTACTTACTGATGTTAGATTGCTATAATATGTTATTTTAACTTAACTTTTTGAACCGTGTTGTCATAAATTAAAAAGGAGAAGATTGTTGGTGTCGGAAGCACCAAAGTCGAACTTATGTTTTGATAATGGCAAAAGGTTCAGAAGTTAAGTTTGGTTGTGATCTAACAAGCTTATTAAGTGTGCAAAAAAGTCCTAGGTACACTAGGCACTAAGTCCTGGTTTTATGAATTGGGCACTAAGTCATGGTCGCGGGCTGGACAACTAAGTCCTAACGTAAGGTTGGGCACTAAGACCTGGTCAAGGACTGAGCACCGAAGACCTGGTGAGTGAAGCTGGGCACGAAGACCTGATCGCAGATTGGGCACGAAGACCTGGCGAGTGAAACTGGGCAAAAGTCCAACTGGAGGAGCCGGTTGGCAAAAAGGTAAATTCTCCCGAGAGGAGTAGGTGAGGACGCGTTCCCCGTAGGAGGGAACATTAAGTGTCGGTTCGACCTAGGGTTCCATTTGAGAGACCCAAAGTCAGAACTAAGACAGGTCAGGCTATAAATAATGCTCTAAACTTATCATTTGTATGCTTTGTATGTCTTTGGAACTAACCCTAGTTGCAGGAACAAATGGAAGGAGTTTTCTGCACTCAGGCGCCTCAATGGAGTGAGGCGCCCTAGCTGAGCTAGGTGCCTGTATTGAGACAGGCGCCCTAGTGAAGGGTTAAACAGAGCATTCGAAGCAAACTGCCACGCAAGCCTCTAGACCAAGTCAAGCTAGGCGCCTGTGTTAACACAAGCGCCTCAGTCAGCTCAGGCGCCCCAGTTGAAGGGATAAGCGCTGGCCGAGTTTGCGGATTGGGTTTCTCGCAAGATAGGCCACGTGTCAGGCCCCCCCTTCAACACAGGCGCCCCACTGACCACTATAAAAGGGGGTTCACCCCCAAGGCTTCGGAACAACTTGCTAATCTTGCTCTCAACACTTTCGTTCAAGCGCTACGCTCCGACAAGCTCCATACTCGCGATTTAAGCGCCAAAGACTACCCGCTGCTCCGAACTTCCAACTTCTCCGGTCGTCGGTAAAAGTTTTTAAATGTTGTAATTTCATTTTAAGTTCTATATTTGTACTCCAACTTGTAAACTCTTTTCGAATATAGAATTGTCCATCGTAAATGGTCAAGGACCGTGGGCCTTGGAGTAGGAGCCGACCGCAATTCCGAACCAAGTAAAAAAGAAATCGTGTTAGCAATTGATTTTTTATTTTCCGCTGTGCAATTACTCTTCGTCTTCCAAAAAAGTTTCCGATCGATATTCACCCCCCCTCTATCGATTCAATCTGATCCCACACTTTTGTCACAATTTTTGTCAAATCAAATAGACTTTTTATCAAGACAGAACATCCAGTCTACATGAAAATGCAAAAATAATGGAGATGTTAAAAATCAATAACGTATTAACTCAATATAATAATAAAGTAATAAAACTAGAAAAAGACTTTACCATTGGAGATAAACGAATTGGATCAGAAAATAATGGACTACTAGATGATGTTGTGTGTTGTATATTGTTGCAATTTGAATCAAGGTTATGGTTTGGTTGATTGCAAATCTTTGATTCTAACATTGCAATGTGTTAGCCTTGTTTTCTAATTTGTTCATCCAATTTTTCTAACTGTGCCTTTTGCTCCATCACTATTCGGTTGCATGTAACACAGCTTGGAACTTCTTCCTATAAATCAGATGGGCTAACACCATCACCAAGCATACGTACTTGGCCTGGTCTATTTGGTCCAATGATTTAAGCAAATGTGTCATTTTGATCAACTTGATCATCCTCATCTTCAGAAAGTTGATTTTCTAATTCTTTCATTACAGCCTTTACCAAAAAATAAAAACCAAAATTTATACATAGTAATAATGAAAACAAAAATCTTTTAAAGTAATATAGTAAAAGATTATAATACAACATATAAAATTTTTTACCACAATGTTGCTTGAGGGACTTCCATTAGCATGAGTGAAGCAGACATGGAATAATTCAACTCGTGATGGAAGACATCCATTTTCTTTTCTCTAAAATTAAAATTGGTTAAAAGCATATAGATTTTAATGCATGTAGAATTATAAGATTAATAAAAAAATTACCAATTTTTATTGCACTTAACGAAAGATCTTCCAGTTGTCTGATTCATTATCTTTTACTTCCGAGCAATCTTATTTTTTACACTTCGTTCCTAATATATTAAATTCAACTTGATACACAATATTAAAGTCAACATGAAAATTTTTCTATAGGAATAAAATATTATACATCTTTGATTTTTCTGATTTTCACTGTACAACTAATTTCACATATTGTTCCACAAAAGCTCCGTTATCTCTTTCTTGCAGAAGAACTTGCAATGGCAACTCAGGATCATAATACTTCTTTTTTAGTTCTAACTTCCAGTTTCTCCATTTTTTGCTATTGAATGTAGTGTCCAACTTTCTATACCAAGAGGAAGGTCATACTTTCCTGCAAAAGCATTTAGACAAGGAAAATGATTGGGAACATGAAAAACTCAACGTGAATCCAACATGAAACCCAATTGCACCGATCCTCGACGGGTTCATCCGTCCCCCCAGGTTATAGTTTTGTTCGGGGCGGCGGCCGGAGGCCGCCGCCACTGTCCGAGCGACAATCGGACGTGTATATAAAAAGTGCCACGTCATTCACGTTGAGTTTCACGCTAAAATTTCACGTTCTCTATCATTGCTCTTTAGACAATTTACCCTCATGATAACAAATTACTTAATAAAAAAATTAAAAAATAACATTTCAATTGCCTTTACAACATCTAATATTTTTTTCTTATTTTCTAAGGGCATTTTATGCCAATCTTCCACATCAATTGGACAAAATTTATCATTTCTTGCCAAAGTACCCAAAAAAATCAGTAAATTTATTTCTTCTTGATCCTATAGGGAGTCCCATACCATCACATTGAATCTTAATACGTGGCAGCATGCTTGGTCAACCCCAAATTTCTTTCATAAATATAGGACCTCTAGTTTTCTTCTTAGCAGTAGGAGATTCAGTTTCACAATCTACATCTGGAAATAAAAGTGAAATAAATAGTTGAATAAATATAACGAAATGAAGTATTACATTTTGGAGGATAGGTTACCTTGATCAAATTCTTCGTCCATAAAATCATTTTCAACAAGTGGATTATTGTTGAATATAATTCTTGAAGTCAAATCTGTATGATTTTATATAAGAATTGAAGTTAGTGTCTAAAACATTCAAAACAAATGATAAAAATTAATGTTTGATGTTATATGAAGATATGTTTCAATTTGCAAGCTTAACTAGAATTTAAAATAAAGCAGTTAACAAACTGATTGAAGGTCAGCAAGAGCAAATGGAAACTAGCACTCAAACTGGATGGTTTGAACCTACCATCTTAGATAGAAGGCAAGCAATTGGATATTATCTTTTTACTACTGATTCAGGAGAATACTATCTTTACTAATAAAACGTTAACTAATACAAGCAATTGAATGTTTGATGCTATCTTTTTACCAAGCAATTGAATACAAGCAATTGGACACTCAAACTGGATGTTTTACTACTTTATTATGATACTAAAACGTTTAACTTATCCCATTGACCCTTACCATCCTCTCTCTCTTGTCTTGTGTATCTGTCGACCTCGCTATTTTAGGCTCAAGAAAGAGGAAGACCAGAGCTGGAACAAATAACTCATATCTCATATATTATTAAGACAGACTATAGAGTAGAGTAGATGGACATCTGAAGCGACCCATTCCGAGTGAGCCCTTACTCTTTCTTTTCCAATAGTCACTCCAATTCAAACTCCTACTCTGGAGCTAGGAACTATAATCGCTAGGGCACGATATATTCTATAGACTCTGCAGCGGTTTTAGTTGAGCAACTGGTGCCCTGGACTCATTCACGCATTCAAAAGGGGTTCAGCAAAAGTCAAGGCTCAGTTCTTTAGCAAATGTCAAGGTTCAGTTCAGTTCTTTAGCATTAGTTGCTTAGGTGTGAAAGGTAAAACAATAATATCTAAAGCAAAGCTAGTGATTTCATTCATGCAACTGGAACTGAAATTAGTAAATTAGAGCTTACAAGCCGGTGAGTTTGTTATATTGGACTGCTTGAAAGGCTGCTTGCTCACAAGATGCATGAATGAGAATAGATTGCATTTACCTGATCCCTATTTTAAAGTCAAGAGGTGCATTAACCCATCAGGCATAAAGTTTCTGGCACAATGGAGTCCAATCCAAATCCAATGAAAAAAAGAAGATTTGTATGGGATCGCATGGAATGACACTCTTCTCGTCCTCTCTTGTCTAGCTCATCCATGCATGAATGAGAATAGATTGCATTTACCTGATCCCTATTTTAAAGTCAAGAGGTGCATTAACCCATCAGGCATAAAGTTTCTGGCACAATGGAGTCCAATCCAAATCAAATGAAAAAAAAAGAGATTTGTATGGGATCGCATGGAATGACACTCTTCTCGTTCTCTCTTGTCTAGCTCATCCATGCATGAATGATCTGATAGCATCCATATTTAAACTGATTTTTCCTTACGTGAGTCTTCTAAAGAGGTACATTCTGGGAAGGTATTCATGCTACATGTCGAGGTACAATCTAAATATGTTGCATAAGCATTATTTTAAAGTTTAACCACTATACAGTTATATCAAAATATGTTGCATAAGCATAAGCATTCTAAATATTTTGCTACATGTCAAGAGGTACATTCTATCAAAACTCAACCTCTTAACAGTTGAACACGGTCAGCATTATTCTAAAACTTCACATATTTGATGCACCTTAATATTGAAACTTAATAAGCATTATAGGATAATTAAAGCATGAAATAAGATGTTTTTTATATCTACTACCTTGTGTATCAATGCCTTTATGATTTGAAGCTTTATCCATGTGATTATTTGATGCACCTTGTATGTTTTGACAATCTGCACAAGTATTATTTTAACACAAAATATAAGCAAATTTAATTTTTAATTATAATCAAGAATGTTCTGACCTTTTTTGCTAGTTACCACGTTCTCAAGTTTCCTTGCATGATAGACTTAATAAAGTATATAACATACAAAAACAAAAGATCAAATAAGAGTTATACAAAAGAAAACTATTGATTGCTTATGTGTAAAATAAGATTCCACCTCTTTCTTTGACATTTCCAGTTGTGTAGTTGGCAATCAAAACTGGTGGTGGAGTATTTGCCGCCTCTTGAAGTTGAAAATGAGATTTTCTAACTCTTTTACTTTTAAGAGTCATTCCTATTATAAACAAATTATATAGGATAATTAAAGCATGAAATAAGCATTATACTAAATTCATATTGAAACTTAAATTTTGAAATAAAATTTTCTAAAGCTTCATATTGTTTATATCTAATACCTTGTGTATCAATGCATTTATGGTTTGATGCTTTATCCATGTGGTTATTTGATGCACCTTGTATGTTTTGACAATCTGCACAAGTATTATTCTAACACAAAATATAAGCAAATTAAAATTTTAATTTTAATCAAGAATATTCTGACCTTTTTCCCTAGTTACCACGTTCTCAAGTTCCCTTGCATGATAGACTTGAATAAAGTATATAACATACAAAAGCAAAAGATCAAATAAGAGTTATACAAAACAAAACTATTGATTGCTTATGTATAAAATAAGATTCTACCTCTTTCTTTGGTATTTCCAGTTGCGTGGTTGGCAATCAAAACTGATGAGATAGGAGAAGTTGACCTCAGGCATTTCGAGGAAGATCCCGAAATGTTCGAGGAAGATCCCGAAATGTTCGAGGAAGATCTTGAAATGCCTGAGGAAAATCCTGAAGTAGTTGAGGAAGATCCTGATATTGTAATGATAGACGAAGATCCTGAAATATTAAAGGAAGATCCGATGAAATCTGTAGAAGATCCCGAGACGGGCCGATTAGAGATGAACGAGAGAGTGATAGTCACTGCCATAATATTTTTTATTATGGAAATGATGTCAACCTATCTAGTTCATTAAATTCTACTGTTTGTTGTATGAACTTATTAGGCCTATTAAATAAAATTGTGCTATGTGTTAACTGACTTGACACATTAGTTCGTTCAATAATTTAATTAGAAAAGATAAAACACAAACACATTTAGCAATTAAAAATATAAAACTCAATTTAATCAAACTATCAATATCGACACCACTAAAAATAGAAACAATTTAGTCAAAATTAATTTATTTATAATTCTTACCATAAAATAGAAATGATAAAAAATTAGACATCAAACATTTAAATTGAGTATATTATTCAATTTATAAATAATCAATGCACAAAAGTAACTTATCTCTTTAAATTGATAACCTGAAGATAAAACACAAATACAATCATAAATTTGAATTCTAACATCAAAACTAATTTTATTTGAGCTAGCAAAATCGACACCACAAAAAATAAAACAATTTACTCATTCATACCCTAAAGTAGAAATCCTAAAATTCTGGATATCAAAGTGCTTAAATTAGGAGCATTACTTAATTTATTGATAATCACTATAAAATACACAGATATCTTATTCATTACTTGAATTGAAGAAGAGGTAATGCAAACTCATTCATAGAAATTATAATTTGAATACCGAAACTTAATTTTATTCAACCTAACAAAATCGATAACACTCATAAACTAAAACTTCGATTTTTTGTACCATTTTAACATAGATAAACAATAATCTTAATTTTATTATACAAACAAGAATAAAAAAAATAGGTTAAAATTTAGGGCACAAAATCATAACGGATCTTCTACTTGAATAACTATGTTTCTGTATTTGAAATACAACACAGATCACTTCTTCACGTTAACAATCCTCTAGTTGTTGTGATTACCACCTTTTCACTTTTTAAACCCGGCGTTCGTCGATGATTCTTGGGTTGAAAGTGAAAGGCGGGTCTTCACTTGGTTGAAGGTGAAAAATACTTCAAATTGAAACTTTAAGCTCTGCACTTGAAAGTGAAAGTCGAATATTGCCATCTCTCTGATTTTTGCCTTCAACGTTCGTCGGAAGTGATTTCAAAGGTTGTCGATTTTTACCTTCGACGAAGCTCCAAGTCCAGGAAGAAGATTCGAAAGGGATAGAGTTTGAAAGTGATGGGAAGACAATTAAGTAAATTCGTATAAGAGAAAGTTTAAGCAAATACATAGGAGTTGTCAAGAAGTGGGAATGATTTTTCTCTGACATGTAGACTAAAAGGATAGTTATATTTCTGATTAGGGATTTAAGGATAAGTTCTCCATAGAATATAAGTTTTAGATATTTGTGAAATCTAAGTGACTGACTCAATAATTTTCTTAAGACTTTATATTAAAAATTGCTAAAATTAATATATACGAGGAGATATATTTTACTCACTGAATAATAATTTTCCAACACCTCCCATGCCAACTTGCAAGCAAAAACAGCAGAACATTTTTTTTCTTTTCTTCCTTCGTGTAGTTCCATGTGTCAGTATAATCATGATAAACTCATCCTCAATTCTTCTAACAAGTTGAGACATCTCACTTCATAAGAAAGGCTGTTTACTGTCAAAAAAAAAATCTGAGTTATATTTCCAATTTCCCTAAGCTGTCTCAAATTGGGAAAAACCCCATGAACTAAAGGATAAATAAAAAAACAGAGTGAAAGAATGAGTACCAAGGGTTTGTTTTGGATCGTAAGGGTTAGGCGGGTCAGAATCGCGTCGATCTGCCTCAGCCTACTCCAGCCGCAGGCCTCAACAGGCTGCCGATCGCCAGCCAGAAGCTGGGCGTGAGAGGATCAGAGGAGAGGAGGCAAGGATCGGAATGGGAACATTGAAGGGAATAGGGTTCGAGGAAGAGCGAGAGGTAAAAAAAAAAAAAAACAGAGGCGGCGGCGCTGAGATTGCCTTGCGAAACCGATTTAGGGTAATGAAATGAGATATCGGATCCGTAGAAAAAAAATACGGGTTGGCGGTGTCGGATCCACCCAACCAATAGATACTGATTTAAGCTCGAAACGAATTCACACGAAACTCCACCTTCCACGCTTCAACTGCACTACGATAAACAAATTAACCGTTTACTCTAACCATTTTGCCACCGTGGTTAGAGTTGACGGTAAATTGAACCTGATTGTATTTATATATATTTAATTTTTATTTAAATTTATTTGTTAAAAATTTTATGAGTTGAAGTTGAAGTTGAAGTTGAAGTTTGTTATAGAGCTAAAGTTGTGATATTAATGCCCTTATAATTTAGATAAATTGGTCTGCTAACATATTAACTTTATATATTTTTATTTATGATATATTTTAGATAATTTAAGATAGTTAAAAAAATTATATAATTAATTTTTTTGTATGTGGATAAAAAATAGATAAATAAATTTATAATTAAAATTTGGACAAGTTAATAAACATGTATAGTTATAAATTGTTCATGACTTTTATTATGAATTTTAATGGACTGAGCATATTTGTTTCAAACTTAGTTATTATTAAATAAACATAAATATTATTTTTATTAAATCAAACACTAAATTTATTTATAAATGTCTTAGCATGGAGTAATAATATCCATTGAAGTCTCACGAAGCTTAGTCACAAAGGAAGGAGGAAGGTGGAGGTAAATTTTAATCATCAAGTCAATGTATTTATCAAACTTCATGAATTTAATGACCAAATAAAGAACTAATTACCTTAAAATCAATAGCAGGTCAATTCTTCTAGCATAACCAACGAACTTGGTATCACAGCTCTCTAATAAATTCATCCAAATTAACATTCATTCTTAACGACCACCACCACTACTGGATAAATGTGTTGTTACAACAAAATGGTTTACCAGAATGATAGGTATGAATCAATTCCAATTGTTTTAACAAGTAACATACTGTTACTTCCCACAGAAAATCTTCTATTTAACCAATCGAATTGATTTGGAATCCATTTCTCAGATTCAACAGTTGGCTTCGCCCAGGCGGTAAAACTGGTGCTAAGATGAACATAAGGAGGCCTTCTGCTTCGCTAACAAATATTTCAATGTACTAATTAGCTTAGGCTCACCAAACATGTGCTTCTCAAAGGATTCCCTTAAACTCCTTAGCAGTTCAACATCACTATCATGAGATCTCACATTCAGCAATTCTGAAAATAAAGTTCTCCACAGTTCTGAATTCCAGTACCTGGGGATGGAAATATGTTGAACAATCATTAACGCATGACAGATACAATTAAACCAGTCAAGAAAACAGTGGAACCCTGATAGCTCTATTATTTCAAGAATTAGCTTCCAATTTTTTGGTTTAATAAGTTGCAATGGAGCGGTCCAATTCTTAAAATGCTGAAAAACAAGCCATTACCTTTTAAATGGTAATTTTGGTCCATAGTGGTAACTTCCATCTGGATTTACTTTCTTCTCGATGGTCATGTAGGTACCGTGTAGCATCATGTGCACTATCACGCAAAGTCCATATGTATCAACCTGGCATCGAGAACAAATATTTCTACAAGACTTCGGTTGGTTTGTTTTATATAGCAAATTTCAAATGAGTAGCATGGCTTGCAAACCTGGTACTTCCATGGTTGATTTTCTTGCATCTCAATACATATAAATCCAGATGTTCGAGAATCCCCAGTAAATCTTGTATCAGCAGGGAAGAGATTCAGATCAATGCCCCTACCCCAGTCGACAAGGCATAATCCCTGCAACCATTGACATTTGTTTTCATAAAACAATAGCAAAAGGCTGCTCCAATATCAAATTCAAAGTCACAGGATGGTTTATTTCACCTGATCACTCCAAGGTCCGCGTCTATTAATGAATGAAGCTTCTGTCAATTCTTTCCTTGCATTTCATGAAAACAAAATCCAAATATATTTTAGATCTTATCATGGATAAAGTAAAAGTAATGAAAAGAAAAACAGATTAATGAACTGAAGAAATTTTATCATTGTTAATTATCTTTTAATTCACTCTTAATTTAAAAACTGCTAGTCATGTGACCTCTACCAGAGAAAAACAGATGTCTTTTTTTTCTCGAAATTGAAAGGCATAAGCCTGTGATCTAGTTTGCATTAAAGATACTTAGTAATAATACACTAGAGTAACAGGACAGAAATCAAAAAATAAATGATCTATCTGGTAGAAAAAGAACTTGTCGATTATACAGTAAAAATGTATGGATGATTTATGAAACATAACAAAGAATTACCTAGAATCATGATTTCACAATGTCAGTAGTGAAAATAGACCAAATTCTACTATAA
This sequence comes from Boesenbergia rotunda, assembly GCA_024364735.1. Taxonomy (NCBI): domain Eukaryota; kingdom Viridiplantae; phylum Streptophyta; class Magnoliopsida; order Zingiberales; family Zingiberaceae; genus Boesenbergia; species Boesenbergia rotunda. The sequence goes on from JAGFNQ010007938.1 coordinate 315,271, forward strand.
AACACATGCTTTTTTAAAATGAAATGAGAATAAGAGTCACTAAAGTTCTAGACCAAGGGGTGTTATAATTGTGCCCTGTAAAGATGATGTAATAATTATAGGGGAAAGAGTACTTTCTTGTGGTTGGAATAAACCACGTTGTTTTAATGTGCTGACAATTAAGGTTAGGAGCTTCATGTATATTTTATGTGTATCAAATGCGCAGACACCAATGTTGTAAATGACGGTCAGCGATGCCAGGGCAGTTAATGGCCGCTTACTGCCTCGGCCGCCTAGGCAGTGCCTAGGCAATGCCTAGGTAGTTGAATTTTTTTTACTATTTTTTATACATAATATTATAAATAATTATTATTCTTTATAATATTTGCATTTAATAAAATATATTAATTAAAATTTTAAAATATCTAAATATTTAAAAATAAAAAATATAATTATATATATAAGCTGATTAAAATTATTAACCCTAAAGTAATTGAATTAAACTCTAACTTTAGTACTCTGTTTCGACCAAGTGACGAATTCAATGCATCACCAAGACCGGGTGACAAGTTTAGAAGCGTCACCAAGTCCGGGCGATGCCTCCAAGCCCATTACCGGGCTTGGGCAATGCCTTCGGGCCCATTGTCGGGCCCTAGCAACACCTCCAGGCCCCACGGTGGCATAAGAAGCCTAGTTACCGCCTAAACACTGCCTCAGCCTGAGGCGGTGCGGTTGATGCCCGCCTCCGTCCTAGGCGACCGCCTCAACCACCATTTAGAACACTGGCAGACACTTAGTGAATGGAGCTTATTGACTCGATAGTTCGAGTTATGGATTTAGCAATTGATGGCTCCATGATCTGGATGGAATAGTGGTGAAGCTTTAAAAGATGAGAGTATAGAGCATGGATTAAGGTGCAATCATGGAGCTCATTGCCTCATAGTTGGCTTAACAAAGATACTCATTTGACAGCTGTGTATCAAATGCGCAGACACTTAGTGCATATGGAGCTTATTGACTCCATAGCTCGAGTTATGGATTTAGCAATTGATGGCTCCATGATCTGGATGGATTACTAGTGAAGCTTTAAAAGATCTTGGAGGACAAGAGGGTATAGAGCATGGATTGAGGTGCAATCGCAGAGCTCATTGCCTCAAAGTTGGCTTAACAAAGATATTCATTCGCCATGTCGATTTTTTGTAGATGACCTTCACCTAATATAGTTGTTAAGGTCACTAGTTGTTAACCCATGCATCCGCGGTTCGATCCCCAGCTACGGCGTATTTTGCAGGAATTTTTCCTCCAAATGGGGCGCGAATCCTGGGCCGCTGGGCTTCTAGACTAGCCACCGCGAGCGCTTCCCGATTTACCCTGGTGACCGGTGGGAAACTTCAGTGGGGTCGGGCCGGTCACCCAGGTTCAATTTGTCTGCTGCCTGGTTCATCATTTTTTTTTAACACTATTGTACGGGTTCTCCTCCATCATGTAAGAATCTGATGAGTGAAGTACAAGAAGTCTGAGGTGAAATCCTGACGAAGTCAGGTGTCTGTCCTCCCTTATGTATTAGTCACTGTCCGAGCTAGTAATCCCCGTGATTTACCTCCTCCGTGTTGGCCCTGGGACGAATTGGCAAGGGCGCTGTGGACAAACGAATCACCTTGCCGCCTAATGAGTGAAGTATGCTAATGGATCTAAGATAGAGACCTTACGTGATGGAGTGACTCCGTTGACCTTGTTATTTTTAGTGTTTGTTGTTTCTACTACATTTGACCTCCGCAATGTTTCCTTGCACAATGGGCATAACGTAGACATAAGATAATTGCTAATTTAATTAGTTAGCAGTAATATCATGTGGTATGTGCCTAATTGCATTGTGCTATACTTACAATTCACTTGTACTATCATTTCATTCAATTCATGATTTTACATAGCATCATGTTTGATAAATAATAAAACAAATGTTTACTACTTATCAACTTATTTGACTCTTTAGCTCGCTGACTTAATCACAAGGAATTACCTCTATCAATATCTCAAACTCAATATGATATGATGAGTGTGAGGATTTGTCGGCTGGGGCATACATATCCTTGGTGAGGATACATAGAGTACCTCCTTTTGGAGAGAAATGGAAAGCTTAAAAGGTTACATGATCTCTTGCTACAGAAATATTAACCTACTATGCCACATTTCATTGTGTTATACCTTGTATGTTTACTTGCTCACGATATAATTTATTATTATCATTCTTCTATTTTTAATTCCCTACAATTACGCACGACATCTTGTTGCCTTTTCCTACTAGTTATTTCCCTATATACCATCCCTTGTTGTCTTGCCTCTAGATTTATCCGAATGTCAGGGGGCTCAATCCATGTCATTAGATTGCTCTAAGACACGTACAAATTGGCTTTGTAGAAAGTTTATGGCTTTTCGCAGCCTCGTCGTTAGCTATGTATGAGTTTCTTTTCAACATATTGACATCATTTTAAAAGCTCATCTTGTTAGTTTTATCACCTATGTACTTGTAAATTTTTTAAAGTGAATGAAAGTATTATTTTTTCTAAAATATAACTAGTGCACTCATTTTTAAAATTTCTGCTTTTATATGCTTAATGGTTAATGTATTTAGGTTTAGTCGTATTGTATGAAAGCATTTTATAGTGGTCTATTACACATCGATGTCTAACGTAGTAGATGCAGACGAAATTGTCACAACAACAAATGAATTCCACTTCACACATTAGGGTTGGAAGCCATTTGAGTTGTGCACGATAATTACTGTTTTTGTTTTAATATCAATACTTTTCTTCATCACCTGAAAAAGATAGATTAACACTTGCATTCTCTTATAGTATCCTCTTTCTTATCAAGTAGATGCTAGATTTGCATAATACCCTTTCTAACATCCTCATCTATTAGCATGCACATGTAAGGAGTAAGGTTGTCTGAGAGAGTGCACAAGGAAGGAGTAAGGTTGTATCCAGATCTATCTATTTCACTAAGTAACCACACACAAGTTATCATTTCATCATTACAAATTCAAAATCATGTGGTATCTTTTATGTATGAGGGAGCAAAGCAATAAGATAGTATCAAGTTTGATCCCGGTCTTGCTTACGGGTAGCTCGGCCAGCTCATCCAGCCAGCCAGCCTGGCACCCCGAAGACCTAGCGGAAGGGCCGACGAGGGCCTCATCCGGGAGTTCTCGAGCCAGGAACCCTCCCGAATCACTAACCGACCAACCCCTGGCGGGTTCGGGCGAGTCGAGCCCGGGCACCCCCAACTCAATCCCCGACCTGGGTCGGGCACTTCAGTACTCAGCACTCTATCAACCGGATAACTAACCTACCCTAAGCCTGGCAAGACCAGCATAGCTCGGCAAGCCCCCGACTCAGGGCGTACCTCATATCTCTCAACTTCCAGTCGGACGCGTGGCGACCCACGCTCCCTAGACATGACCCGACCCGGTCCATAACACTCGGACTCGCCGGTCGGCGCTCGGCACTCGGTCTCCGAACCAGCTCTCCCCTACGCCGCCCCATATCCGTGCATCCGGGGTACGACCATGATGTGGGGGTAATACACGCCTTACCCATTTCTGACACACCTCGCGGTTATCCCGCTGACTCGGTACGACTGTACCCTCCGAACACCCCGCGCCATGCCGCGGTACCTCTAGGTGCTCTCCTACGAGCTGACAGGCACCATACCCCTGTCTCGTCGACACGGACAGGGGTTGTCAGCTCCCCCGGCTATATAAGCCCCTCCCCTCCTCTTTCCGCAGGTATGTGCAACTGTGCTCCCCTCTACTCTTCCTGCTTCACTACATTTCCTGCGGATATTGACTTGACCGTCGGAGGGGCTGACCGGGGAAATTCCTTGGCGGGTTGGCTAACGATCTTTGTCTTTCAGGTCAGAGCCAAGTTGGCACAAGTTCGGAGCCAGGTCGGCGCCAGGTCAGCAACTCGTGGCACACGGTCTTGGCCAGGTCACAGCCAGTTCAGAGCCAAGTCATCAGAGCTCGTGGCACTCGGTGTACCATCTCGCCCTTGGGACTTCCACCTCGCTTCGCGACAGGATCAAAATTATTTCACAATTTCTATTCAACTATCAAGTCAAGATTGATCTAGATTTGTAATATTGATATCATGTTGTTGTCTTCATTTTTTCTATTTTATTGCAACAAATTATGTATGCACGTGTTTGGGGATGTGTATTTTCTCTTAAGTCTAAATATGAGCATTTTACTTCAACTTAGTAAAAGAAGAAAATATATTATAGTGTCTATATGTTGTTTCTTAGTTATCCTATATCATTAATTACCTTATTTGCTAAAAAAATTCATTTTGATAACATGGTGTGTGTTTATTTAGGTTCACTAAAACACTAAATTATGATTTGACATGGCTATTTAAAGAAACAGGGAGTACATTATACCACAAGAGTGTATTATAATTCCGAAGGATCTTCATTCTGCAATATTAACTGCAACTAATTACCTTGCATATCGTACTAATAGATTGTCTGGCTTGAAATCGCCATGAATAATGCCAACGCCATGCAAAGTTTCCAGCATCCGCAGCATTTCAATTGTATAATAAATACAAAGCACTTCTTCCATAACCTTACCCGTTACCAAGTGAGAATTAATAGCATCCTGCGAGAAGCAATTCCATAAGTTATATACACGTCTAACATAGAATTGTTAGGCAAAAACATTCAGAAAAAAATGCAACTGACTAATATAACAATGTAAAATTAAGGGGACATCAGCCAATAGTTTGGCTGATTATAAAGTCAATTACCTGGAGAGTTCCATGGGATAAATAATCACAAACTAGCACACTCAAGTCAGAAAAGATGTGCATTTTGTGGGCATATCCAAAGTTTGATCTCTGACCACAGTAAGAGTTAGGACAACCTATATAATGTCCACATACTGAATAGAATTAGAAAATGTCGCTAACCTCAGTCTCAGGGATCCGTTTGTCAAGTTGACGATACATGTAAAATTCCCATGAAAATGCAGGTTTTTGAATCTGACAAAATATTTTGAATAGATAAAGATTTTTTCTGAATATGCATCATCTTTCGGCATTACGAGAATCATAGAAATATGAGGTAACTACTCACCTTCAGTGCAACAATATCGTCAGGATTGGAATCAATATAAGCCTTGTATACTTTAGCAAAACCACCAAGACCAGAGCAGCCTTTGATTTGGTATTTGCAGCCACCTTCATATATGAAATCATTGAAGAACTTTAGCAGATGTAACAATCATAATTTATATTGGCTCAAGTAGGAACGTTAATTGAATATATTATAACTGCATCAGCTAAGTGCCTAAGTGCAAACAAAGTCAAATCTAATCTGTAATCTGGCTCCACAACACACACCTGATTAATTTCAGTGGGTATATCCTTGGTATCGAACAGTACATTTTTTCTGTAATAGCAAAATGCCCAAGTGCATCCTTGCTTTCTGCTTAGTTTTATAATGATTCAGGTCATTCCCATCCAATACATCTTTTTTTCAGTAACTTTAAAAAAAAACAGTGTTGACAAAGAGGGACTTAAATTTACATTTCTCAACCTTACACATGAAAATTTTCTTTTTAGCAATTTCTCGGCCTTAACTTAACTTTGAGGAACATGAGAGAGGATAACCTGTGAAGAAAGGAGATTCAAATTTTGTACATAAAGTTGAACATGAGAAATGGAGGAAGAGGAAAGGATAAAACAGGTTAGCCTTATATAGTTATACCTTACTGCAGTTATAATAAACTGACTGAATTAGCTTACTAGCTGGCTGTCTATGATTGTTCATCATTCACATTGCTAAATCAGAATATCTACTACCAGGGTCATCGAGATCAAGGTCCTGCCTACTAAAGATGTGTGTCCTACCATTGATCAATGAATCAAAATAACTGTTATTTACTACTAAACAAGGAGTTATATACTACAACAACTTACTTGTTATTTCTACTTCATCTCCTTCGATATAATTATTCCTAAAAGAATTTCATTCTTCCCCTTTAGGACATTCTAGCTTCTTGAAAACTTATAGAAAATTGGCTAGTAATCTTTATTGGATAGTGTTGTGAGGTGCAGGGGTAATTAGGTCTTTTCTTTCTATCTTATGCCATTAGGGTTTTGCAGGCTTTTCCATATGACATAATTAATATGTCTTTAGAATTGGTCAATTGACTAAGTCCTCGTACACATCTATATATATTGTATTCTTTATTTGCACAAGAGAAATAAGATTATTGAGATTATATCTCTTTTTTCTATCCAACATGGTATCAGAGCGAGATTTATCAAAAACCTAATTTTTCCGCCGCCAACTTTCTCTCCTCTCTGTTCTTCGCACGGCGCATTTTTTCCTTCTGCCTTCTCGCACGCGCATCGCCGCTTTTCCTCCTCGCGCGGCGCGTTGTTTTTTCTCCTCGCACGGCGCATTTTTTCTCCTCGCGCGGCGCGTCTCTGATTTTCCAAAATTACTCGACGCGTCCTCGCTCAACGCCGTCCTCGCTCGACTGAGAACCTCTCGCACACGCGCGCCTCAACCTGCACGATCTTCTCCGGCTGCGAGATCTTCTGATCGGTCTCCTCTTCTCGACGTGAACTCGACGTCGCCGGCTACTCCTCGCGAACGGCGAGTCAAGCCTGCCTTCACGAGCCCTCGGTCTCTTCTCTTCTCGGTAGGCAGGCTTCGCAAGCCCAGGTGCTGCTCTTCACGGCGGAAGGTTCGTCCTCGCGAAGGCTCTTCCCTGCGGCTCTTCCATCGCGACGGCTTCTTCTGCACAGGCCTCTTCATCGAGGCGTGGCATCTTCTTCTCGCGGTGCTGCTCTTCACGGCGGAAGGTTCGTCCTCGCGAAGGCTCTTCCCTGCGGCTCTTCCATCGCGACGGCTTCTTCTGCGCAGGCCTCTTCATCGAGGCGTGGCATCTTCTTCTCGCGCTACTTGGTAGGCGTCCTCTTCTCGCGGCGGCAGGATCTTTCTCAGTCGCCCGCTTACAGGATCGGCGACGCGCGAGCCCAGCCTCCAATTTTTTTTTACACGCGAGCCCAGCCTCCATTTTTTCCAGAGCATAATCTTTTTCCAGCATATCAATTTTTTTTATTCCAGCAGCCTCAATTTTTTTTTGTGAATTGGTATGGCAGACACATCCGGAGAAAGTTCTGGGATGTCTACAGATCCTTTGGCGTCTTCTGATCAGGTACAACCAATTTTCACAATGACGGGATCGGGAGGAACTGGTCTTCAAATAACCTCGAAAAAATTGACCGAGACAAATTATGCATCGTGGGCAGTTGCTGTTGAACTTTATGTAGAAGGCCATGATAGACTTGATATTCTTCATGGTACTAGAGTGAAACCAGATGAAAAGGATCCTAGCTTTCGTACTTGGAGGCGTGACAATATTCTGGTAATGACTTGGATACTTAATTCTATTAGCTCTGGCATCAAACAGGTAATTCTTCATAATAGAACAGCTGTTGATATGTGGAGGACACTGGAGCAGATGTATGGACGCAAACATGATATGCTGCGTACTTATCATATAAGTAGTAAAATTTTTAAACTTGAGCAAGGTTCTATGTCTGTCACAAATTACTTTGCTGCCCTAAAAGGGCTATGGGATGAGTTTGACTACTACAGGATGGACAATTGGATTTCTACTGATGATCATCAGAGATATTTGAAGCTTCTGGAGAAGGACAGAATTATTAAGTTTCTTGATGGGCTTCATGCAGAGTTTGAAAATTTAAAAGGGCAAATTCTTAGTATTGATCCTACTCCCTCTCTCGAACAAGTCTACTACAAAATTCTAAGTGAGGAAGGCAGGAGAAGGACCATGAACACCAAAAGTAATATCTCTGCAGCAAGTACTCCAATTGGAGAGACATCTGCTTTTGTCGGTTCTTCTAACAAGCTCAAGTCTGGGGGGAACAAAAGGAAAAGGTGGAAAATTTTGTCGGCACTGCAAGAGGACTAATCATGATTCAGATTTTTGTTGGGAGAAATATCCAGAAAAAAAACCTGAAAAATTCAAATACAGTGACAAGAAGGCGCCTAGTCGTGGAAATATTGCTGCCCAGAAATTAGTGGATGAGGAGACTACTGATTCTTCGGTACCTTCTAATATTAAGTTGTCATCTGCTGATATTGCTAATCTTCAGGACCTTTTATCACGACTTCAGACTTCATCCTCTGTCTCTACTAATTCGTCTCAAGCGCACACAGGTATTCGAGACCTGGAGTTAAGTATTGCTGGGTCAAGATCTTATAGCCCCTGGGTTATTGACTCTGGAGCTACAAATCATATGACAAATCTTGCTAATTCCTTTATTTCTAACTCTTTGTCTTCTGGGCAGGATAAAGTGACTATTGCTGATGGCACCAAAGCCACTGTTGCTGGTAAAGGTTCCATACAACTGGCAGATCACTTTATCCTATCCTCTGCACTTCATGTCCCTTCCATTTCTCTTAACTTACTTTCTGTTAGTAGTATTACTAAACAACTACACTGCTCAGTAACCTTTTTCCCTGATCATTGTGTCTTTCAGGATCTCGAGACCAAGCAAACGATTGGGACTGGCCGTGAAGTAGGAGGTCTTTATTACTATCATCTTGGAACAACATCTGCTTTGAAGTCTACAGCTCAGTGTTCAGAAAATAAGCATCAAGAAATCTTATTATGGCATTCTCGTTTGGGACATTTATCTTTTCGATCCTTGAAGGTTCTATTTCCTAGTCTCTTCTCCTCTGTTTCTCTTGAGTCTCTTCAATGTGAAGTTTGTCAGTTATCTAAACATTGTAGAACTCATTTTTCTGAGTCCATGAATAAAAGTTCGTCTCCGTTTGACCTTGTTCATTCAGATGTGTGGGGTCCCTCTCCTGTGCCTTCTTTAGATGGCTACCGATATTTTATCTCTTTTATTGATGATTACACTCATTGTACATGGCTTTATTTGATGAAAGGCAGAGACGAAGTTCCTCGACTCATTCAACACTATTGCAAAATGGTTGAAACTCAATTCCACACAAAAGTGAAAACTCTTCGATCGATAATGCACGGGAGTACTTTACACAGTCTCTAAATACCTTTCTAGAGGATTTAGGTATTTTTCATGAGTCATCTTGTCCCTACACACCACAGCAAAATGGAGTGGCTGAAAGGAAAAATCGTCATATCCTTGAAACAGCCCGTGCATTATTATTTCAGCGCCACTTACCCAAATATTTCTGGGCTGATGCTATCCTTGCAGCAGCTTATATCATTAATCGTCTACCATCAAAAGGTCTAGAGTACCGGTGTCCTCTCAATATTCTTCGTCCTAACACCACGTTGTTCTCACTTACACCTCGGGTATTTGGCTCCCTTTGTTTTATCCATGTTCTTGGTCCCAAGACCTCTAAGCTTGATCCTCGAGCTATACGGGGAGTTTTTCTAGGGTATTCCACTTGCCAGAAAGGGTACAAGTAATTTGATCCTATTACTAGGACAAGGTACGTCTCGAAGGATGTTACCTTTTTTGAGTCCGAGTCCTATTATTCTTCCCAGACTCGTCCCCAGGGGGAGAATCTTACCTCTTCTTCCCTTGTACCTCAAGTGGTTCCTTCTCCTATTTCATTGGATGTCATGGAAAATAGAAAAGATGATGCTCCATTACTGGATGCTCCATTACTGGGCTCGCAGGCTTCACAAGAAATTATTACTTACAGGCGACGAAGACATAAGCAAGGACCTACTACTAATCGGCTAGCTGAATCGGATGCTCTGGCTCCTGATCCTGTATCCTCATTGCTTGAGCCAATCGCACCCCTGAATATAAATGAGCTGAATCTTCCAATTGCTGTTAGGAAAGGGGTCAGGTCATGTACTCAACATCCTATCTCTAACCATGTTTCTTATTCTCGTTTATCTTCTTCATATCATGTCTTTATTTCACAGCTATCAAATCATGTTATACCTTCTTCTTATTATGAAGCTGTAAGGGACTCAAGGTGGCTGGAAGCAATGAATGAAGAAGTGGAGGCTCTTAATAAGAATGGTACTTGGGAATTAGTAGATCCCCCAAAGGGGAAGAACTTGGTTGGTTCTAAATGGGTCTATGCTATTAAGTATAACTCAGAGGGTGACGTGGTCAGATATAAAGCCAGACTTGTTGCCAAGGGATTTACTCAAACATATGGGGTGGATTACTTGGAGACTTTCGCTCCAGTTGCAAAACTCAGTACGGTTGGCCGCTATTTCAGCTAGATGTGAAAAATGCCTTTTTGAATGGTAACCTTCATGAAGAGGTCTACATGTTACCACCTCCTGGAATTGAAACAAAAGGGAAGGTTTGCCGACTGATAAAAGCTTTGTATGGACTTAAACAATCACCCAGAGCATGGTTTGATAGGTTCTGCAAAGCCATGACATTGTTTGGCTTTAGACAAGGGAATGCTGATCATACACTCTTTGTGAAGAGGAGAGAGGACAAAACTACCATTCTTCTGGTTTACGTTGATGATATGATAATCACAGGTGATGACGAAGTTGAAATTCAGGCTCTTAAGTCCAAGTTAATATCAGAGTTTGAAATTAAAGACCTTGGACTATTGAAGTACTTCCTTGGTATTGAAGTTGCTCGATCTCAGGAAGGAATATATATATGTCAGAGAAAATATGTGTTAGATTTGCTCAAGGAGACAGGGAAGTTAGGTTGTCGACCAGCATCGACTCCTATAGAAGTAAATCATGATCTTACTAGTTCTAATGGGGAAGATCTTACAAATCTGGAAAAGGGAACGTATCAAAGGTTGGTTGGAAAATTACTCTATTTGTCTATGACTAGGCCTGACATTACCTACGCTGTTAGTATAGTAAGTCAGTACATGCATGCTCCTAAAACTATCCACATGAAGGCCGTTGACAGGATTTTGAGATACTTAAAGTCATGTCCCGGAAAAGGCTTGTTGTTTAAGGGAGGTGGTAATCTGAAGGTGGAATATTATTCTGATGCTGATTGGGCTAGATATAGAGATGATAGAAGATCTACTTCTGGCTATTGCACCTTTTTAGGAGGAAACTTGGTAACTTGGAGAAGTAAGAAACAAAGTGTTTGTGCACGGTCCAGTGCGGAAGCAGAGTATCGAGCCATGGCACATGGTCTTGCAGAAATGTTATGGTTGAGTTTTTTATTAGAAGACATGGGATTAAAGGCTGAATTACCTCTCAGGCTGTACTGCGACAACAAAGCTACAATCAATATTGCAAATAATCCAGTCCAACATGATCGGACCAAACACATCGAGATTGATCGCCACTTTATTCGGGAGAGACTTGATTCTGGAGAGTTATGTTTGCCCTATGTCAAATCTGAGGACCAACTTGCTGATATGTTTACAAAAGCTATACCCCAAGCTGTGTTTAATTTTGCCCTTAGCAAGTTAAACATGTTTGATATATATGTTCAACTTGAGGGAGAGTGTTGTGAGGTGCAGGGGTAATTAGGTCTTTTCTTTCTATCTTATGCCATTAGGGTTTTGCAGGCTTTTCCATATGACATAATTAATATGTCTTTAGAATTGGTCAATTGACTAAGTCCTCGTACACATCTATATATATTGTATTCTTTATTTGCACAAGAGAAATAAGATTATTGAGATTATATCTCTTTTTTCTATCCAACAGATAGGAATGAAATGTTGTATATTAGAGTTTGTACAGTCTTGTGATGTGTGTCAAAGACACAAATATGTTGCAATCGCTCCTGGGGGACTTGCTCCAACCTTTGTCGATACCAAATCTTATATGGAATGTCATCTCTATGGGATTTATAACCAAACTTTCTCAATCAAAAGGGAACGAATTGTTTTTGTTGCAATGGATCGCTAAATATGTACATTTTATTTTGTTGAAACATCCTTATACGGCCAAGACAATAGTTGAGTTGTTTGTTAGACAAATTATACGGCTCCATGAAGTTCATAAATCCATTATTAGTGACCAAGATCCATTCACTTTTGTAGAGAAATCTTTCGGCTCTTCCTACCATCCTGAAACAGATGAACAAATTGAAGTTTTGAATAGATATTTAGAGGGATATTTATGTTGTTTTGCTTCTAAACAACCTAGAAATTAGGCTTATTGGATACCGTGGGTAGAATTTTGGTATAATACTTCTTTTCATATATCTATTGGTAAAACTCCTTTTGAAATAGTCTATGATCGAAGGCCTCCTACTTTAACTTATTTCTTTACAAATGAAACTAAAATTGAGTCAGTGGTAAAGGAATTATTTGACAGGGATGAAATTCTCCTTCAACTTAAATATAATCTCTCTAGGATGCAAGAACATATACGAAGATATACTGATAAAAAGAGGAAGTCACTACAATTTGCAGTAGGAGAATGGGTGTTCCTTAACTTACGGCCCCATAGCAACACACGGTTTCTAGGAGGATTAATCAAAAATTGGCAAGAAGATATTATGAACCTTTCCAAGTTGTTGCAAAATATAAAGAGGTTACATATAAGCTTAAACTTCCACCTCATTCTCGATTCCATACCATTTTTCATGTATCATAACTTAAGAAGGTTATTGGAGACAGGAGAGTATAATGTGAAAACAGACCTACCCAATGGACTCGAGGTAGCTTTAGAAGAGGATGTGGAACTAGAATATGTGATTGCTAGTAGAGATTTCATCATGGTGAAGTGATTCGTCAATTGCTAATCACATGGAAGGGCAAGAGCATGATTGACACAATGTGGGAGGATGATTTCACTCTTAGAACTCAATTTCCTTGTTTTACCATTCAAGGAAAGGCTAGAGCTGCAGCAAGTGATGATGAGAGGAATCAAGTTCCAAATGTGGAACGAGTGCTAGATCATGGGGGAAATATGCTGAATTATGAGGGAAACAACCCAAAACATGGGTTGTATATTCCAGGAGGGACAAAACACAAGGGTTTGAACAGAATTAATATATAGTAGGTAGTTTATGTTTTAGAATCACTTATATCTTTGTGGCAGTTATGTTAGCATGTTTTAGAGTATGTGTATGGTTATAAGTTTATGGAAAGTTATAGGGGAGGGAATCTAAGAATTATTATCAAAAGAGAGCATTGGCTTTAGCTGGCGAAGAAAGATTCTTTACCAACTTGTTTGTGTTAACCCTAATAAAATTTTGTGTGTTTCTCTATTCTAAGTTTTGGAACTCTAACAACGCACCTCACCATCCAAGGGACACACCTCACCAAAGGATCCACCCCTTTGTCAATTACCGCAAGTCTCAATCCACATAAAGATCCACATGTACTAGGGCTTAAGCTCTCAAGTCCTTAACTTCCGAGTGGTCGAGGGGTGGGCACTCAGATTAAAGATCCACATGTACTAGGGCTTAAGCTCTCAAGTCCTTAACTTCCGAGTGGTCGAGGGGTGGGCACTCAGATTAAAGATCCACACATACTCGGGCTTGAGCTCCCAGGTCCTTAACTTCCAGGTGTCCGAGAGATAGGGCACTCGAACTCGAGTTCGTGAGTACTCTTGGGTCCTCAAGTATTCTTTTCAGCGGATCAACAAATCAACAATTGGGATCAGGTCGACAAGTAGCCAACTCGACTTAGCTCGGCTCAACTTGGCCAAGTGTAACCCAGATAGTGGTGATTCTGTAAGGTGCTAGCTTAGGGTGGAACCACGCAGGCGCGTCTTGCTGGATCAGGTCAGATACTAACCCTATCATTGTGAAATTCCTTGTACCGATTACGATTTAAGTTATTTCCAATTAGCTCGGCTCAGCTTGGCCAAGTGTAACCTAGATAATGGTGACTCTGTAAGGTGACTTGGCTAGCTCAGGGTGGAACCACATAGGCGCGTCCTGCTGGATCAAGTCATATATTGACCATATCATTGTAAAATTCCATGTACCGATTAAGATATAAGTTAGTCCCAAATTTAACTTACAATATTACAAATCCAATCTACCAATCTAAATGATTTTGATGTAGCACTGCTGCAATATTTTTGTACCTAACATATTAACTAATCTTAATGTCAAAAAAACTCTTATCAAGTTTTATGTAGCAAATCTATAGTTTAATAACTTTGTTGCAAATGTCGGTCAATACTTTCCATTCACTAAAAGAGCAAAGTTAACAATAGAAACTTTAATTGTGTGAGTGCCTAATAAGATGGTCAAACAATGAAAGAAAAAAAGGGTTGGACATGTCAAGAATTTGTCCTTTTAGGCAAAATCCTAAGGATGAAATGATTTTCCATAATCTAAATTGTAATTGAATTATTTGTAGTTCTATGTGCAATAGGATTTTCATACATTCATACTAAGAATAAAGAATTTGGTAAAAACAAAAAGTAAAATCCAAAATTCAAAATTGAAAAAAAAAAACATTTGAAATGTGTACTAAGATCACAATCATAATTTTTCATAGCATCTTGCTTCTGTTATTAAAAAGAAATTCTAAGAACAATTCATATAAACTAGCAAGGAAGGGAGAATCCAATACCTAACTCCACAATTTTATTTCTTGAAGAATTCTGTAAGGAAGATAAAGAAACTTTTCCTGAATATATTTTAGTACTACAATGGTAACCCTGAAATATTTGCAAGTAGAGATGATCAAAGAAAACATATAGCATATTTAAGTGTATTCAGTTGTCTTATATTTAGAGGAGCCTTACATTATACTTCCTTATAGTAGCATCCATCTTCTTAAGCAAATTATCAATAGTAGACAATGACCAAGGATTGATAAGATTTGACTCCCCATTTAGTGTTCTAGTATCATCACACTACAGAATAAACAAGTATACAATAAAGAAACAATTGATTCTGACATTCTCCGAACATAAGTTAGCAATTCAAGCTGATGATTAAATGTACAATGGTAATAAATTGTATGACAAGCAAACCACTCACTATGTGAAATTTGATCCAATAAATCATTTTATGTATTGTTTAACATGCGTTATTCACTATGAACTATCTCCATGTAACATGGATTATGCATCACAATTCACAAGAGGATGGGAACAATAATTGGATAATAAACTATGACCTTAAATGTCCTTTAATGACTAAACATGAAATCTTAATATAAACTTTTTTGGCTTATTTTATATCTATTTAGCTCAAAATTACAATGTAGAACATTCTCAAAACTTTATCTGCAATGCTTTTATATGCCATTGGATATAACTATATTCATGTTGATATCCATTTATGACAAACACATGATTCTCCTTAGAACCCAAAGGTCACAAAATGCACAATGTAGTATTTGAAATCTTGACCATGTCAGATGACATAGTCAAAATGCATCATTATGATAAATTATCAAAACTCGATAATACTTATCTTGGACTCATCACAGGTAATTTATTCTATATTGATCATGTTGGCTTGCGAAAAAGGGGGGACCACCTGTCAATGACTCGCTCGGGTGTTGACTGAAGGCTGAATGCTAGGTCGCCGACCGGACGCTTGGGGAGAGCGTCGACCGGGTGACGTAAGCCCTCCGATCGGGTCGCTAGCCGAAGGTTGGTTGCTAAATCTCCCCCCGGACATTCGGATGAACCACCAACAAAGATTCCCTCGGGGAGGACACAGAGACCAGCCGAGCGGAGCTCCGATGGAGGGACTCCGACCACTCTCTAAGAACTCCTGTGAGAAGTGGATGATAGAACTATAGAGGGATCCCCCTGCCTCCCCCCCCCCCCAACGGGCCTTTATATAGGCGAGATAGCAGACAAGGACTGGTCCCCACCTACTGAGGAATCTGTTATGAATCTAGTAGCAAGCCTTTGTTGACCAACAAAAGGGCGGTCAAGCCTGTCATAGTACCTCCTAGCATTCTGACCAAACAGTACGACTGTCAACCTTTCATAACTGTCTTCAATTCAGTGGACACACGCCTCCTTACTGTCCCCTAGTGCTGATCTAATAGTACGGCCGCCACCTTCCATAATTGTTTGTCACCTCAGTGGGCCCACGCCGCCCCGCTGTCTGGTAGCGAGATCTACCAGGTCCTTTGTTCTTCAAGAGGGACTCAGGGATATCCTTCGCGACTCGCACGAGTGCCCCCTAATCCGACCAGACGCTTAGGCTCAGTCGATCGGACGCCAAGGACCGGTCGACCGACCACTAATGGCTTAGCCGACCGGAAGATACCAGCCCGGCCGGCTGACCAAACCGTGAGGGGCCAGTCGACCGGCGATTGACTTGGCCATTAGCCGACTGCTCTGTCTGGTGGGTCCTGCGGGAGTTAGATCTCCCTACGAGTCCCGTCCGTTTGAGCACGCCCCCCCCCCCCCCCCCCCCGCGCGTCCGAAATACCCCGGATCATATATTATAGTGTCAACCATATTGATGAGTATAGTGTTATACTAACATTCAACACCCCTTGGCGTACTACAAAATGTATCAATGCGTAAAGATGAATTGAAATGATCTTTGTGTTTTGTTTTTTAGCTTCTGTCCGTGTAATACAATGTCAAAAGTTACCATTCCATATGGGATAGTTGTGTTATCTTCTTATTCTTCTTTTTTATCTTCTTCCTCCTTCCCCCTCTAATTCTCAACTAACACCATATGTTGAAACATCAAAATAGTACTGAAATACTATGATTCTAGTCAAAAATTCATAACCCTAGCACGGCTTGAGATTTTGAACCTTGATGCTACCAAAGGTGATTATAGTGTAATTATATAAGAGAAGAACCAAATAGAAACATTATTTCAAACTTATTCCTAAATAAGTAGTGACCAATCAATATGACCTTTCGATCATTTATGGGAATTGGCAATTAATCTCACTGTTCTTTTTTATTCAAATGAAGTAAGTTTTTATTTTCTGGGCAGATGAACAGAAAAAAAAATATATTATTCTAGCATAGATGCATCACTACATTTAGCCGGCCCCACCTAGTGGGATAAAACTTGGTTGTTATTGTTGTTGTAAATATATCACTACATTATTGTTTTTTTGGATCTCGTCAAACCTGTACAACTAAAATCAATACTTAAGAAAAACAATACCAAAAGCATAAATAAGGACAGGAATTGCTATCTAGATTTTACTTAAATTTATAGCTCATCGACAGAATAGCTTTCAGTAGCTAAAATGTCAGTAGAAGCAATGCTATTCTCAAGTGAAAAATAAGGCAAAGTGATACCTTTGAATCAGGAGCTGCTTTCTGTTGTGCAACTGCGGCTACCTCATCCAGGAACAAGCCATGCAGCTTCTTCAATCTATCAAGTGGCTTGGCCTTCCTGTCACCACAAGTAAAAAATCATTTTTAAGAAAAGCAAGAAATATAAGGGCAAAAAATATGGTCGTAACCTGGATATTCCCAGCTGGAAGACTTCATGCGCTTCTACTAGCCTCCGAGAAGCAACCAGAGACATAGCGTACGCCTCGTAATACAAAGAATGGTCCTGGCAGATTCCCTTATACTCCAACATCTTGAACACTCTCTCAAAGTTCCCAGTTACATCCCCCTACACCACCGACCACAGAGATCACAGAAGAGATAACAACAAGAAACACGAATTCGAGATGAATACTGTATGCACTGCGCTGTCTCACATAGAGAATGCTAATCTTAAGGAATCTGATATCATCCCGATACCGTTCATCTTGAATGACGTCCCTAAAGAAATCTTCCAGGAGGTTATTCAAGCGTTCAACGGCAGCTGTGTCATCGGGGCGGTTGCGAGAATCCTCCGTCGCCTCGCGAATGGCCCTGCGAAGAGTGGAACCAATCTTTGAGAAAATAATTGGGGATCGAGAACCACTAGTTCGAGGAGATAAGGAAATATGGTTCTGGCGTCACCGTAGACGTAGGGGGATCGGATCGGCAAGACGCAGTTGAGATGGTTCGTCCTGAGATGACCTGCGAGATCGAAGTGGAGGAATTAAGAATTAAGAGGAAGATCGGATTGATTATAGTAGAAATAGAGTTCATATGGATAGAACTATAGATACGTCGGATGATTATCGGCCAGAGGGCCAGGATCGCTGTTGAATTGGAGCATCGCCGGTGGTAAGACTGCGTCGATCGGCGTGGAAGAATCCAGAAAGGAACAGGGGAATAAAAGGAGGGAGTTTTGAAATTTTGGCAGCCGGTCCGAACTGGGTCACCTCGATCGATTAGGATAAGCCGGTCGGACCGCTGGAGGCTGGGAGGGAAAGAAAAGTAAAGGTCCGAAAATCGACGGTTTGGATTAAGCCATAGATTAATCAGACGGATCGATCGGGATGGAAATTTATGCGTTTAGACTTCAAAGCTTTCATAAAAATGTACTTTTTTTTACTAGAGAAAAAATTATTTCGCACCAAAATGTTTTTACTTTCTTTTTTTTCTAATAAAACATGTGATTATTTTTTACTAGAGTTAAACGCTATCGGATTATTATTATTATTATTATTATTATTATTAAAAGGTAAAATAATAAGACTTTTTAAACTTCAGAAGGTTTTTTAAAAATTCCAAAAGTATTATGAAAAATCAAGTAAGAAATTATATGCCCTTTTAAAAATGAAAAAAAAGCTATATGAGCAATAATAGATAACGTGAAATTTTAACGTGAAACTCAATATGAATGACGTGGTATTTTTCGTGTATACGTCCGATTGTCATTTGGGCACCGTCGACGGTCTCCGGCTGCCGTCCCGAATCAAACTATATCCTGGGAGACACGGTGAATCCGTCAAGGATAACTACAATTGAAGTGCGCACATCATTCACGTTGAAATTTCACGCTGTCTATCATTTTTTTTTAAGAAAAATAATAGGGAGAGTAAAAATGAAAAAGTGAATGGTAGAGTGAATGACGTGGTATTTTGTATGCAACGATCTCCGACGGGTTCACCGTGCCCCCCAGGGTATAATTTGATTTGGGGGGCGGCCGAAGACCGTCGATGGTATCCAAGCGATAATTGGATATGTGCATATAAAATATCACGTTATTTACTCAAGTGTCGCATCATTCACTCTACCATTCACTCTTTCATTTTGACTTTCCCTATCATAACTCATATATTAATTATGGTAATCAGAGAAGACTGATAGAAATAAATTATGGCAATATACTATCTTGCGCTGAACATTCAATAGAATAGAAATAAATTACGATAATCAGAGAATGTGACTAAGGAATACAAAAGTAGCTATTAGAGTTATTAGCAAGTTTGGCATTTGTTGCGATAAGACGTACAGGAGCAATATGTTTGTGTTGTTTTTGTTGAAGGAAATTTTCTAACTCTAAGCAAGAAATGTGTTACCGTGTGCATATGATGCCTTAAAGAGTTTTATGCCTTTAGGATGGGTTGGTGGAGATGCTGAAGACGAGCGAATCATTTTTTATCACCTTTAAATAGCTTTATTTTGGAAGGGTTAGCGGATATATTGAGACGAATGAATCATCTTTTATCATCTTTAAAAAAAACTTTATTCTAGTAATACCTTGTGGACTCGCTGATGCTTTATAATCTATCTCACCGCCGCGGTGTTCAGTATTTGTTGAGGTTAGGGCCACATCAAGAGACCGTATTTTATACCTATATCACTGTGGATCATCCCGAAAGGTTCACTAGCGTGTTCGACTAAGTGAATCCTAAGAAATAGTATGTACGGTTTACATGTTTATCATTCTCTTCAATGAACTATATATCCAAGGAGGTAGAAGCCACAGTAGAATGTCCTCATAGGATGGATTGATCATTAGTGAGTCGATGTTGCCATATTGAAGTCTAAGGGGGTGTTTGGTATATATTCGATAATGGGAATGGTAATGAGTTTTCATTGAGGGGTTAATGACAATGAGAATAATTACTGGATTGATGGTGTTTGATATAGATACTGGAATGAGTATAATTACCATTGATGCTATTTGGTATGAATAAAGAAAGTAATGGAATCAAGAAAAATTTATAATTTTACCCTTACTAATTAAATAATGAAAAATCTATTAAATATTTTTTTATGAATATTTTGAATATTAGCATTTGAGAACATAAATGAAATCCGAGGAAATAATCATTTCAAAAATAAAATTCTTTATATTGATTGTTCATCATCATAATTTATTTCTATATATATTATGAGAGACACTTTGAATAAATGAGTCGTGTATTAATAATTTTTTTTAAAGAATGCTTCGCATGCCGTCTATAATAATTCTGAGATCCTTTGCGTTACACTTACACACCACAAATAATTTTGAAAATATGTAATAAGTTGAACTACACAAGATATACTATAATTAAAATGTTATATTGAAAATCTGTAATAAGTTGAACTATCTGGCATAGACGAAGTATTGCAAGCTCTTATGCTAATAACAAAATACTTTCCCAGTCTGAGATCCTCTTAAACATTAAAAAAGCAACAAAATACTCTGCTCAGTCTTTAAAAAAAATAAATCCTTTAAAGTAAAATTATGTATCAAATTGATATTCAGAGAATGATAAGTAATCAATCCATATAAAAAGTAAAGCATATGTTTGCATTCATCATCCCCAAGATCAGCAATGGATTTGGCCTTTTCCCAAGGATT
This sequence comes from Boesenbergia rotunda, assembly GCA_024364735.1. NCBI lineage: Eukaryota > Viridiplantae > Streptophyta > Magnoliopsida > Zingiberales > Zingiberaceae > Boesenbergia > Boesenbergia rotunda. Next base: position 335,835 of record JAGFNQ010007938.1, read on the forward strand.
CCATACCACTGAAAAAAAAATGCAAAGAACACAAGATTGTTCAGTAGCAAACCACTTCTCGTCCAGTAGCAAACCAACCAAAGAACACGAACGAATACTACAAAAGTTACATTAAACCACTTCTTGTCAGTATTTGAAATTCATCTCAACACACAAGATTAACTCAAGATGTTATGACCCCAGAGGCACATGCTTACTCAAAAATCGAGTAGCATTTCTCCTGTACAGCGGACAAGATGGGACATAAATACATAACACACCACCAATATAGCTCAACCACAAGCGGCTAGCATCATAATAATAAGTAAAAGACGCATCCACACAGTTTATATCGAAACAAAATAAATGGATGGCTCAGCCATCATTAACATAAAGAAAGTCTACATACCAGTAATAACGACAAATCCAAACCGATACTTAACAAATAAAAATAACTGTGGAAAGAAATCAGACACTAAATCAAACCAAACCAAATCGACACTGTGGGACTGAGGGACTGGCGACTGAATCCTCTCCTGGCTCCAAGAAAATGCAACTACCTGCTATTTGAAACAAAAAGAGAAAATAGGGGTGGTGAGTCCGGGCAGACTCTGCGGGTATATGAGTAGACAATAAGCATGACATAACAAAAGGTATAATAAGTAGAGAACAAGCAGAATACAGTCCATAAGGAATATAGGAATACCTAACATGCATAACATATATAGAACAACATGTTATAAAACCGAATAACAACTAAGCAGGTATAAAAATACCGTGTCAACAATAAATCCAACATATACATGCATGTCAACCAAGTGCAACAATCATAGCTCATATAAGTGCATCAAACACAAGCAAATGCATAAATGAAATACGTATGCATATGATGCAATGGCATGTGTCACTCCTGACGCCAGTCAAGCCGCCAACATATCCTATCTGTGTGACCGAGTGGGTAGGGCTGTGACAACTGTACGCACTCCAACAAATACCACAGAAAGGTGTGGTTGAGTGGACAGGATGTTGGGGAGCTAACACTCCAAAACCCCGGTACATAGGGGGAGCTATCAACAACTACAGTACCCCTCGAAAACAACGGTAACGGTGTCACTGTTTGCCTACAACTACAACATGTGTGGCATAACAGGACAGTTGCTCGCGCTCTAACAACTACCATGACAACAAGTGGTTGAGTGAATCGAGCGACAAAATGACTAATGACGGCTTAACCATATGGTAGCCCAACAGTCGTTAGTATGCAACATGCAGATATGGTGCATGCTACGAGATGCACGAACAACCGGAGAAACAACGATGCAATCAAAATCCAACAAATAAACGATGCATCAATACATCTAACCAGAAATCGAAAACCAACGATTATGCACTTACACTACTAGGTAAGGTATTTCTAATGCCAAATAAACCTATCTGTGTTTAATAGACTTCTAAGTACTCGCGTACAAACGACACTTTGCAGAACAGAAAACCAACAGGGAACTGTACGGATACGAATTTTGAATACTCGAAGATCAACGAATAATAAGTATCAACGACGATGTTTAAATAACAAACAACAAGGAATAAGGTAAAGCAACCTACTAGACATAAAATAGTCATGCTTTAAGGTAAAAGAAACTACTCGAGTACAAAGGAGAAGTACCCACCTTAATTTCAGAAGTCCGTAAACAAGAACCTTCCACGGTCAACCAAACAAGTCGGAATCAAGGTCCTGTGTAAATGATTAAGTTTAGCTATTCATACAATTAAATCCATTAGCTACAACAAACCTTATTATCCCATGATTTGTTCATATCCGATCTCTTATCAATTTAAATTAGATTTAGTCTTCAACTCCATTTAATCAACCCCAAATTTATTTAATCATATAATCTATTACACATTGAGGTTAACATCACTGTCAATGATCAAGCTCACAATAAACCCCATAATCTTCCTTGTATCACTTAAACCGAACCATCAGTAAATTCCTTCCCAAAAACATAACATCACAGTTTCAAAAACAAAAACACAATTTAACAGTTTTTAAAAGCTTTTAGCATCGTATCCATAGGAAGGAAAGCCACAACATCAAAATGACAAGGTAATTTGTAACCCTGACATGACAGATTCAAACCTACAAACTGATCATATACTTAACCCATCCAAGATTATTACCAAACAACAACTTCATGAGACAAACCCCCCAAACAAATAGCACTAGTAAGAAAGAGATATTCATTACCCTTATTGCTTCTTTTCCCGAAGATGGTAACGAGCAGCAACCTGCGATCAGAACAAAGTGGCAGGTGGCTCGGCTCCAATGACGAACGGCAGGCACAACGGCGGTTGTTCGAGGTCCACAAATGCGATGGATCTGATCCCAAGTGAAAGGCAGCGCGACTAGGGTCTCGCCTAGAGGAGAAGAAGAAGAACGAGAGGAAACAAACGACCTAAGAGGAAACGAACACCGACGGTTGTCGTCGTCGGCGTCATTCGCTTGCTGCGGCATCGGGCAAAACCGAAGGGAAAGGAATTCGACGCAGAGAGGGAAGACTCCGCAGAGAAGAGAGGTTAGCGGCGGCTTGCTCGGGAACGGCTGCGGCGTCGGCAATGGGTGGCTTCGGTTTCACGCAGGGGAAATCGGCACAGAGGAGAGGGGGTTCGGGTGAGTTTAGGGCACGACTGAGGGATTTAGGATTTTATAACTATTTCTGGCCTTTTGCAAATAAACCCAACAGATTTGAAAAATTGCAACTAGGCCCCTAACTTTCGAAATTCACCTTTTCAACCCCATAAAATTCGGTATTTAACACAAGATGTGCAAAATACTACAAAAGTTAATAACTGAGCACAAAATCTACCTCTCAAAATGACTACCTCTCAAAATATGACTACCTCTCAAAATATATTCATCGCAAGCGTATTACTACAAGCAACTGAGCACAAAATCTGCAACTTCAGAGAAATCCAAACTAAATAATAACTCAACTTTCATAGGATCTTCACAAATAACTTGAGCAGCCTTGTACTTCTTCTTATCAATGAATCCATACTTATCCAACATCTCAAGAACTTCTGGCATTTTTGAGGATTTACCTTGAACCCAAGCTAACATTGACTCAAAGTGTGAGCTAACAGTTTGCATAAATCCTTCAACCCGATCACTGAGTAACTTGAAGTCAGAATCAATATTTTGCTCAGCTGAAATCTTTGCTCACTTCGAAGCTTTTTGAACTTTGTTAACGGATGATTTATTTTTCTCCTTAGAGTGTGATGCCTTTGATGTAACAGAAGGTTCTTGATGTTGCATCGAATCAACTTCAACTCCTATTTCAACAGGTGAATTGTCAACTGATATAGTCAACTCAGCATCCACATCAGTGATGTTTTGTGCAACCATTGTAGGATCTTCCGCAACAAGACATGTTGTTCTGTCTTTGCCATATACTATTTCTAACTCCGAAAAATAAGGAAATGATATATTGTAGAGACTTTTGGCATCATGGTGATTCTATCAAAAAGAAAAACATAACAGTCAATTTAACATATCCATAAACGACATTATAATTTGAAAAAATAAATAATGACTAACACACGTACCTTAATCCATTCAAGATACCATGTTTCTTCACAAGCTATCTTTTTTTCGACATCATTCCAAGTGCAACCACTTTGTTTACACATTTCATTGATAGCGTGAAATTTCCTCTTTAAGGTTTTGATCCTAGGTTCAATGTGACTAACAGATTTGATGAATGTTGGCAACTTTTGGATCATAATCTTTCTTATCTCGACCATGTAATTGTTCTTGAAACCTCCGTCTGTTTTCCAAAGAGGATCGGTTGTCATATCCTGCAAACATCTTATTAATACCCAACTCTCCTCCTCCGTCCAAAAAACTTTGTTTTTACCTCTTCCTCATATTACATTCTTTCCCACAGATTCTGTAGGATTACTCTCCATCCTAGTATCCAAGTCATATCAAAGTGACAAAAAAACATAAATGTCATAAACATTAGAGCATCATAAAATATAAAAATAGAATAAACAGAACAAATGTCACAATAATGAGAGTTATAAACGGCATAAAAAAACATAAATGTCATAAACATTAAACACTAGCATCACAAAATACCAGTTGCATAGAGAAAAAAGAAAAGAAAATTCTAGATCCAAATGCTCAGTTTGCCATTTTGACCTTCTTTCTTAGGTGGTCTATTGTATTTCTTCGGATCAACCATGTTGGAGGAAAATCAAAGGACCTGGCCTTTATCCCAAAATATTTTCCCATGATGAACATGTTGAGCGGACAAAAGATAACTGTCTTTAGTCTCAACCTACAATTTTACTAGTCCATCAGCAGTTGGAGTTGTGTTTTGAGAACCCGAAGAGAAGATTTTTTTGATTAAATGCATATGAGTAGAATGGAAAAACTAAAAACACAACATTAGATGCATATGAGTAGAATCTAACTAATTAGATGCACATAAGTAAAATGGAAAAACTAAATAAATCTGAAAAGATCAACAAAGTGAATGATGAAAGAGATACAACATCCTGATTCATCATCTTGCTAAGCTCGATACTGATATCTTCAGCTATCAACCAAAAGGAAATCATCCAGTAAAACTGAAAGCATCCTGATTCATCATCTTGCTAAGCTCGTTACTTGTATTATGACCAAACCATGCATTAAGAAAAATCAAGATAAGAGAGTAAACCAACATAAAGAGAAAATACATGTGGTTATCTAATGCACATAATTATACATAGAGAAAAAAAGAAAAAAAATTCTAGATCCAAATCATACAACTCATTCACCAATTATGCCAATGTTGGAAGCGAACAGGAGAAAAAGAGAAAGTTGGAACCGAGAAAGGGAAAGTTGGAAGCGAACAGAAGGCTACCTCAACCGGAAGGCCCTTGCTCAAGGAGGAGACGAGAGACCCTTCTCGAAGTAGAGGCGGCAGCAACGAGAGACCCTTGCTCAAGGAGGAGACGCGAGGTGAGGAAGGGGGAGAAGCGGCAACGCCTGGAAAAGGAAGCGGCGCAGGGAGAAGGAGGTGACGCGAGGTGGGGAGGGGCAGAAGCGTGGCAGCGCCTGGAGAGGAAGGGGAGACGGTGCGTTGGGGAGGTGAGACACCCGATGGGAGGGCGGCGGGGGGCTTTACTATCTCCGATAAAAAAAAAATAAAAGGGAGGAATGAGTTTAGTGATAACCGAGGGGTGGGTAGGTTATCAAATTAAGGGTATCAAAATCATACATTAATTTTGATTCCCATCTACCAAGCATCAGGTATGGGAATGAAACCGATTTCATTCCCATTCCAGCCTCCTAAACTCATCTACCAAGCGCCCCCTAAGAGTTAAAATATATGATAAAGTCAGTGTGTCCGTCCTTCCCAAGTGTTAACTATAATATCCGAATTAATAACCTGTATAATTTAATTCTGAAATAGATTGACGAGGATATTTAAGATGAACAAATCATTCTTTTTTACTATCTAAAAGCCACAGTAAAGAAAGGACATGCATATAGACAAGCTTTGTGATATTGGACGATAATCTAAAAGCCACAGTAAAGGAAGGACATGCATGCAGACAAGCTTTGTGATATTGGACGATACTCTTGTAGTAGCATTATAAAAATCATATCGAAGGCCACTACCTACTTAATGTATGTTGATGGAGTTGAACATCTCAGAATGGACATGTAACACGGGGAAGCTACATGTCAGGGTTCACTGAACCCGAAGTCAGACCGGGTGGTCGAGCTCCCGAGACTACCTCGAAAAGACAAACGCCCGAGGTCAGGCGGAGCTTCAGGCTCCCGGGACTATCTCGGGAGGTAGAAAGATGCCCGGGGTCAGGTCTAACTTCAAGCTCCCGGGACTACCTCGGGAGGATAGACGCCCGAGGTCAGGTCGAGCTTCAGGCTCCGGAGGCTACCTTGGGAGAACAAGCAGGAGCCCCTGGGGTTGGCTCAGGTGTCAGGCCTCGAGATCCTCTCGGTAAAATGAATGAAGGTCCCGAGGTCAACTCGGGAGAGAAGACCCCGAGATCGACTCGGGAGAGTGGAGCCCAAAGATCAATATATCAGAGAGCCCGACTTCAAGTAGTCATTCCTCTTTCCAAAACATGAAAGTCATCGGATAATTATTGTTCGTTACACGCGGCAATTAAGACCTTAATAATCGCAACGACCGTTACCTAAAAGATATCACGTAACCAATGATTAAGAAACGTGGAGGAGAACGTGGAGACACGTATGATCAAACCCTCAGATATATAAAGTGCTTCGGCACCCAGGTAATGGGTAAGCTTTCCGAACTTAGCTAAAGTCTGATTCCTCGTTATCCTCCTAAGAGAATTCAGATTCCTAACTTGAGCATCGGAGTGGACTTCGCCAGAAAACCTTTCAGTGTGTTTCCATTAATGCTCGTGTTAATCTCGCATGGTGCAATCATCTTCTCCCCGTCACCCTCCTCGTGGGCTGCTCTTTGGTGACTCGTCGTCTGCGTTGTTCCCTTTCGAAACAAGTTTGGTGTCATCTGTGAGAAACTCAATCAAAGCACCAGAAGGAGCACCGTGATAGTAGGCCCAAAGGGACAACCCATTGTCTTGACAAGAGAGGAGTGGGATTGCCTAGTCGCCAACGCCGTCAAAGGAGTGCTGGAACAACACTAGATCGAGTAAGCCGCCTCACGACGAGCAGCTTCGGTGCAAAGCGAGATCCCAAGAATGTCTTCCTCGTACCACCGCAATCGAAGGTCAGTCTAGCCACCGGCGGGACTAGCAATGACAACTCCAACACCCCGGTGAGATTCCTTGGGATACCTGGAGAGAGCACACTCCGTAGCCTCCAGCGCTTTATGGCAGGAGGAAGGACCGGGGAAGAACGAGGGACTCAAAGCCCTCCTGAAAGCACCCTCTACCCCTTTCTCCTTTGACATCGTAGAAGACCCCATGCCTAAGCAATTATGTTGTCCAGGAATTGCTTACTACAATTGGAAGACGGATCCAGAGAACCATATCTGCAAATTCGAGCATGCGACTCTCTTACAACAGTACACAGATGGTGTGAATTGCTGGGTGTTCTTGAACACTTTGTCTGGGGCCGCCCAGAGATGGTTCCAGAGGCTGCCCCAAGGTTCTATAAACTCCTTCCTGGAGTTTAAAACCGCTTTCATGCACCACTATGCCAACAGCCGTTGATACCAGAAGATGGCGTTGAATTTGTTCGCCCTCAAACAGAAGGCGAAAAAACCGCTGAAAGATTATATTCAGCGGTTCAATCGGGTGGCGCAAGATGTGCCAACCGCTACTTCGGAGATCCTCGTCAGCATCTTTACGCAGGGACTCTCCGAAGGCGACTTCATCTGATCACGGGTGAAGAAACCGCCAACCAGTTTCAACGACTTATTGGGGCACTTCGTCAAGCACGTCAACGTCGAAGAGGTGCAACACACTCATCGCAATCCAGTCGGAGCCCCTATGCAAATCTTGGTACGATCTGAGAGAAGAGAACCACCCACACCAGCCCCCGCGAAGGATCCTCGTTCTGGGAAGGACCACTGGGCTAGTAAGAAGAGGCTGGTGGAGATGGACGACACCGCGGAGCATGAACCACCGAAGAAGTACTACGACTTCCATGGGAGTACAACTCACTCTACAGAGGAGTGCTACTCCTTGAAGAGAAGGAGGTCTCAAGACGCGAATGCCAAGCCTCACAAGCGGTGGAATAAAGCGGAGTATCGACGACGATCCCCTCGGTGGAGCCCTTCCCCTCATCGGCGACAATCAGGGGATGATAGAGCGGGGTGGTGATCCCGGTCGCGTTCAAGAGGAAGGAGTCGGGAGATAGTGCCCCACCAATATATCTCCCCTAAAAGAGATCCTAAGAAGGGCAAAACTCTAGCGCGCGGGCCTCCATCGGGCCATGTGGGAGTGATCTCCGGAGGACCTACTGGAGAAGATTCTCATCGGGCGAGAAAGGCTCATACCCGTCGGCTGGAGAATTACGCCATCGGGACCAGCAGCGACAAGCGCCAGGGCCCGGTTATTTCATTCGGCCCTGATGATCTGGAGGGTGTGGAAGCTCCCCATGAAGATGCACTAGTAATCCTCACACGCATAACTAACTACGAGATTAAATGCGACTTTGTGGATACAGGTAGTTCTATCAATATATTGTATAAGGCGACTCTGGACCAGATGCAAATTGACGAGGATGAGCTGTATTCGGTCTCCACCCCTATCTTTGGCTTCACCGGATACCAAGTGCAGCCGATAGGGCAAATCTCCCTATCCCTGTCGCTGGGAGATGATATGCTGGAGAGGACAAGAAGGACTCCCTTCATGATCGTGGATGCCCCGTCGTCCTACAACGCCATCCTGGGGCATCCAGCGCTCAGCCTATTCCAGGTGGTGGTTTCAATCTACCACCAGAAGATCAAGTTCCCAGTGGTTGAGCAGGTGGCCGAGGTCAAAGGGGACTAGCTAGCTTCCCAGCGGTGCTATAGTGGAGTGTTAGTGATATGAGAGAAGTGTCCTAAGGCAATCGCCTTATGATGTAAACATTTATATTAATAAATGATAATTCACTATTTGAGTATACATGTTTTGTGTATTTGATTGGGATCTTAAACTCATCTACTGAATGTCCGCAATACAAATCACAGCATAAGAGAATTTGTGATGGGATCACAACTAGTGATTATCTCTAATGTGCAATTGTGAAGTATTGAAAATATCCCTAGTCGATGAATTGATAAATACGGACACTATCAATTCTGTTGAGACTAGCATAGGTTATTCTCTAATCAGCTGATTCTCACTGGCTGGAGACATTGGGATGTCCGGAGATAAACATGGATGCTAGTTAAGGGAACTAGTTCATTGGAGTGACTAGCTGTAAAACTTCATATGGTAATCTATATAGATTTGTCAATGAAGTTCTTACTGCAGCTTAAGTGTGATGTTCCTTTGACTTGCGGTGTTCAAGTCATCTTGGTCATGGATACTTATACTTTAACATCTTAAGCAAGCATCTCCAAGGAGGTGTGGACCCAGGATGATTGGGTATAAGCCGAAGTGCCCGAAGATGTTTGGACAGCCTACAAAGGATTCACCACTCCTTGCGAGAAGATGTATACCCAGGCCTATCGTCGGATTATTACTCAAAGCCTCTGGCCAGAGCATATCATGTTTAGAGTGCGAGTCTCTTAAATACATGAGAGTAATTAGAAATTCAAAGGACGAGAAAGACACTACTTGGGCTAGGTGTGATGTAGTCAGCCTAGTGGGGACTGACACACATAGACCGTGTCCTGAACCAAGTGGGTATAAGATGGTGAAGGGAATGAGGCACGATTCATTAGAGCTGCTGAAGGGTTTCAGAATTTCTTCTGAGGTCAACCGTTGATCTTTCAATTAATTGGGGATCATGATGTACTACTAGGTGCCACTCATGATCGTTCTATAATTGGTTGATTATAGACGGCCAACATAAATCGAAAGCCTATTTAGTCACACGCACTACGAGTAATCCGAGGGATTTAAAATGAGTTGAAAATTGGATTTTCCGATCAAGAGAAATAAGTCGAATCTGAGATAATCAGAGGCGCAATGGAAGCTTAAAATAGCTAAGTCTTTTGAAGGCTTATTGGGCGAATTAAATGAGTTTAATTCGCGATGGATGGGGCTCATTTTGGCCGGCCAAAGAGGGTGTCAATCCTCTTTGATTTGGCCGGCCACCACTTGGGGAGAAAACCAATTTATTTGGTTTAATTAATAAAATAAATCTAGCGCGATTTGTTTTATAAATTATGGATAAATAAATTTGTATAAAGAAATTTATATAAATAAATTTATAGAAATTTATTCTTTTTATGGAAATTAAAATGATCCATGAAATGGTTTATTTTAATTTTATAAAATCAATTATGAATTGATTTTTATATAATAAGAAAGTTTATAAATTTCTTATAAAATTTATTCCATAATTAAAGGAGAGAATTATTTGTTTTATTATAAAGTTAGTTATAATAAAACTAAGCATAACGAAATTAATTATTCATAAGAAAATTTATAAGATAAATTTCTTATAAAAATTAATTCCGTTAATTCCGTTAAAGAGGAGACTTAGCAAGGGAGAGGTTACTATATAAAGGAACCAAAGGCTAGCCTTGAATCCTAATCCATATAGAGCGATCAAGAGATTAATTCTCTCCCTCTCTCTCTTTTATTCTTTTTCTCTCCTCTCCTTCCCACCTAGGGCCGGCGCCCCTTAGGGCACCCTAGGGCCAGCGCCCTTCCTTGAGAGCTAGGGCCGGCGCTCCATCTTCTCCAAGTGATTGCCGTGAGCCAACAACACCAAGGAGAAGCCAAACAAGAAGAAGAAGAAGCGGATCGCAACTCCTCTCTTCCCGGAATTTAGATTCCGTTTCTTGTTGGTTAGTTTCCATTCTTTTCTCTTGTTCTTCTAATTGTGCCTTTAGAGAATCTAGTAGTTCTCGTTGGCACAAAACTCGTGACTTTGCGAAGTCATCCCGAAGAGAACTCGGCGTGGACGCGAATAGAGGCGGAGCTTCCAAGGGACGCTACGGTTGGATCTCGTCCCTTACTTCGAGTTACGCGAGGTACTAAGTAAATTAGTTTACTTTTCCGCAAAGTTTTAATTTATGATCATGTCCACACATCATAAGGTTGCATGCTAGATACGTGGTTAAAATAATTTAAGAAATTATTTTATGCTAATTCTTCCGCTGCACGTAAAAATTTAAAATTTTACGAACCCGTATCCTTGTCAACATGCACCCAGTCCCAACATGGAGAGGTCAGGACCGAGGCTCGCAAGAACCCGAAGATGCACAAAGCATTCCAGATCGACCTGGCAAGTCCTCGAGAAGAAGAAGGGCTTAAAGAAGAACGTAGGGATGTCAAAAGCGAAGAGGTCCAGAGTCATTCTCAACAAGCGGGAGAAATCACAAAGATAGCGTCTAACCTCACACCAGAGCTGAAAAACTGTCTTATCAGCTGCCTGAAGGACCATCGGGACGTGTTTGCATGGGCTACTAAAGAGATCAAAGGAGTCCCCCTGCTCTGGCCACTCATCGCTTGCACATAACCCCAGAAGCCCGACCGGTGAAGCAAAGGCGGAGATATTTTACCCCTGAGCAGGACAAGATCATCAGAGAAGAAGTCACCAAGCTCCTGAAGGTCAGACACATAAGAGAAGTTCAGTTCCGGACCTGGTTGGCGAATATTGTACTTGTCCCTAAGCTCGGGGGTAAATAGCGAGTCTATATTGATTTTAGAAATTTAAATAAAGTCTGCCCTAAAGACTAATACTCCTTGCCTCGGATTGATCGGCTAGTGGATTCTACCTCTAGCTGCAATTTTATTTTGATGTTGGACGTTTATCAGGGATACCACTAGGTTCCTATCGCTCGCGAAGACCAAGAAAAAGTTAGTTTTGTGATGACAGATAGTACCTACTGCTACAATGCCATGTCGTTTGGGTTGTGCAACGCAGGGGCAACCTATCAGCGGATGATGAATAGGGTCTTTCTCCACCAGATAGGGAGGAACATTGAAGTGTATGTGGTTGATATCCTCGTCAAGATAGATAAGGGGAAGGACATGATAACTAACCTGGAAGAGACGCTCGCCACCTTGAGGGCCAACAAGCTAAAATTGAACCCCGATAAATGTCTGTTCAGGGTGAAGAGTGGACAGTTCCTTGGGTACATGGTGACGGAAAGGGGGATTGAAGCTAACTCGGAAAAAGTCCAAGCCATCCTCGACATGTCATCTCCTTGCAACTTCAAGAACATACAACGACTAAATGGAAGAATTACAACCCTGTTCAGGTTCATTTCCAAATCTGCTGACATGACCCTACCGTTCTTCACAATTCTGAGGAAGGTAGTCAAGTTTGATTGGGACAACCAGTGCAAGAAGGTCTTCACAGATTTAAAGGCATACCTCGTCGAGCTCCCCATCCTTTATAAGCCATTGGAGGGAGAAACATAATTCGTCTACCTGTCCGTGGCTGAATAAGTTGTGGGTTCTGCGCTCATTTGGGAAGAAGGTACTGTTTGTTGGTGCAGTCAGCACCTAAGTCAAACCTGGATTTTGATAATAGCAAAGGGTTCAGAAGTTAAAATATTATTGTGTTCTAAACTTGTCCACTGAGTGTGCAGGAAGAAGTCCTAGGTACACTAGGCAAGAAGTCCTGACAAAGGGCTGGGCAAAGAAGTCCTGGTCAAGGACTGGGCAAGAAGACCTGACCAGAAGTCGGGCAAAGAAGTCCTAGTCGAGGACTGGGCACGAAGTCCTGGCAAGGGGCTGGGCACCAAAGATCTGACCGGAAGTTGGGCACGAAGACCTGGTCAGGTGGATCGGGCAAAAGTCCAACTGGAGGAGCCGGTTGGCAAAAGGTAAACTCTCCTGAGAGGAGTAGGTGAGGGCGCGTTCCTCGTCGAGGGAATAGTAGGCGTCGGTTCGACCTAGGGTTCCATTTGGGAGACCCGAAGTCAGAACCAAGACAGCTACGGCTGTAATTACTGCTTATTATGTTTTTGGGACTAACCTTAGTTGCAGGGTCGAAGGACTGACCGTCTGCAAGTGAAGGTGCTTCACTGGGCCTAGGCGCCCGAATGAAGTCAGGCGCCCGAATGGGCTCAGGAGCCCGTAAAGTCACGGGCGCCCAAGAGTGAAGGCAAAACCAAAAACATAGTTGCGAAGCCACTGAACCAAGGCGGATCAGGTGCCTGTGAGGTCACGGGCGCTCCTATTAGCTCAGGCGCCCAAGAGGGAAGGATAAACGCTGACCGAGCCCGCGGATAAGGATTCTCGGATCGAATGACACGTGTCAGGTGCCCCCAACCTATCAGGGCCCGTTAGAGTACTATAAAAGGGGCTCGACCCCAAGGCTTCAACAACACAATTTCCCAAAGCTCCAAAGCTTTTCGTTCAAGCGCTACGCCCTGGCAAACTTCATCTTCGAGATCTCAGTGCCGACGACGACCCTCTGCACCGAAATACGATCTACATCGGGTGTTGGTAACGAAAAGTGTAGCATTTGAATTTTCTAAATAATGTTGTACTGAAAACTGTAAACCCTATTTTGCGCAATTATAGTATTGCCCAAAGTAAACAGTCAAGGACCGTGGGCCTTAGAGTAAGAGCCGACCGCAACTCCGAACCAAGTAAAAATCTACTTGTGTTCCTGTGTGCATTTAATTATTTCCGCTGCGTATTCGCTCTTTATTCTATCCGAAAAGTTTTAACGATATTCACCCCCCCCTCTATCGTTTTTCTTGATCCAACAAGTGGTATCAGAGCGGGTGGCTCAAATTTGGTGCAACCACCAATTTGAGAGTTTTTTTTTCGGATTTTACGAAATTTTTAATTTCTTTTTCTTTCGAATTTTTCTCGTTGATCGAGGTTGGTGCAACACCACTCGAACACTTTTTCTCAATTATTTTATTCCCGCACTACTAATCCAAGACCAAGTCTTGGGACAAGAATTTTTTTATTTTTGTCATTTCAGAAATTTTAAATGGTCATGTAAGAAGGTTTCAGCACAGCCAGACCACCACTCTTCAGTGGAGAAGACTTCTCCTACTGGAAGAGTCGGATGGAAGTCCACCTGAAAACTCAGGTGGATATGTAGATCATAATCCAATCTGGTTTGGAAATCCCCAAGAATGCTGAAGGAGTGGCACAACATTACACAGAATGGGACGCCTCACTGAAGAAGAAGATCGAGGCTGATGCAAAGGTGACCCAAACACTCCAATGTGGACTAACCAAAGAAGAACTGAACCGGGTGGGACCCTTCAACAATGCGAAGGAACTCTGGAGTAAGTTGATTGAATTACACGAAGGTACCTCCGACACCAGAATCAGCAAAAGGGACCTACTGCTGAACAAATTATACACAATCAAAATGAACGAAGGCGAGTCAGCAGCCCAGCTCCACGCCAGGATCCAAGAGCTGATGAACGACCTACACACAATCGATCACAAGGTAGAAAATCGTGACCTTATCAGGTATACCCTAAATGCCTTCCCAAGAAACACTTTGTGGGCATCTATGGTAGATGCTTACAAAGTTTCTAGGGACCTTTCCAAAATTAAATTAGACGAATTATTTTCTGAACTAGAATTACATGAGCAGATTAACTGCACCTTAGCCGAGAAATGTATTGCTTTTCTTGCAGGAAAAACCCAAGGAAAGGTGGCCAAGAAAAAGCCTCAACCTACACCCGAGTCTGACTCAGACTCAGAAGACAGCGAAGGGGATCAACCCAAGCTGGTTCGGCTAGCCCGGGACTACTACAAGGAGCTGAAGCATCAGACCAACAGAAGAAAATCCAGCCGAAAGAAGGAAGATCCAGCTGAACCTTCAACGTCTAAGACCAAATCAAACGTAACCTGCTATGAATGCAACAAGAAGGGATACTACAAATCGGAGTGCCCTAATCTGAAAGAAGCCAAGAAGACAAGAAGGAAGAAGACCCTTCAAGCCACGTTGGACGAGTCTTCCTCCGAAGAAGAAGAAGAGGCCCCACAATCGAACCTGCTCGCCTTGACTGCTTTGGAAGACATCGACACCGGCTCAGAATCGGAGCCGGACGACGGAAAGCTCACGATTTCGGAGGACGACAAAATAACTATAAGTGGTTATTCTAAAGTTGAATTAGCAGAATTAATTGCTTACCTGTCTAGTAACTTGGTGAAAGCTAAAATCCAAGTCGAGTCCCTCCGACAGGAAGTAAAACTTCTGAAAGAGGGAGCTGACTCTAGATCTTTGACTAAGACGGTTCAAGAAGGAACCTCTGCTCAAGTTGAAAAGCTTGAGAAAGAGAACTCCTCCTTGAAAACTCAGGTCAAGGACCTTAGAGCGGCTTTAGAACGATTCACTTCGGGTTCCAAGGGTCTTGACATGATCCTTGGAAAATAAAAGTCTGTTCTAAATCGATTCGGGTTAGGGAATCGAACCAAGGCTAGACAAAGATCATACTATGCTGTATTGAATCAATCTAGACCCAAAGTTCAGGCATGGGTACCCAAACTTTGCCTGAACAACCAAGCTGGACCAAACCGGTATTGGATCCCCAAGGACATGATTCATATCTTGCCTAATCATTACCGTGACTTTAGTCCAGGGGGAGCCAACTTAAAAACAATCTTTATAGTTAAATAAATTATTTTCTTATTTTAAAATTGCATGCTTGCTTGTTTATTTATTTTCTGCAATTTACCATGCTTAGACCTAGGACTGGTTAGACTAAGGACTAAAACGATTAACTGAAATTTGAATAACATAGTGTTGGGTGGAGGTGAGATGATAGTACGTTAGGGAAGCCATTTTGGCGGAACTAGCGGAAGCCACCGATCCAAGACCCAAACTAGTTAGACCAAAATCTTTCAAGGAGTAACTTGAAGATGGATGTTCAATAAAAGGCTTTGTCAAGGAAAGGGTTGATGATCCAATAAAGCTATGGCCAAGGAAGACCTAGTGCCTCGCCAAGACCTGGAAGCTGATTATTGAAAACCAAATTCATTTTACTATTGTCAGATTTGAATCTAACACATATTTCAACTAATCTGACAATAGTAAAATCTGGCAACCGAGATCAACGAGCAGTTACAGGAACCACCCCCACCGACTACCGACCAGCGTATCACATCATTGCAGACGGAGTTACATAGTCTTTGGGAGGAGGTTGAGGCCTATCACACCGAACAGATGGACGCCATCCGAGCCAATCAAGAAACGAGCGACGCACAATATAACGAGATGATGTCGCTGTTTCGATCCTGGCAGCCTGGCCCATCCTACCAGCCTGGCCCATCTTACCATCCTGGTCCTTCCTCTTAGTTTAGATTGACATTTTCAGCCTACTCTAGTGCAGTGTGAACTATTTGACTTGTATTTGACTCACACTTGACTGACACTTGACTTTAGTTTGATTTCTCTGGTCCTACTATTGACCAGATAAATCTTATGCATTTATCTCAGTGAATACTTGCCATTTCAATTAGCATGCTTAGTCAATTGTAATGTTATGCTTGGTAGAATAGGACTGTTCTACTTATGCTTCTTTTCAAAACTGTTTCAGTTCTTATTTTATTTGAAAAATCATTTTTATTTTATTTAAAATGATTTTCTGACTTAGTTTTTTACAAAACTTACCCCCTTCAAAACTAGGATTTTTTCGCAAATGGACTTAACCTAGGCCCTAACCCTAGAACTGCATGCACCTATAGATCTAGAAGCCAGCATCTCACAAGCACTTTAGGGTACTTTTGATTGATAACCTAGACTGGGTTGAGATGTTTAGGTCTATGCCTTGATTCAAGTGCTTTAAGTTAGTGCATCTGCAGTAATTGGGGCGATAAATACCAATTAAACAGTAATCAGGTTAAGTGTCAAGCTTAGAAAATCTAACTTGATCAGATCACTTAACTTGACTAACCCTAGCGAAAGCTACTGTTTATAACAGTTAGTAAGTAGCTAACTGGGTTAGACAGGACTCAAAAGAGAAAATTTAAATTGATTTGGTCCAGTTTATACTTAGAATTGGTTTAGTACAACACCTTACTTTTATTACTCAGTTTTTTGCTATATATTTTTTTTGATATATGACAAAGAGGGAGAGATTGGAAAGGAGAGAAAAGAAGGTTTTAAATTTTAAATTTTTATGTCAAATTAATTTTTTTTCAAAACTTGTATCTCCTTTCTTTTTCAAAAAGTAAAGTAATTCAAAATCACTTTGGAAAAAATTTTCTAAGTTCTATAAATTCAAAATTTTGCTTGAAAATTTTTCTAAATATTAAAACTGATTAAAATTCTATTAAGTACTTAACTCAAATTGGTTTGAAAATTCTATTAAGTACTTAACTCAAATTGTTTTGAAAATTCTTTTAAGCACTTAACTCAAAATGGTTTTCAAAATAATTCTAAGTACTCTAAATTTTTTCTGGTGCAAAATTTTCTAAGTGTTAATTTTAAAATTCTCTTGAAAATTTTCTAAGTACTAAAGCTAAATGTGTTGAAAAATTTTCTTCGTGCCCAACTCAAAATATTGTTGGAAAAATTTTCTAACTTAAAAATCCCGTTTTGAAAATTTTCTAAGTATGGAAAATCTGAAAAACTTTTCAATTTTAGAAACAAAGACTTAGAAACTTTTTCAAAAACCCCACGAATGTTTGAAAAACTCAGGGGAAGATTTCTTCCAGGGGAGGAAATTAAAACTGGTACTTTACCTTGTTGTTTAACTTAACTTTTTGAACCGGGTTACCATAAATCAAAAAGGGGGAGATTGTTGGTGCAGGCAGCACCTAAGTCAAACCTGGGTTTTGATAATGGCTAAGGGTTCAGAAGTTAAGATATTATTGTGTTCTAAACTTGTTTACTGAGTGTGCAGGAAGAAGTCCTAGGTACACTAGGCAAGAAGTCCTGGCAAAGGGCTGGGCAAAGAAGACTTGGTTAAGGACTGGGCAAGAAGACCTGATCGGAAGTCAGACAAAGAAGTCCTGGTCGAGGACTGGGCACGAAGTCCTGGCAAGGGGCTGGGCACTGAAGACCTGATCGGAAGTTGGGCACGAAGACTTAGTCAGGTGGATCTTGGCAAAAGTCCAACCGGAGGAGCCGGTTGGCAAAAGGTAAACTCTCCTAAGAGGAGTAGGTGAGGACGCATTCCTCGTCGAGGGAACAGTAGGCGTCGGTTCGACCTAGGGTTCCATTTGGGAGACCCGAAGTCAGAACCAAGACAGCTACGGCTGTAATTACTGCTTATTATGTTTTTGGGACTAACCTTAGTTGCAGGGTCAAAGGACTAATCATCTGCAAGTGAAGGTGCTTCATTGGGCCTAGGCGCCCGTAAGGTCATGGGCTCCCAAGAGTGAAGGCAAAACCAAAAACATAGCTGCGAAACCACTGAACCAAGGCGGATCAGGCACCCGTGAGGACACGGGCGCCCCCATCAGCTCAAGCGCCCAAGAGGGAAGGATAAGCACTGACCGAGCCCGCGGATAAGGATTCCCGGATCGAAGGGCACGTGTCAGGCACCCCCAACCTATCAGGCGCCCATTAGAGTACTATAAAAGGGGCTCTACCCCAAGGCTTCAACAACACAATTTCCCAACGCTCCAAAGCTTTTCGTTCAAGCACTACACCCTGGCAAACTCCGTCTTTGAGATCTCAGCGCCGACGATAACCCTCTGTACCGAAATACGATCTACATCGGGCGTCGATAACGAAAAGTGTAGCATTTCAATTTTCTAAATAATGTTGTACTGAAAACTGTAAACCCTATTTTGCGCGATTATAGTATTGCCTAAAGTAAACGGTCAAGGATCGTGGGCCATAGAGAAGGAGCCTACCGCGACTCCGAACCAAGTAAAAATCTACTTGTGTTCCTGTGTGCATTTAATTATTTCCGCTGCGTATTCGCTCTTTATTCTATCCAAAAAGTTTTAACGATATTCACCCCCCTCTATCGTTTTTCTCGATCCAACATTGTTCAGTACCCAGTCTACTTCTTCAGACATCTCTTGAAGGACGTAGAGACCCGATATACTACTATGGAGAAGTTGTCCTATGCTTTCGTACTAATGGCCCAAAAACTCAGGCCCTATTTCTTAGCACATCCCATCGTGGTGCTCACCAACAACCCGCTTGGTCATGCCCTCACCAATCCTGAAGCTTCGGATCAGCTGATCAAGTGGACGACAGAGTTGAGCGAGTATGGGATTGAGTATCATCCCCGTACTACCATCAAGACATAAGCTCTTGTTGATTTCATGTTCGAAGTTGTCTAGAGTCTAAAGTCGATGGAGTGTGGAAAGTCTATGTTGATGGCTCCTCCAACCACAAGAACAGCGGGGTCAGAATCTTGATGATTTCCCCCAGGGGAGATGTATTGCAGTTGTCTATTCGACTCCACTTCCGAGCCACTAACAACGAAGTCGAATATAAGGTGATTCTAGCGGGGTTACAAGCAGCCGAGCAAGTGGGAGCTGCTCGGGTCATCTTTCACTTAGACTCTCAGCTCGTCACTAGCAAATAAAGGGCAAATTTGAAATAAAGAATGAGCACCTACAAAAGTATGTACCCATCTACAAACAGCTGAGATCCTCTTTCACTGAGGTAGTTCTGCAGAAGATCTTCTGAGCTGACAATGTTAAGGCAAATGAACTAGCTAAGTTGGCCAGCTCCATTACCTCGTGGGCGCTGGACGAGCCCAGTGCTACGGAGGGAACGGTGGTTCAGATCGAAGAAGAGGTCGAGGATACTGCATTACTTAACTGGTGAGAACCCTATGTGGAGTTCCTATGCAGTGGAACTATGCTGGCAGGCGATAAAGAAGTTTGGCTTTTTCGACACCGGGCTTCTAAGTTTACGCTAATCAGGGAGCAACTATACAAAAGAGCATTCGTCCGACCTTTGCTCAAGTGCGTCGGTCCATAGGAAGCCGACTACATCATGCGAGAGATTTACGAAGGCATATGCGGGAGTCATGTTGGGGGGAGATCCCTAGCTAGGAAGATTATCCTGGCCGGATACTTTTGGCCAACGCTGCAAGCAGATGTCGTCAAGTTCGTCGCTGGATGTGAGGCCTGTCAAAAGCATTAGCGTATCACTCATTGCCCCACGAAACTTCTCCGAGCCTCCACTGTTTCCTGCCCATTCGATCAGTGGGGAATGAACATTGTGGGTCCCTTTCCCATCGGGCCCCAGCAGAAGAAGTTTTTGCTAGTGTTGGTTAACTACTTCTCAAAATGGGTTGAAGTTAAACCGCTTGCGAACATCATGAAGGCCACCGTGATGAAGGTCCTGTGGAGGGATATTATCTGCAGGTATGACATTCCTTATTAGTTAGTGTCAGATAACGGCAGAGAGTTCGCAGGGCACAAACTCAAAGAATGGTGTGAAGGACTGAGTATTCGCCAAGCCTTCACTTCAGTTGCATATCCCCAAGGCAATAGCCAAGCAGAAGTTGTCAATCGAGAGATCATTAGGGGGCTCAAGATAAAGTTGGACCACGTTGGAGGCAACTGGGTAGAAGAGCTCCCAAGCATTATATGGTCGTACCACACCACTCCAAGAGAGGGAACATGCCAGAGTCCTTTCAATCTAGTGTATGGAGCTGAGGCGGTAATTCCGGTGGAAGTCGGCGAGGAGTTCGTCCGGCGGCAACACTACAATAAGGAAGATAATGATCAAAAACGACTGATTGACTGGACCTAGTGGCAGAGGTACGGGACAAGGCAGCTACTTGACTGGTCGTGTATCGGCAGCGTATGCAGCAAGCATATAATCGCCGAGTGATCACTCGAGCTTTCCAAATCGGAGACAAGGACTGGAAGAGAATCAAGCCGGTCACCAACCCCGGAAAGCTCAAGCCACAGTGGAGCGGACCTTACACGGTCGTTAAGAAGCTCACTGGAGGTAGCTATTATCTACAAGACAACAAGGGCAAGAAGCTGGAGAGGCCATGGCGGGCCAATTACCTCCAGCCGTATCGTACTCGGCGAGATTTGTGAGATACCATATGTATTTGTATGTGTGTTTGTACTATCTTGCAGTTTCAATAATGAAAGAAGCAAGTGAATTGTCTCACCAAGATCGAACGCAATTGCTTAAAGATTCTACCATCTCGTGGTGTTGCGGATGTCCGAGATGTGTAGCCCTGGTCATGGTGTTGCGGATGCCTGACCAGGAGGAGCATACACTCCTACCATCTCGTGGTGTTGCGGATGCCTGAGATGTGTAGGCATGGTCGTGGTGCTGCGGATGCCCGACCAGGAGGAGCATATACTCCTACCATATCGTAGTGCCGCGAATGCCCGACCAGGAGGAGCCTATACTCTTACCATCTCGTGGTGCTCCGGATGCCCGAGGTGTAGGCCTGGTCATGGTGCTGCGGATGCCCGACCAGGAGGAGCATACACTCATACCATCTCGTGGTACTGCAGATGCCTGAGATGTGTAGGCTTGGTCGTGGTGTTGTCATCTCGTGGTGCTACGGATGCCCAAGATGTGTAGGTCTGGTCGTGGTGCTGCGGATGCCCCACCAGGAGGAGAATACACTCCTACCATCTCCTGGTGCTGCGGATGCCCGAGATGTGTAGGCCTGGTCGTGGTGCTGCGGATGCCCGACCAGGAAGAGCATACACTCCTACCATCTCATGGTGCTGCGGATGCCCAAGATGTGTAGGCCTGGTCGTGATGCTGCGGATACCTGACCAGGAGGAGCATATACTCCTACCATCTCGAGGTGCTACGGATGCTCGAGATAAGTAGGCCTGGTCGTGGTGCTGTGGATGCCCAACTAGGAGGAGTATACACTCCTACCATCTCATGGTGCTGCGGATGCTCGAGATGTATAGGTCTGGTCATAGTGCTGCGAATGGCCAACCAAGTAGAGCATAACATCCTACCATCTCGTGGTGTTGTGGATGCCCGAGATAAGTAGACTTGGCCGTAGCACCAAGGATGCTCGGTCAAGAGAAGCAAGAAAATCCTAACATCTCATGCCGCCAAGGAGGCCCAAGGCCAGTAGACTCGGTCGAAGTGCCAAAGGGGCCTGATCAGAGACGAATTAGCTCAGGCACGACGCCGAAGAAGTGCTATCGAGTATAATTTGGACCTATGCCACCTAACTTTGTGGTCGACACTAGAGGTACATCGACCTGAACTAAATATTGAACAGGATGAGTCCTGCCCTTGCCAGTGCAGCTAGTTAGCCACTCCTTAAAGCCTCATCCTTTCCCTGATGATTAGACCTCGTGCGTGCAATGGAGTCCGTATGGGGAAAGAGACAGGAAAGAAGACAAACTTAAGCTATTGGGAGACATAGAAGGAAAACATAATCAATAAAAGAAGCAGGAAATTAATGCATATTAGGCACACTTGAAGTATAAAAGGTTTCAGTCATACACTCGAAGTACACAAGACAATCGTGCAAAAATATTTCATTCAAAATAGATGATTACATTTGAAGTACATTTGGAAAACAAAAAAGAAAAAAATATATAAAAGGCAAAATACAAAAGAAGAGGCAGCTACAACTCCTTCTCCTCGGGCAACAGCTCATCCCAGGCCTGGCTGACGCCGAGGAAGCTGAGGTCGGCGTTCGACTTCAACACTCCTTCTCGTCAGATTTGATGGACTGCTCCGTTGAAGCTCTGCTTCAACCGCCTTAGCACTTGGCTAGCCAGGAGGTCCCCAAACTCGTCGGACTGAAGGCACTTGGCCTTGGACATCGCCTCTAACTTTGCCCATCGGGACTCTTCATCAACTTTGTAATTATGATGTTCTTCTACAGCTGCGTCCTGGCAAGTCCTCAGCTCAACTGCCTCCAAGGCTAGCTGTTCCCGAGCATCTTGCGCCTTCTCGAGTTGCTCTGAGGTTGCCAGGAGTTGTAACTTGGCCTGCTCCAAGTCTTCCTGTAGGAGGCGAAGGTCTTCCTGCAGCTTTGCTTCTCGTTCCTCGAAGCGCCCATTCTCAAGAGCTAGGTGGTTCACCTCGTTAGTGAGGGTCTTCGTCAACTCTGAGAGAAGGTACTCCTGTTGGTGAGAATTGTGCAGAGAAGACTCTGAGGTCAGCAGGGAGTTCAGGTAGTATTCTACCTTAAACCGCAGAACCTCCACCCGCATGAGCCCTTCCTCGTAAGCGCGATAGACCTCTGCCTCTAATTCTGCTACCTATTGGCACAAGGCATCAATCTCCTGCTCGGAGGATAAGCGGTTGCCTAGGAAAAGACAGTCAAATGCAGCTTGACATAGCAAATAACAAGAGTCAATAAAAGGAAATAATAACAAGAGTAAAACACCGAACCTTTACCTGGAGAAGGGACTCATGCAGGCTGGTAAGTGGCCCAGCTGGCGCGCTAACAGACTTCCTTCGTGCGGTCTCGCAGCCCCCCCCCCCCCCCAAGAAGATGAGCCCTCAAGGCGATAGAGGACGCTGGGAGCCTCGACGGGTACTTTGGAGGGCCCCGGGATGCCCTCTTCGGTGTAGAGGCTTCTTCAGAAGTGTGACCCCCAGCAGAGGCCTCCTTTAACACCAATGGGTGGGGGTCCATGGAAGTCGCCTTCTCCACCACCTTTGCTTTCCATCGTAGGTGGGCACTTGTGAGAAGGGGCTCGGCAAGCCTCACCCTCTTGCCCTTAGTGTGTCAGGAGGTATCATCGACTTCTGAGCGGCTCTCGACCGCATTCGCCGACACCGCAACAATTGACGTCACCCTCCCAAAATGCTTGGAGAGAGGAACAGTGTCCTCCTCGTCCGCCGCTGCCCTTGCCGGGTGGGTTCCCTTTCGGGGGTGCGTTGAAGGGGCCGCTGGCTTCCACGTGTTGTCTGTTGGAACACTCTCCTCCTCCACCCCCTCGCTTGGTCGGAGGTCGGCTCGTTCTCTGGGTAGGCCCTATCTTCAAGGCTGGAGCCCGGACTGGCCGCTCCTTGTCTCCCTTTCCCTCCTCAGGCACTACTTTAATGCGCGAAGGCTAGGTGGTGGTCTGCTCCTCGCTGGAGATCTGCTCAGAGCCTTTAGGAGGGTCGGTCGCAGGAAGAGAAGCTGGAGGAGGGGTCAAGGTTTGCTCATTAGCTTGCTCCCATTTAAGGAGCCTATTCATCGCCCGGGATATCATGATGTCCTCTGCAATACAAAGACAACAAGACATCAGTTAGAATCAACAAGCATTTATAAAAAATATAAGCTTACCGAGGCTGTGACTAATGATGGTGGCTTTAGAGCTGAGCCCAGCCCGGTACAGGAGTTTTTCACACTGCACCAGGCCGAGGCCGCTGAACTCCATGCCGGCCAGGATGCCCCTAGCCTGCTGATATCCCGGATCCAGCTGGAAGTTGCCTAGCTCCGAAATGGTCGGCAGGTCTTCTCTCTAGCAAATGGGGCTGAAGGGGCGCTCAGGGAGTCGGATGAAGAAGAAATGTTCCTTCTATCCCTTATGGGAGAAAAGAAGGCTCCCTATAAACTTATGGCTGGGGCGAGTCGTGAAGCTGAAAGCCCCACTAGATGCTAAGGTTGGGAGAGAGGAAAAGTGAAAAAAGCGGGGGGGGGGGGGGGGGGGTCAAAAGAATGTCGAAGTGTTTGAAAAGGATGAACGCCTTGCCCATCTGGGTGAAGGCGTTGGGAGTCATCTGATGTAAAGGGGTATCAAAATAAGAAGTTATACTCATGAAAAAAGGGGGAGAGAAAAGCGGAGACCCGGTTCTACCTGCCCTAGGAAGACGATGAAAAACCTTAGAGGAGGTTCTACCGGGGACTGATCTACCCTAAGAACTTCTACCTCCAATTCCGCCGGAATGCTGTGCGCTTTGCAGGCGGCTCGGAGGGTCTCTGACTTAACCCTAGAGGAAATGGCTTCGTACCACTCCGGACGGTAAGTCTGTTCCCCCTCCAGCCTCTCTTCCTCACCTTGAGCCTTTTTTCCCTTTCCTTTCCTACCCATGGTCGTGAAAAGAAAAAGAAGAAGGGCGAATGAGACTTACGCTTGAAGAAGAAGCCTTAATGAGGTGGAACTCTAGTGAAGGAGATAGAACGCGAAATCTCTAATAGTCGACAATGCAAGAAGACGGAAGGATACTGCGTCCCCTTTTTATAGGGAAGAAGTCGCCCTTGTGTGGGTAATGGGGCACGACACATGGACGACGATGACTGCTCATCTCGATGTGTCACCTCTTTTTATGGTCATCGCTTGGTATGGCCCTGCGGCGTGTATCTGCGGGAGATCGCAAAGAAAAGATCTGGACACGAGGCAAGGCTACATTCGTAAGGATGTTTTATCGCCATTAAGGGGCTCCATGTGCTTTTAATGGGTGATAGACAACTATCTTTGCCTCATCTCGAAACTCACAGGAACTTTTGGACTAAATCAAAAGACTGCCTTGGGCCAGGGGACGAATGTTTCGATTCGTCGGACCCGACAAGCCGCCAAAGGAGAAGTAATGGATATATGGACCCACAGATGTGTAGCTTCCCCTAGTTGTACCACCAGTCTAATCAGTCAGTCACACTTTCTTCGATTAGATTTGAAGGGAGGGACTTGTGATGAAGTTGAGCATCCCAGGGTGGACACATGGCATGAGGATGCTACGTGTTAGGGTCCACTGAACCCGAGGTCAAATCGGGTGGTCGGGTTCTCGAGACTACCTCGGGAAGACAGACGCTCGAAGTTAGGTCGAGCTTCAGGCTCCCGGGAATACCTCGGGAGGACAAATGTCCGAGGTCAGGTCGAGCTTCAGGCTCCTGAGGCTACCTCGGGAGAACAGGCAGGAGCCCTCGGGGACTTAGGTGTCAGACCCCGAGACCCTCTCAGTAAAACGAATGAAAGCCCCGATGTCAGCTTGGGAGAGAAGACCTCGAGACCGACTCGGGAGAGTGGAGCCCAAAGATCAATATATCAGAGAGTCCGACATCAAGTAGTCGTTCCTCTTTCCAGAATAGGAAAGTAATCAAATAATTATTATCCGTTACACGCAACAATTAAGACCACAATAATCGCAGCAGCTATTATCTAAAAGATATCACGTAACCGATGATTAAAGAACGTGGAGGAGAACGTGGAGACACGTATGATCAAACCCTCAGATATATAAGGTGCTTCGGCACCCAGGTATGGGGGTAAGCTTTCCAAACTTAACAAAAGTTTGATTCCTCATTATCCTCCTAAGAGAATTCAGATTTCTGACTTGAGCGTCGGAGTGAGCTCCGTCGAAAAACCTTCCGGCGTGTTCCTATTAATGTTCATATTAATCTCACAGGGTACGATCGTTTCTCCCCGTCATCATGTTGGATCGAGAGAATACGATAGAGGGGGGGGGTGAATATCGTAAATTATTTCGGATTATGAAATTAGAGAATGCATAGCGGAAATTAAAACAACAAACGCGAACACAAGATTTTTTACTTGATTCGGAGTCGCGGTCGACTCCTATTCCAAGGCCCACGGTCCTTGACCGTTTACTGCGGGCAATTCTATAAGGCGCAAAGTTTTACAGAAAGTCATATAGTATTATTGCAGTAAAAACAAAAATCTAACTCTTCGTTACCGACACCCGGTGTAGATCGTTCTTCGCGCGTAGGGTCGTCGTCGGAGCTAGAACCTCGAGATCAGAAGTTTCCGGAGCAGAGCGCTTGAGCGAAG
Source organism: Boesenbergia rotunda (assembly GCA_024364735.1). Classification (NCBI taxonomy): domain Eukaryota; kingdom Viridiplantae; phylum Streptophyta; class Magnoliopsida; order Zingiberales; family Zingiberaceae; genus Boesenbergia; species Boesenbergia rotunda. The sequence goes on from JAGFNQ010007938.1 coordinate 362,010, forward strand.
AGTTTTTAGGCGTTGGAAAAGTGTGTTTGGAAGCCTTGGGGGTCGAGCCCCTTTTATAGTACACCTGGGGGTGCCCGGGATGCTGGGGGCACTCTCCACGTGTCTCTCGATCTGCAAACCTTCATCCGGAACTCGGTCAGCCCTTATCCCTCCAGGATCGGGCTCGAGGTTTGACGGGGGCGCCCGGGACACAGAGGGCGCCCTGCATGACTTGGTCTTGCTAGCTTCTCGGCTAACTTCAATCCAGTTGCTTCGTTGGCTTGGACCCAGGGCGCCTGAGGCATCCGGGGCGCCCGGGACCACGGGGGCGCCCGGGAGCTTGGGGGCGCCTGGCCCAGTGAGCTTCCGAAGCGTTTTCTTGCTCAACTCCTGTTTGGCTTTGACCTTGGGCGCCCGGGACCTCCCGGGCGCCTAGCCCAGCTGTTGCCCCTCTCCTTTGGGGTGTTCTGAGCTGCAGACACTCGTTCCTTCGGTCATGCATCCAAGGTTAGTTCCAAACAAAACAAGAATGTTAGTGGATTTTACAGCCGTAGTTGTCTTGGTTCTGACTTTGGGTCTCCAAAATGGAACCCTAGATTGAACCGACGCCTACTGTTCCCTCGATGGGGAACGCATCCTCACCTACTCCTCTTAGGAGAATTTATCTGTTGCCAACCGGCTCTTCCGGTTGGACTTTTGCTTGGCAGTCCTTCGCCAGGTGCCTGGCAGCCCTTCGCCAGGTCTTCGGTACTAAGTAGTCCTTCGCCTGGTGCCTAGCAATCCTTCGCCAGGTCTTCAGTACCAAGCAGTCCTTCGCCTGGTGCCTAGCAGTCCTTCGATAGATCTTAGACTCCTAGCAGCCCTTCGCTAGGTGCCTGGCATCCCTTCGCCAGGTCTTAGGGCTTCGATGCCTAGCAGTCCTTCGCTAGGACTTCAATCTGCACACTCAAGTAACATGTTAGATAAAAATAACATCTTAACTTTTGAACCCTTTACCATTATCAAAACCAAGATTCGTCTTGGGTGCTGTCTACACCAACAATCTCCCCCTTTTTGATTTATGACAACCCGGTTCAAAAAGTTAAGTTAATCATAAACAGGTGAAATACCAGTTTAGTTTCCTCCCCCTGGAAAGAATCTCCCCCTAGGGTTTTCAAAGGTTTGAGGGTTTGAAAAATTTCTAAGTCTAAAGATGGAATTGATTTTTCAACACTTAGAATATTTTTCAAAAGAAGTTTTAGAAATCATTTTCCAACAAAACATTTTGGCTGGGCACTTGGAAAATTTATACTTGGAAGAATTTTCAAGTCAATAGCTTAGTAGAAAAAAAAATTTCAATCTCTTTAGTATTTTAGAAACTTTTTACTTAGAAACTTTTCTATTTAAGATAAGTACTTAGAAAAAGTTTTGAACATAGCCTAAGTTTAAGTACTTAGAAACACTTTTGAAAACAACTTGGGTCAAGTACTTAAAGACAGTTTTGAAGGAAAACAGTTTTGAAGGTAACTTAGATTAAGTACTTTTTGAAGAAAGGATAAAGTTTTGACATTTTAAATTAAGTACTTAAAGACAATTTTGAAAGAAAATAGTTTTGAAGACAACTTAGATTAAGTACTTTTTGAAGAAAGGATAAAGAAAATTTTGAATTTTGAAAAAAAATTTTAAATCTAAATCTTCTTTCCAATCTCTCCCCCTTTGCCATATATCAAACAACAAAGTAAAATAGCAGAAAAAATTGCATTAGAATATAGCAAAAGAATAATGTACTGTACTGAACCAATTCAAGGTATAAACTTGGACCAAATCAATTTGAATTATCTCGCTCGGGTCCTATCTAACCCAATTAGCTACTTACTAACTGTTATACACAGTAGTTTTCGCTAGGGTTAGTCAAGTTAAGTATTTTGTTCAAGTTAGATTTTCTAAGCTTGACACTTAACCTGATTACTGTTTAATTTGTATTTAGTGCCCCAATTACTGCAGATGCACTGACTTAAATCATCTTGAATTAAGGCAAAGACCTAAGCATCTCAACCCATTCTAAGTTATCAATCAAAGATACCCTAAGGTGCTTGTGAGATGCTGGCTTCTAGATCTATAGGTGCATGCATTTCTAGGGTTAGGGCCTAAGCTAAGTTCATTTGCGAAGAAAACCCTAGTTTTGAAGGGGGTAGTTTTAATAAAAACTAAGTCGAAAAATTGATTTTAAAATTACAATAAAATTTTTGAAAATCAAGTAAAGCAGTTTTTAAAATTATGTTAGAAACTGATTTAAAAGCAGTTAAAACAAAGAAAATTAGAGTAAACTTATTCTACCAGGCATAATCCTAGATAATGATCAAGAAAGGCAAATAGTCAACTCCATAAGTCAGCTGGTCAAAAGAGAGAACCAGCACAGTCATCCCACAGTCAAATACAAGTCAACCCTACTGAGTAGGGGTAGTCAATAGTGCAATGCCAATCTAAGCTAATAGAGGGACCGGGACGATCAGATGAGCCGGGCTGCCAGGATCGAAATAGCGACATCATCTCATGATACCGTGCGTCGTTGGTCTCTCGATCGGCTCGGCGAGCATCCATATACTCCGCGTGATTAGCTTCTACTTCCTCCCTCAAACTGTGTACCTCAGTCCGAAGTAGAGCTAGCGTCTCGGCAGTCGTCGGAGGTGGGGGCTCGTCCATCTGCTGTCGAATCTCGGCCGCCAGATCTGCGACATCAACCTCAATCTCCTCATCTGAGTCGATCTGGGGTTCGGCTCGCTGACGTCTCCACGATAAAACCCCGGTATTCGAGACCTCTATACCCGCTAGGGAGAAGTTCCTAAAACCTATCTCATCAAATTCAGTCATCGCAGTCGTCTCTCCATCGGTGATATTGCGACCGTGATGATGAAGAATGGAGGTGATGATGTGGCAGTAAGGGGTGTGTACCCGCCCCTGAGTGGTAACACTGGACGCATAAAGAATCGTGTGGAACATGTGGAGTCCAATGTCGATATCGAGGTGATGGATCAAGGCATACAGTAGGAAGGTGTGGAATGGTCGCATGGTCGCGACGCCCCTAGTGGATAAAGGTAGAATGCAGCGGACTAGAACTCTATAAAGAGCGTAGTCCTGGACCTAAAGGTCAACAGACTGAAATCGTCTGGCCAAAGGGTTTCTAGCCTCCCTATAAAAGTAGGAGTATAGAGTGTCTAGGTCGATGTGAGAGTAAGGAGCATCAAAAGGAGGATCTCGAGGAGGATAGCAGCAAAAGGTGGACCGAGAGAGTCGTAGTCCAAGAAATCGGTTGAGCAATGAAGGTGAGATTGTCAAGGGCATCCCTTGAACGGTGGTGACAAACATAAGATCATTCTGTCTAACTATGTTGTTATAGAATTCTGCACATAAGGTTGTGTTAATTGGATGGGTGCAGAATACAAGGTTGTCTAGTTGGTAAAAGTTGATGACATTCATGGCCAATGGACAAGATTGAGTGAAGAATTGCCTATTTAGGTAACTCGTTTTTATAGGTTTATATGTTGTTCGAGCAAATTTATTGCAAAGTTCCAAGGTTGGGAACCTAGGGTCGGGGCTAGGTTCGGTACTGGGGTTTGATTGGTTTGCTCGGCGTTTTCTAAGATAAGAAGCATGCGTTTAAAGGAAAGGAATTAAGAAAAATAATTTTAAATGCATAAGAAAAATTATACCGAGTAGCCATTCGGGGAGGCATGGTCGAGGTGAAGTGGTTGAAGGCACGAGAGGGTCGCTCGGTCGCCTTGGAAGGAGAAGAGTTGGAGAAGAGAGGTGTTTTGGGTGTGGCAAAATGAAGAGCTTTCGGGTGGTTTATATAACAGTGTTAGCTAGGGCGCCCGAGAGGTCCCGGGCGCCCGGGACAGATGGTTACTGCTTTTAGCAGTGACCTTCTGTTGGACGGGGGCGCCCGTGATGGCCCGGGCGTCACGTCAGACCAAAACTGCCATATGCAGCTTTTGGTGTCTTGACCATGTCCTTGGGGGCGCCCGTGATGACCCAGGTGCCCTGGTTAGGTAGACATGTCAGTTTTTCTGCCTTGAACGAAGTGAAAGAGATGGGGGGGGCGCCCGGGGAGTCATGGGCGCTCGACCTGGGTAGGAATTGACAATTTTGATGCGTTGTTGACCAGTTTGACCATTTGATCATGGTTTAATTATTTTGACCATGGTTTGACTACTTTGACCATGGTTTGACTAGTATTAGACCAAACAATAATTAGGTCAACTCTGTTCTAAACTATCGGATTTAATGTTTGTATTAAACAATAGTATAGAAATCAAATGAATTTTAGTTAAGTTAAATTTTACCATCTCACCCATTCTAGAGTTGTCAATCACGTTAGCCTTAAGGGTTTTTGTGAGACAGGTTTTGAATAGATAGAATTATTTTGAAAAATCATGATTTATTTTGAAAAAGTTAAATTAATTTTGAAAACAATTGTTTTGAATTTATTTTGAAAAAGAGTGTTTGAATCTACAATTGACTGAAAATTTGTGTTAGATTTGAATTTGACAAAGAATAATTTGAATTTGAATTTCAAGAATTAGCTTCCAGGTCTTGGCGAGACACTAGGCCTTCTTTGGCCGTAGCCTTATTGGATCATCAACCCTTTCCTTGACAAAGCCTTTTAATGAAATTTCATTTTCAAAATTATTTTTTAAAAAATTTTAATCTAACTAGTTTGGGTCTTGGATCGGTAGCTTCGGCTAGTTTCACCAGTCTATAGAGACCAAGTAGAGTATACTTGACCTTATTAGAAGAGGCTTCCCTAACGTACTATCATCTCACCGCCACCCAATACTAGGTTGTTCAAATTTCAGTTAATTGGTTCAGTCCTTAAACTAACCAGTCCTAAGTCTAAGCATGGTAAATTACAGAAATTAAATAGACAAACAAACATGCAATTTAAAACAAAAATAGAAATTTATCTAACTATGAAAATTGTTTTTAATTTGGCTCCCCCTGGACTAAAGCCACGATAATGGTTTGGCCAGATGTGAATCTTGTCCCTGGGGATCCAATACTGATTTGATCCAGTTTGTTTGTTCAGGCAGAGTTTGGGTACCCATGCCTGAATTTTAGGTCTGGACTGATTCAGTACAACATAGTATGATCTTTGTCTAGACTTGGTTCTATAGCCTAATCCGGATCGATTTAGAACCGACTTCTGTTTTCCAAGGATCATGTCAAGACCCTTGGAACCAGAAGTGAATCGTTCTAAGGTTGCTCTAAGGTCCTTCACTTGAGTTTTCAAGGAGGAATTCTCATTCTCAAGTTTTTCAACTTGAGTAGAGGTTCCTTCTTGAACCTTCTCAGTTAAGGATCCAGAGTCAGCTCCCTCTTTCAGGAGTTTTACTTCCTGTCGGAGAGATTCGACTCGGATTTTGACTTTCGCCAAGTCTCGAGAAAGATAGGCAATTAATTCGGTTAATTGATTTCTAGTAAACCCACTTACAGTGATTTCGCCATCCTCTGAAAACGTGAGCTTTCCGTCTTCCGGTTCCGATTCTGACTCGGTCTCGATTTCTTCGGAGGCGGTTAGTGCGAGCAAGTTCGAATGTGGGGCCTCTTCTTCTTCTTCGGAGGAGGACTCGTCCCACGTTGCCTGAATGACTTTCTTCTTTCTTGTCTTCTTTGTTTCCTTCAGATTGGGGCATTCCGACTTGTAATGACCTTTCTTTTTGCACTCATAACAGGTCGCATTTGGTTTGTTCTTTTCATTTGAAGGATCAGCTAGTTCTTCCTTTCTTCGGCTGACTTTCCTTCTGTTGGTCTGGTTTTTTAGTTCCTTGTAGTAGTCCCGGGCTAGCCGAACCAGCTTAGGTCGAGTTCCTTCGCTTTCTTCTGAGTCTGAGTCTGAATCAGACTCGGGTGCAGGTTGAGGTTTCTTCTTGGTTATCTTTCCAGTTTTACCTGCAAGAAAAGCAATGCCTTTCTCGGCCAGATTGCAGTTAGTCTGTTCATGTAATTCGAGTTCTGAAAATAATTCATCTAGTTTAATTTTAGACAAATCCCTTGAAACTTTGTACGCATCTACCATAGATGCCCACAAAGTATTTCTAGGGAAGGCATTAAGAGCATACCTGATCAGGTCACGGTTCTCTACCTTGTGACCGATGGTGTGTAGACCGTTCATAAGCTCCTGAATTCTGGCGTGGAGCTGAGCTGCTGATTCGCTGTCGTTCATCTTGATGGTATACAACTTGTTCAGTAGTAGGTCCCTCTTGCTGATCCGGGTGTCGGAGGTTCCTTCGTGCAACTCAATTAGCTTACCCCAGAGTTCCTTTGCACTGTTGAGTGGACCTACCCGGTTCAACTCCTCTTTGGTTAGACCGCATTGAAGTGTTTGAGTAGCTTTGGCGTCGGCTTCAATTTTCCTTTTTAGGGTGGTATCCCATTCGGTGTAGGATTGTGGCACTCCGTCAGCATTTTTAGGGATGTCCAGACCAGACTGGATTATTATCCACATGTCCACCTGAGTTTTCAGGTGGACTTCCATCCGACTTTTCCAGTAGGAGAAGTCCTCCCCACTGAAAAGCGGTGGTCTGACGGTACTGAAGCCTTCTTGCATGACCATTTAGGAGTTATTTCTAAAAAATGAACGAAAAGAAAAAAAATGTCCCAAGACTTGGTCTTGGATTAACAGTGCGGGAGAAAGATAAAACAATTTATCGAGTGGTGTTGCACCAACCTCGATCAACGATAAAATTTTGATTAAAAAAATATTTCAAAAAAAATCCGAAAAACTTTCAAATTGGTGGTGCACCAAATTTGAGCTTCCTCGCTCTGATACCACTTGTTGGATCGAGAGAATACGATAGGGGGGGTGAATATCGTAAATCATTTCGGATTATGAAATTAGAGAATACACAGCGGAAATTAAAACAACAAACGCAAACATAAGATTTTTTACTTGGTTCGGAGTCGCGGTCGGCTCCTACTCCATGGCCCACGGCCCTTGACCGTTTACTACGGGCAATTCTATAAGGCGCAAAGTTTTATAGAAAGTCATACAGTATTATTGCAGTAAAAACAAAAATCTAACTCTTCGTTACTGACACCCGGTGTAGATCGTTCTTCGGTGCATAGGGTCGTCGTCGGCGCTAGAACCTTGAGATCAGAAGTTTCCAGAGCAGAGCGCTTGAGCGAAGAGTTTTTAGGCGTTGGAAAAGTGTGTTTGGAAGCCTTGGGGGTCGAGCCCCTTTTATAGTACACCTGGGGGCGCCCGGGACGCTGGGGGCGCTCTCCACGTGTCTCTCGATCCGCAAACCTTCATCCGGAACTCGGTCAACCCTTATCCCTCAAGGATCGGGCTCGACGTTTGACGGGGGCGCCTGGGACACAGAGGGCGCCCTGCATGACTTAGTCTTGCTGGCTTCTCTGCTAACTTCAATCCAGTTGCTTCATTGGCTTGGACCCAAGGCGCCCGAGGCATCCGGGGCGCCCGGGACCACGGGGGCGCCCGGGAGCTTGGTGGCGCCTGGCCCAGTGAGCTTCCGAAGCATTTTCTTGCTCAACTCTTGTTTGGCTTTGACCTTGGGCGCCCGGGACCTCCCGGGCGCCTAGCCCAGCTCCTGCCCCTCTCCTTTGGGGCGTTCTGAGCTGCAGACACTCGTTCCTTCGGTCTTGCATCCTAGGTTAGTACCAAACAAAACAAGAATGTTAGTGGATTTTACAGCCGTAGCTGTCTTGGTTCTGACTTTGGGTCTCCAAAATGGAACCCTAGGTCGAACCGACGCCTACTGTTCCCTCGAGGGGGAACGCGTTCTCACCTACTCCTCTTAGGAGAATTTACCTGTTGTCAACCGGCTCCTCCGATTGGACTTTTGTCCGACAGTCCTTCGCCAGGTGCCTGGCAGCCCTTCGCCAGGTCTTTGGTACCAAACAGTCCTTCGCCTGGTGCCTAGTAATCCTTCGTCAGGTCTTCGGTACCAAGCAGTCCTTCACCTGGTGTCTAGCAGTCCTTCGCTAGGTCTTAGGCTCCTAGCAGCCCTTCGCTAGGTGCCTGTCGGCCCTTCGCTAGGACTTCAATCTGCACACTCAAATAACATGTTAGATAAAAATAACATCTTAACTTTTGAACCCTTTGCCATTATCAAAACCAAGATTCAACTTGGGTACTGTCTGTACTAACAAATCATCCTCGTAGATTATTCTTTGATGACTCACCATCCACATCGTTCTATTCCAAAACATATCTTTTTTTATTTCACCGTGCGATTGACGTTGAGGGGCAACACGAGTGTTATCATATTTTCATATAAGAATCGTATATTCTTGAAAAGATTTATAAAAATGACTTATTTTTAACTATTTTTTAAAAAAATATTGATACGGAGTCAATAATACTTTTATTTTTCAAATAAAAAGCTTTAGCTCTTATTAAAAAAAACAACTCTATTTCGATTGGATGTGCATGCCCGCCCAATGATTCATCGGAGTTATTTATTTATTTATTTATTTTCAATTACATTAATATGTTGCCTTCATGATGTCTGAAAACCTAACCTTACGAGAAGCAAAGCAAATCCTTCACTAATGTGCAATTCATGACATGTATTCATATCAAAGTATGGCTTTGTACTACAAAAGAATCAAAATGTTGTAGTTCCCACAAAGAAACATACCGATATATTATTGCATATATTTGTGTCATGTTCTTCTTAGTGTCGGTCATATTGTAGTTATAATTTTTTATATTATTTAAGCCTGCCCATGACGATCCAATTATGATCAACTCTAAACTTGAATAAAGAAGAGGAGTGTATTAAGTTATCAATCAGCATTAAACTATGTTAATGTTTAATAAATAGATTTATTAAATTATTATGTTAATATTAAGTTGTTCTTCGGAAGGAGCATATTATAGGGTTCAACTATAACATCTCAACAAGGATCTTTATATCTCTAGACCTCAGGTGTAATGATAAATATGCAAGAGTTCACATTACAGGGTCCGACTATAACATGTTGGCAAGGACACTAAATCTCTATAAGAACTTAGGTGTAGTGTTGAATAAATAAGAGTTATCACACTATAAATTGGATAAGAACAAATATTATAGGAAAACTAATAATCTAAGATTTGGAATATAGAACCTAAAAATCTTCACTGGTAAAGCAATGAAAATAATAGATACAATGATTAGGAGAATAATTAATATTTTATATACAAGTGATAAAATGGGTAAATGAGAATGCAAAGATAATAAAGAACTCAGGATCTAAGTTATGGTGCACAGGAAAGAATAAACACAAAAAATAAAGTGAATATTTTTTTTTATAAATAGTTCATTAAAAAATAAAGTTGTAGGAGTAGTTAGAATGAGGATAAAATTATAGCTTCCAAAATACTATTGGCAAAAAAATTATGATCGTAATTAGCATATATGCACTTAAGATTTGATGAAATATCAAACCAAGATTTTAGGAGGACTTAGATAAAGTATTACAAAATATTCTACTAAATGAAATAATTTTAATAGAAGACGATATAAATGGGCAAGTCGGAGTGAAAAATAAAGAATATAAGAGTTATGCATGAGGGTTATGAATTTGGAACAAAAAATGAAGAACGAAAACTATATTAGATTTGTGGTAACATTTGACCGTATACTAGTTAATATGTTTTTTAAGAAAAGAGAAAAACACTTGATCACATTCAAAAATGAGAATAATAAATTACAAATTGACTTTCTTATAATTAGGAAGAGGGATAAAAAGATTTGTAAAAATTATAAGATCATCCCTGTAGAAAACTTAACTACTCAACATAGGTTGTAGTATTGGATATACACCTTTATCATAGTATCAATAGAAGAAAAAAAAATATATACAACTCCAAGAATTAAGTGGTGAAAATTAAAAGGTGAAAAGTAAAATATATTTAAGATGAAGGTAGGAGTACAAGCATTAGGTGAAATATACGGTAACTCTAAAATGACATGGGATAAAATGATTTCAGAGTTAAAAATAGTAACCAAGACTCAGTGAGTCAAAAGAGCATGCACCACCAAGTAAGGAATTTTGGTGGTGAAATGAGAAAGTACAAGAGAAAATGAAAGAAAAACGAACAGCCTATAAGGAATTATATATTTATAAAAATGAGAAAAATTTTAAAAAATATACAATGGTCAAGAAAAAGGCTAAGAAAGTAATGAATGAAACAAAGAATAAAACTTTTGAATGGTTTTATATCAAAAATTGGATATAAAAGAAGAGACAAGAGACATTTATAGAATAGCTAAAGTGAATGAGAGGAAGACAAGAAATATTATCCAAACACAATATTAAAGATGAATGTAATAGAGTACTATAAATTATGGATAAAAAAGTGGTACAAGAGGTATTTTCATCAACTTTTTAATTAGGCGACCAACTTAAGTAATTTAAGTAGGTTAAATGAATATATATAGAAATTTAAATTTTTATCGTAAAATTCACACTCCAAAAGTAGAACAAATTTTAAATGAGATGCAAAATGAAAAAGTCATTAGATAGATGATATTCCGATAGAGGTATTCCGATAGAGGTATGGAAGTGCCTAGGAAAATAAGATATTAAATGACTTATAAAATTATTTAACATGATTTTGAAAATGAAAAAAAAATCTGCTTAATGGAAGGTTCCGTTATATAAGAATAGGAAGACGTACAAAATTATGCAAACCATAGAGGCATTAAACTAACGAGTCATACCATAAAACTTTAGGATAGAGTAATAGAAAAAAAATTAATGAAAGAGACAATGGTGACCTAAAATTAATTTGGGTTTGTACCTGCAATACAAGGTATACATTTTCTCAAGCAACTAATTGAAAAATATTGAGAGCAAAAGTAAGATCTAAGATGGTATTCATTAACTTAGAAAACACTTATGATAAAGTCCCAAAAGAAATTATATAGAAAATTCTAGAAAAGAGATGTGTTAGCATATCATATATTGAACTAATTAAAGATATGTATGAGGATATGATGACCAGAGTGAATACTTCAGGTGGATTAATTGAAGCATTTTCGATAAAGATAGAATTATATTAAGGATCAGCCCTGAGTCTCTATCTTTTTATACTAATATGGACGAACTCACTAGACACATCCAAAACACAGTACTGTGGTGTATGTTGTTTGCATAGGATATTGTTTTAGTAGATGAGATACGTGAAAGAGTAAAAATGAAACTAAAATCTTGGCGAGAACACTAGAAGTGAAAGGTTTTAGGTTAGTAGAGTAAAGATGAAATATATGTAATTTAAGTTTTGCAATATTAAATATAATGAGATAATTGTTAAGATAGGAGATGATGAATTTGTCTAGAATTGAGAGTTTTAAATATTTGTGATCTTTTTTGCAAAGAGATAGAGGGATTAAGAGAGATATCTTACATAGAATACAAACAAAATGGTTGAAATAAAGGAAGGTATCAGGTGTTTTATGTGATCGTAAAGTACTTCTAAAACTTAAAAAGAAAGTTTTACAAAATAGCGACTAAACCTACTATGTTATATGACACTAAATGTTGGGCTATAACTCGAGCACATGAGTAGAAGATGATGTTGAGGCAATCTCGATGGTTCGTAGGACCATGTGTTTTGATGTTTGGACAAATGGTTTAAGTTAGGTTCCCTCTTGTATTTGATATGTGTATTTGAGTGTGCAGGTTTGCAGGATACACATATAACTCAGCTTGATGGCTTCGAGTTCAGTGAAGGATGGTGCGTCTGAGGGACCGTGGACAAGGCAGAAACGATGAGCCGAGAGAGGCACACTTCGAGGCATATGTGAATGATGGCATGAGGATGAGCTACAAGCTTATATGGATTCGAGGGACAAGAGACAAAAGCATATGCGAAGGATGGCATAGAGACGAGCCACAAGCTTGAATGCATCCAAGGGACGAGATCCAAAGCGAAGAAGGCTTAAAGGCAACAGGTCAAGGCTATAAATGAAGAGTCAAGTGAGTTGTGAGAGTCCGATTGCGAGTAAAATGTACTCAGAAAGAGAAACCCTAGGTTTATGGTTTGGTCAGTCGACTGGTATGGGATTAGTCGACTGATTGAGGGCATAGAAAGATCAGTCGACTAATTTTTTATGCAGTCGACTGATGTCGACTGAAATTCTAACGTTGGGTTGTAATGTTCAAATTCGGATGGAGCAGTCGACTAAGTTTGGCACCAGTCGACTAGTAATGGGCAGATCAGCATACGAGTTCTATTTAAGAGAACTCAGGATGTTTGGCCCAAGCTGACGAAACAAGCTTGGTTAAAGCTTATTAGTAGTCTTCTTGTGCTCTAGAGTTCTTGTGCGAGTTTGTGATGAAGTTTCTCCACTCACAAAGAGGTTGAGCATAGCTAGAGGTTTTTCGGGGAATCATCCATCGACAGATGGAGATGGTCTACCTTAGGATAGTCGTGGAGTAGAAACGTCATCTCTGAACCACTTAAATTGATGTGTGTTTGCGGTTTGATTTCCTTTTGTTAATTTAGTTTATTTTATATTTCGTTGCACACTAACAAAGTGTAGGAAGAACCGTAATTAGTGGTTGATCAGCTATTCACCCCCTCTAGCTGGGTCCTAGATCTCCAACAAGTGGTATCTGAGCGAGGTTTTCTCATATTGGACTAATAACCAAAGGAGAAAGGCGCTAGAGGAAGAAGAAAAAGATGGAGTCGGAAGGTCCACTAGGATGGGATATCCAAATCCCACTTTCCTACGACTGTAATGATTTCGCACATTGGAAAGGTAGAATATTGTATTTTCTTATGACTAATATTGAAGATTGGTTGTGTATAGAAGTAGGTTTCGATGCTCCCAAGGATAAAAAGGGAATGACGCTTAAGAAGAAGTGGACCGAGGAGCAAATTTATCAATTCAAAATCAATAACAAGGTAACCAAAATGTTAATCTATTTAACATCTAATGACATTTTAGATAGGATAGGTGATTATAGGAATGCTAAGGAGTTATAGAGCAAGCTAGTCGTGCTTCATGAAGAATCCCAAGATTCAAACTCACAAACTCAAGAGTCGAGGGAACCGAAAGTTGAGGGGTGCTCAACATCTGAGGAAGAAATAGAAGAAGCCTCTACTTCAAAGGTTGAGGGGGAGGAGATACCATCTTTAATGCCGGAGCAAGAAGAAGAAACGTCCACCTCCGGAAGAAGTGAAGAGGAAATTCACATTTCCTCTACAAGTCAAGAAGGTAACTCAAACTCGTTAATTAAAAATCAAAATCACATAACGTATTTTGAGTGTAGGAAAGTAGGGCATTACAAGAATAGATGATAGGAAGACTCCACCGACACCAAAGACTGGAGCCCCAAGTTCCAAAAGCAAGGAGCAGATTGTGTGCTTCAAGTGCAATAAAAGGGGGCACTATAGAAGCCAATGTCCAAGGAAGAATTTTAAGGACAAGAAGGAGAACATCATTGTAGGGGGAGTCAAGGCAAACCCTAAGGTAACTCCTAAACTCAACTCAATTTCTTTAAAATCTAATTTGAGTAGTAGGAAGAAGAAGGACATTTGATATTTCACATGTGGTGAGTGGGGCCACTACCACACCAAATGCTCAAGGAAGGGAGAATTCAAGATGTTGAAGCATTTGAGGAAATGGGAGAAGAAGGAGAGAATGAAGAGCTCATGTCAAGGGAAAGCTTCAAGGATAAGGGAGGTATACCCTATCTCATAGTGTAATTCAAATTCAAATTCTTCAATGCATACTAGAAATAATTTGCATCGTGTACCCATGCATAATTTTGGATTTAAGTATCATGATAAAAATAGGGTTAATCATAACTCTAGAAAATTCATTTACGATAAACCTAAAACTATGAGACCTAAAGATCAAGGCATTAATCCCAAGAAGGGGAGACACATGACTAGAATTGGTAGGTCTAGTAATGTCCAAGGTGGACATATTGATTGTAGGGTTAGAACCCTAGAAAGACAAAATCAAGCTTTAAAGGCAAAGTAGAGAAAATCCTAGATATGCTCACTATTGGATCTAAAGGGTTTAGTGTTGGGTAGCCAAAAATCCAACAATGATAGATCGTGTTTGGGATATCGATCTAGGTCCTCAAATGCTAAGGAAAAGTCATATGCAGGAGTGTCATATGATTATAGTAAGAAGAAGTCCTAAAATGGAAAAGGAATATCATTTAAGGGCAAGAAGAAATTAACCAAGGATAAGGTATCCAAGGTTAAAAAAGTAAAATTTACAGGCCAAGTGTCACAATAGGTGGACCATTGTGGCTTAGCAATTGTTGAGGAGTCACCTAGGAAAGTGGCTAAGGCTAGGAGCTCTAGGAGGAGCTCAAAGAGCTAATTTGAGACCCATGGTCAATGGATCTCAGGAAGATATCTTTTGACAGTCTAGATGGACCATAGAATGTGTCAAAGGATTTGGAGACAAATTTGAATCTCAACCATAGGGATTTGGCGCATGTGGTTTGAGTTTTATGCATAAAAATATGACATTAGAGTTGTATTACATGAAAATTAGATTTTGATGTGTACATTTTGGTGCAATCTGTAGGACCGGTGCCGTCGATAGAGGGGGGGGTGAATATCGATCGTGAAAAATCTTTCGGAATTCTTCGTAAAACTTTCGTTCTGGACTTAGAATATTAGTAGTGCAGCGGAAAATAATTTAGAACGAAAAAAACAAAGCAGGACAGTGACACAACGGATTTTTACTTGGTTCCCGACCCCCCAGGGTTAGTACATCCAAGGCCTATGCACGGGAACGCCTGTCCACTATTGGTCTCCTTCTCGGACTTTTCGGAAGCGGAGAAACCCGACTTACAGTGCAAGTTTACAATCAAAAGATATGGAAAACTAATTGCAGTGTAATTAAAGCAAACCGAATAGAACAAGTTTGAAGCTTGGCCGATCTGGTCCTCCGAAGTGCCGCGCACTTCCTCCTGGAGCCTCGTGGTCGTAGAGCCTCGTTTCTAGTACGTTGCCGTCGGTCAGAATGCTTGGAATGGTTCTTGGAAGTCGTGTTTGAAGCAGAGGGGTCGAAGCCCCTTATATAGGCCTCCTGGGGGCGCCTCGGACGCTGGGGGCGCCCCGATAAACCCGGTCAAACTTTATCCCTGCACCGACCTCGCCGCAGCTGATAAAACCTTTGACCAGGATGCTCCGGACACTCCGGGCGCCCCCATGAAGGTTTATCTGTGTTTCGGACACGAAACCGGTAAAACAGCTTTGAACCCGGGCGCCCCGGACGCTCCGGGTGCCCCGCTTGACACCTGTTCTGCCTGCTTCACCAAAACCAAGTTTTTACCTTTGTCTGGGGGTGCCCCCACTGTTGGGGGCGCCCTGGTTGCATGGGGGCGCCCCCCTTGATGGGGGCGCCCTGCTTAAAGCCTGCAAGAACAGTTTTTTGCCTGGTTTACCTGCTTTGTCTCCGGTTCTTGATACCTGCAAGATACACAAACACAAAAGCATAGATACATATGATGTTAGCCTTAGGGACTTGGTTCGGACTTCAGATCTCCATGAAACCCTAGGTCGAATCGGCACGAGTTCCCATCCCCGAGAACTCGCCCTTCACCTACTCCTTTCAGGAGATGGTTGCCACCCAGCTCTTCGGGTGGACTTTTGCTTAGCTTCCGATACCTCCGGACCTCGAGACGCCCAAACCCTGACCCGTCTCTATTCCTGTCCTTAGTCATCGCTCAGCTAAGTTACTCAGTCCCTTGGACCAAGACTTCATTACCTAGCAATCCTTCGTCAGGTGCCTAGCAGTCCTTCGCCAGGTCTTCATTCCCTAGCAGTCCGTCGCCAGGTGCCTAGCAGCCCTTCGCTAGGTCTTTTATACCTAGCATCCCTTCGCTAGGTGCCTAGCAGCCCATCGCTAGGTCTTTAGGGTTTCGATACCTAGTAGCCCTTCGCTAGGTGCCTAGCAGCCCTTCGCTAGGTCTTAGGGTTTCAATACCTAGGTTAACTAGGACTTTTTCTTCAACTTAGGTTGCTTCTCCTTTGCTCCACTTTGTCTGTTCATTGGATCACTGACTTAAGTGTATTGTCAAACATTAAAACACTTAAAGAGGAACATCATTGATGCAACTTGCACCAACACAATCAACCCAAGTTTAATCAGGTAGATAATGAGTTTTAATGTGTGTGTCAATATGATTAAGTTAGATTTTCATGTTAATTTGATGTATGTGTTTGAGTCTTGCAGGACTTAGTGAACCACACATGAGGAATAACGGAGTGAAGTATCCAAGGGGTAAGAACCGAAGGAAGAGGACTGTAAAGGGTGAGCCGAGGAAGTAGACTTCAAACGCATACACGAAGGATGACATGAAGACAAGCCGCGAGCTTGTGTGCGCATCCGAGGGATGAGAGTCAAAGGAAGAGAACTTCAAGGAGCAAGCCAAGGAAGTGGACTTCAAGGCATACGCGAAAGGGTGAACTCCGGAGAGGTTGAAAGTGTTGGGACCGGGTGCATGTTGACAAGGATACGAGTTCGTAAAATTTTAAATTTTTACGTGCAGCGGAAGAATTTGCATAAAATAATTTCCTAAATTATTTTAACTTCGTATCTAGCATGCAACCTTATAGTGTGTTGACATAATCATAAAATAAAACTTTGCGGAAAAGTAAACTAATTTACATTATACCTCTCGTAACTCGAAGTAAGGGACGAGATCCAACCGTAGCGTCCCTTGGAAGCTTCGCCTCTATTCGCATCCACGCCGAGTTCTCTTCGGGATGACTTCGCAAAGTCACGAGTTTTGTGCCGACGAGAACTACTAGATTCTCTATAGGCACAACAAAGAAGAACAAGAGAAAAATAGGAAACTCACCAAGAAGAAACGGAATCTAAATTCCGGGAAGAGAGGAGTCGCTATCCGCTTCTTCTTCTTGTTGTTTGGTTTCTCCTTCTTGTTGAAGCTCACGACAACTCACAAGGGGAGGAGAGGGTTGCGCCGGCCCTAGTTCTTCAAGAGGGCGCCGGCCCTAAAACTCCAAGAGGGCGCCGGCCCTAGGTAGGGGAGAAGAGAAAGAGAGGGAGCTACTTCTCTTGACAACTCAATTGGAATTAAGGGCTTGCCTTTGGTTCCTTTATATAGTAGCATCTCCCTTGCCAAGTCTCCCTCTTAACGGAATTAACGGAATTAATTATCATAAGAATTTTATCTTATAAAATTTCTTATGACTCATTCCGTTAAGCCTAGTCATATTATAACTAATTTATAATAAAACAAATTCTTCTTCTCTTTAAATTAAGGAATAAATTTTATAAGAAATTTATAAACTTTCTTATTATGGAAAAATCAATTCATAATTGATTTTATTAAAATTAAAATAAACCAATTCATGGATTATTTTAACTTCCATAAAAAGAATAAATTTCTATAAATTTATTTATATAAATTTCTTTATACAAATTTATTTATCCATAATTTATAAAATAAATCGCGCTAGATCTATTTTATTAATTAAACTAAAATTAAATGGTTTCTCCCTTTAATGTGGCCGGCCATCCAAGGAGGGTTAGCACCCTCTTTGGCCGGCCATACCAACCCGAACCGGTCGCGAATTAAACTCATTTAATTCGCCCAATAAGCCTTCAAAAGACTTAGCAATTTTTAGCTTCCATTGCGCCTCTGATTAACTCAGATTCGACTTATTTCTCTTGATCGGAAAATCCAATTTTCAACTCGTTTTAAATCCCTCGGATTACTCGTAGTGCATGTGACTAAATAGGCTTTCGATTTATGTTGGCCGTCTATAATCAACTAATTATAGAACGATCATGAGTGGCACCTAGTAGTACATCATGATCCCCAATTAATCGAAAGATCAATGGTTTGACCTCAGAAGAAATTATTCTGAAACCCTTCAGCAGCTCTAATGATTCGTGCCCCATTCCCTTCACCACCTTATACCCACTTGGTTCAGGACACGGTCTATGGTGTCAGTCCCCACTAGGCTGACTACGTCACACCTAGCCCAAGTAGTATCTTTCTCGTCCTTTGGATTTCTAATTACTCTCATGTATTTTAGAGACTCGCACTCTAAACATGATATACTCTGGCCAGAGGTTTTGAGTAACAATCCGACGATAGGCCTGGGTATACATCTCCTCGCAAGGAGTGGTGAATCCTTTGTAGGCTGTTCAAACATCTTCGGGCACTTCGGCTTATACCCAATCATCTTGGGTCCACACCTCCTTGGAGATGCTTGCTTAAGATGTTAAAGTATAAGTCTCCATGACCAAGATGACTTGAACACCGCAAGTCAAAGGAACATCGCACTTAAGCTGCAGTAAGAACTTCATTGACATATCTACATGTAGATTCCCATATGAAGTCTTACAGCTAGTCACTCCAATGAACTAGTTCCCTCAACTAGCATCCATGTTTATCTCCGGACATCCCAATGTCACCAGCCAGTGAGAATCAGCTGATTAGAGAATAACCCATGCTAGTCTCAACAGAATTGATAGTGTCCGTTTTTATCAATTCATCGACTAGGGATAGTTTCAATACTTCACAATTGCACATGTAGAGATAATCACTAGTTGTGATCCCATCACAAATTCTCTTATGCTGTGAGTTGTATTGCGGATATTCAGTAGATGAGTTTAAGATCCCAATCAAATACACAAAACATTTATACTCAAATAGTGAATTATCATTTATTAATATAAATGTTTACATCATAAGGCGATTGCCTTAGGACACTTCTCTCATATCACTAACAAACTCCCACTTGGCCTAATGCCAATCGCTACGG
Source organism: Boesenbergia rotunda (assembly GCA_024364735.1). NCBI lineage: Eukaryota > Viridiplantae > Streptophyta > Magnoliopsida > Zingiberales > Zingiberaceae > Boesenbergia > Boesenbergia rotunda. The sequence goes on from JAGFNQ010007938.1 coordinate 380,755, forward strand.
TATCCAATACCACAGGCTCTAACATGACTCTCAAACTTGCTTTGAGGCAAGGCCTTAGTTAAAGGATCCGCTATATTCCTTTCAGTGGGAACTCTCTCAATTTGTATGTCATTCCTACTTATAATTTCTCTGATCAGATGATAGCGTCGAAGCACGTGTTTGGATCGCTGATGAGACCTTGGTTCCTTCGCTTGTGCAATAGCTCCATTGTTGTCGCAGTAAACCGGCACTGCTTCATCAATGGTTGGAACCACACTAAGTTCTGAGACAAACTTCTTGATCCAAACTGCTTCCTTTGCTGCTTCCGAAGCTGCGATATATTCCGCTTCTGTGGTAGAATCCGCTACGGTGTCTTGTTTGGAACTTTTCCAACTTACTGCGCCTCCATTCAAAGTAAATACATATCCAGACTGCGATTTGGAGTCATCCTTATCTGTCTGGAAACTGGCATCTGTATACCCACGTATTATCAAATCTCCTTCTCCATATATTAGAAATACATCCTTAGTTCTTCTTAAGTACTTAAGGATTGTCTTAACAGCTGCCCAATGATCCATTCCTGGATCCGACTGGTATCTGCTTGTGACGCTCAAAGCATACGATACATCGGGCCTACTACATAACATAGCATACATGATAGATCCTATCGCGGATGCATAGGGAATCTTATTCATGCAAATCCTCTCGTCTTCTGTGCGCGGACACATAGACTTTGAAAGGTTGATCCCATGCCTGATGGGAAGGTAACCTTTCTTGGATTCCGACATGCTAAACCTTTTTAGCACTCGGTCTATATATGTAGACTGCGAAAGACCAAGCAACCGTTTTGATCTATCTCTATAGATCCTAATCCCAAGGATATAGGTTGCTTCTCCCAGGTCTTTCATGGAGAAAGTTTTGGACAACCAAATTTTAACTGTCTGTAAAACTGATATATCGTTTCCTATAAGTAATATGTCATCGACATATAGTACTAGGAATACGACTGCACTCCCACTAACCTTCTTGTACACACAAGGTTCGTCAGGATTTTGTGAGAAATCAAACTCTTTGATTGTCTCATCAAAACGGATATTCCAGCTCCTGGATGCTTGCTTTAGTCCATATATGGATCGTCGAAGCTTGCATACTTTGGTTTTATCAACCGATGTGAAACCTTCAGGCTGTATCATGTATACATCCTCAAGCAAGTTTCCATTAAGGAAAGCTGTTTTCACATCCATTTGCCATATCTCATAATCATAATGAGCTGCTATGGCTAGGAGTATCCGAATGGATTTAAGCATAATTACCTTCCATGTCGATTTTCTTCTTGAAAACCCACTTGCACCTATGGGCTTAATCCCTTCAGGTGGGTTAACCAAGTCCCACACTTGATTTTCGTACATGGAATCCATTTCCGACTTCATGGCTTCAAGCCATTTGTCCCTTTCTGAACATTTCAGAACATCTTCATAACTGATAGGTTCGTCATCGCTTATGAGTAACACGTCGTTCGATTCACTTATGAGAAATCTATATCTCTCTGGAAAATTACGTGTCCTATCAGATCTACGAAGAGGTGGTGTAGTTTTAGGTTCAACTGATAGCTCATCATCATGAGGTATTGGTTGTGGGTCTAGACTAGGTGTCTCTGTGATGTCTATTGGAGTTTCTTGAACTTCATCAAGTTCAATGCCACTCCCACTGTTTTCTTGTAAAAGAAATTCTTTTTCTAGAAGTACAGCATGCCTTGAAACAAACACCTTTTGCTCCAAGGGATAATAGAATTGGTAACCCTTCGTTTCCTTAGGGTATCCAATAAATAGACATTTATCAGACTTAGCATCCAATTTGTCTGATACAACCCGCTTCACATAAGCAGGACAACCCCATATCTTAAGGTGAGTTAAGTGAGGTTTGTTACTATTCCAAATCTCATATGGAGTAGTAGAGACTACCTTGGTCGGGACTCTGTTTAGCAAGTAAACAGCTGTCTTAAGTGCATATCCCCAAAAGGATTTTGGAAGAGTTGCATGATTCATCATAGACCTAACCATGTCCATCAAAGTTCGGTTGCGCCTCTCAGATACACCATTATGCTGTGGTGTATATGGCGGAGTCCATTGGGATAATATCCCATTGTCCCTAAGATAATCTTGAAACTCTTGACTCAAGTAGTCACCACCCCCATCGGATCGAAGTATCTTAATACTTTTGCCAAGTTGTTTCTCTACTTCATTTCTGAACTCTTTGAATTTCTCAAAAGCTTCAGATTTGTGTTTCATCAAGAACACATACCCGAATCGTGAGTGATCATCGATAAAGGTGATGAAGTAGTTATAGCCTCCTTGTGCAGGAGTTGACATTGGTCCACATACATCGGTATATATTAGACCAAGCAACTCTCCCACTGGATTACCTTTTCCGGGAAAGGGTAATTTGGTCATCTTGCCTTTTAAGCATGATTCGCATGTATCAAATGAACCGGGTTCAAATGATTCCAAAATTCCACATCGGTGTAATTCGGTCATGCGTTTCTTACTTACATGGCCAAGACGACAATGCCACGTATAGGAGTCTATTCGATTATTTATTCGAACACGTTTGTTGCTAACTTCGATATTGAAAACGTCACTGGATAAATCTAACGTGTAGATGCCTTTGCACAAAATTCCATTCCCATAAAGAACGCCATTTAAAGTTATGTAACAACAATTGTTACTAAAAGTTAAATGATAACCCTTTTCATTCAAGCATGAAATAGATACAATGTTCTTTATTAAAGAGGGAACGAAATAACAATTATCCAATTCTAAGACACGTCCAGTGGGGAGCTTTAGCAAATATGTTCCGATGGCAACAGCAGCAATCTTTGCTCCATTCCCAACTCGCAAATCTGATTCTCCTTTGACGAGTCTTCTTCTATTCCTTAGCCCCTGTATGTCATTACATATATGTGAGCTACACCCAGTATCAAGTACCCAGGTATTTGATGAAATAGAGTGACATTCAATAACGAAGATACCTGAAGAGGATGGGGCATCGGATGCCTTCTTCTTCAAGGACTCAAGATAAACCTTGCAGTTTCTTCGCCAGTGACCCTCCTTGCCACAATGATGGCAAGTTCCTTTTGGTTTCTTTTCAGTCTTGTTGGCCTTTTTCTTCTTCCCTTTATTCTGTTCTTTGGCCTTCCTCTTAGAACCTTTCTTCGAGGAACCAACTAACAGTACCGCCTTTTGATCCGACTTTACAGAAGGCTCCACAGTCTTCAGCAGGTTGAGCAACTCAGGAATGGTAGTTTCCAGTTTGTTCATCCGATAGTTCATCACAAATTGTGAATAACTTTTGGGCAAACAATTCAGAATTAAGTCAATACTTAGTTCATGATCCATTGCAAAACCGAGTGTGCTCAGTCGCTCAATATACCCCAACATCTTTAACACAAACTGCGAGGCAGAAGTGCCTTCCTGCATCTTAGTGGTGAAGAGGAGTCTGGAGACTTCGAACCTTTCGGATCTCGCCTGCTCTTCAAACAACTCATGAAGATGGAAGATGATGGTATAAGCATCCATATGCTCATGCTGCTTTTGCAGCTCAGGTATCATAGAGGCTAGCATGATGCAACTCGCAAGTTCAGAATCGATCACATATTTCTGATAGGCCAACAATTGGTCTGGAGTTGCATTCTCTGGAGGATGGGTGGGAAGTTGATCTTCAAGGACATAAGCAAGCTTCTCCGCCTTGAGGACTATCCTTAGGTTTCGAAGCCAGTCCATGAAGTTTGGCCCAGTCAGTTTATTGGTGTCCAAAATGGAAAGCAAGTTTAGAGAAGACATGATCGAGTGATTAACCTAGAAATACAAATTGAGATTATGTGAGAAGATTGATAAAGAATGTATCAACATACATAAATTAAATCCTATTTATTTTACGAATTGAATCACCCTTATTATCAATTCGGGAGATCGTAGGAACATCTCCAAATAGGTTGATATCCAACCATAGATAAGAACAACCATGACTGTGGCCATCAAGTTTTTCTTAGCTATGAAGGTAGGTAATTATACCGATTACACATCACATATATGTAACTATCACTTTATGCTATCAACTAATTGAATGTTTGCATAAATCATTGGTTGTTAACTCATTAACAAGTATGTATCAATATACATAGCACCCAACTGCACCTCTCTTTACATCGACCTTGGCTGTGGCACAACAAATCGATGCTCCAAGCTTAAGGCTGACCCATTAATCAAGAAATATTTTTAATATGGTTGGAGCTCATTCAACCGTTTAGTCAGGCTTGGATGTGTCCAACAACCAAAACTAAGGATTGACCTCTGACTCCAACTATATTATTCATAAACTAATTCCATGGTTTGAACATGTTGAGGTTCAGGTCGGGCATGGATGTGTCCATCAACCCAAACGAGAAATAAAACTCCGATTCTAACCATATTAATAGAAGGTGTTAGCCTTAATATTTTGTAAGGGGTTTTTGGGTCTCATCTTTTCTAAGCACATTCATGACATAGAAATATGTCATGACTAACGATTTCCTTAATAAAGTATGAATGTGACTTAAGTTATCAAGTCTCATTAATTGAATTAGGAACCGGATTTCCTAATTCCAATTTCATACTTAATTAAAGGAATTGTTTTGGGAAACAATTTCCTAAATTGTCATAATTAATTTCGGAAATAATATGTTCAAGACTTTGATTTCTCTAAATCAAATCTTATTAAATTAAGAGACAAATCCCTTAATTCAACTACATATTATTTTCATGAAAATCTCATTAAAGAAAACTCTATAGGAAACTATTTTCCTAATTAATTTTGGAGACAACAATATGTAAGAGCATCACCTCTTCAAATATATTTTATTCATGGATTTAATTAATTACAACAAATTATTTTCTAAGGGTGGCTCCCCGAGGCTCAGATACCCAAAGAAAAGTAACTTGTTATAAATCCAATTGGACGGCTCCCCGAGGCTCAATCCAAATCAAACATGACAATTTCAATTAAAAATTGGGAAATTAAATTATAACAACTAACTTTAAATTGGACGGCTCCCCGAGGCTCAATCCAAAATAAAGAATTTTGTTGTCAATTTAAAAACCAATTCAAATTTAATTGTCAATTAACTGTCCATGAATTTGTCTAGACTTTCTTAAAAGAAAGTGCCCAAAATTGCGAGATTTCATAACAGGTTTTCAGAATAATTGTAAGTTTCTGGTACAAAGAAAACTTACATATTTCCAAAATTGGAAAATTTCTAAAATAGAAAAATTTCCAAAATTGGAAAGTTTCCAAAGATGGGAAATTTTCACAATTATTATAAAATTTCAGAAACTAGAAAATTTCAAACGTTTGCGAAATTTCATGAGGATTTCCAAACTTTGAAATTCCTAAATCTAAAATTTATTATAATTTGAAAGTTTCCATAATTGAAAATTTTTTCCGAAATTGAGATCATGACAAAGTTTTCCACAAATCAATTATATGATTATGTCGAACACTAACCGGCTCTGATACCACTGTTGGGACCGGGTGCATGTTGACAAGGATACGAGTTCGTAAAATTTTAAATTTTTACGTGCAGCGGAAGAATTTGCATAAAATAATTTCCTAAATTATTTTAACTTCATATCTAGCATGCAACCTTATAGTGTGTTGACATAATCATAAAATAAAACTCTGCGAAAAAGTAAACTAATTTACATTATACCTCTCGTAACTCGAAGTAAGGGACGAGATCCGACCGTAGCGTCCCTTGGAAGCTTCGCCTCTATTCGCGTCCACGCCGAGTTCTCTTCGGGATGACTTTGCAAAGTCACGAGTTTTGTGCCGACGAGAACTACTAGATTCTCTATAGGCACAACAAAGAAGAACAAGAGAAAAATAGGAAACTCACCAAGAAGAAACGGAATCTAAATTCCGGGAAGAGAGGAGTCGCTATCCGCTTCTTCTTCTTCTTGTTTGGTTTCTCCTTCTTGTTGAAGCTCACGGCAACTCACAAGGGGAGGAGAGGGTTGCGCCGGCCCTAGTTCTTCAAGAGGGCGCCGGCCCTAAAACTCCAAGAGGGCGCCGACCCTAGGTAGGGGAGAAGAGAAAGGAGAAGAAAAAGAGAGGGAGAGAGGGAGCTACTTCTCTTGACAACTCAATTGAAATTAAGGGCTTGCCTTTGGTTCCTTTATATAGTAGCATCTCCCTTGCCAAGTCTCCCTCTTAACGGAATTAACGGAATTAGTTATCATAAGAATTTTATCTTATAAAATTTCTAATGACTCATTCCGTTAAGCCTAGTCTTATTATAACTAATTTATAATAAAACAAATTCTTCTTCTCTTTAAATTATGAAATAAATTTTATAAGAAATTTATAAACTTTCTTATTATGGAAAAATCAATTCATAATTGATTTTATTAAAATTAAAATAAACCAATTCATGGATTATTTTAACTTCCATAAAAAGAATAAATTTCTATAAATTTATTTATATAAATTTCTTTATACAAATTTATTTATCCATAATTTATAAAATAAATCGCGCTAGATCTATTTTATTAATTAAACTAAAATTAAATGGTTTCTCCCTTTAATGTGGCCGGCCATCCAAGGAGGGTTAGCACCCTCTTTGGCCGGCCAAACCAACCCGAACCGGTCGCGAATTAAACTCATTTAATTCGCCCAATAAGCCTTCAAAAGACTTAGCCATTTTTAGCTTCCATTGCGCCTCTGATTAACTCAGATTCGACTTATTTCTCTTGATCGGAAAATCCAATTTTCAACTCGTTTTAAATCCCTCGGATTACTCATAGTGCGTGTGACTAAATAGGCTTTCGATTTATGTTGGCCGTCTATAATCAACTAATTATAGAACGATCATGAGTGGCACCTAGTAGTACATCATGATCCCCAATTAATCGAAAGATCAACGGTTTGACCTCAGAAGAAATTATTCTGAAACCCTTCAGCAGCTCTAATGATTCGTGCCCCATTCCCTTCACCACCTTATACCCACTTGGTTCAGGACACGGTCTATGGTGTCAGTCCCCACTAGGCTGACTACGTCACACCTAGCCCAAGTAGTGTCTTTCTCGTCCTTTGGATTTCTAATTACTCTCATGTATTTTAGAGACTCGCACTCTAAACATGATATACTCTGGCCAGAGGTTTTGAGTAACAATCCGACGATAGGCCTGGGTATACATCTCCTCGCAAGGAGTGGTGAATCCTTTGAAGGATGTTCAAACATCTTCGGGCACTTCAGCTTATACCCAATCATCCTGGGTCCACACCTCCTTGGAGATGCTTGCTTAAGATGTTAAAGTATAAGTCTCCATGACCAAGATGACTTGAACACCGCAAGTCAAAGGAACATCGTACTTAAGCTGCAGTAAGAACTTCATTGACATATCTACATGTAGATTCCCATATGAAGTCTTACAGCTAGTCACTCCAATGAACTAGTTCCCTCAACTAGCATCCATGTTTATCTCCGGACATCCCAATGTCACCAGCCAGTGAGAATCAGCTGATTAGAGAATAACCCATGCTAGTCTCAACAGAATTGATAGTGTCCGTTTTTATCAATTCATCGACTAGGGATAGTTTCAATACTTCACAATTGCACATGTAGAGATAATCACTAGTTGTGATCCCATCACAAATTCTCTTATGCTGTGAGTTGTATTGCGGATATTTAGTAGATGAGTTTAAGATCCCAATCAAATACACAAAACATGTATACTCAAATAGTGAATTATCATTTATTAATATAAATGTTTACATCATAAGGCGATTGCCTTAGGACACTTCTCTCATATCACTAACAAAAAGTGAACTTGTAAGTAGGGCAGTCGACTGGCAAGGGAATCAGTCGACTGACACTACTGAGAGTGCACTATAGAAGTCAACTAGTATGGTAACCAGTCGACTGATCTTTCTGTAAGGTCAAACAGCCGGAAGCAGTCGACTGACCCTGGGGGTAGTCGACTGGTCTGTTCGAAATCTAGTCCTTGGCTCGACACCAGTCGATTGGCCCTAGGGGCAGTCGACTAGTGTCGGGGATGATCTATTTATTAACAACTCTCTCCTCTATTTAAAGAGGAGCTTGAGACTTGAGATAGGTTAGCTCTTTAGTGTGATATCTTTGCTCAAGTATTCAAGTGCCTAAGCTCCAAATTTTTCCTCTTCCTCCTAAACCCTAGCTCACATCTTGTAAGGAGGAAGAAGCATTGTGAGAGGTTGTTCTCCACCGAGAAGGAGAAAGAATTAGCCGAAGATTGCCAGGGCGTGATCCATCGAAGGATCAAGGTTTCATCCACCTCAAGGACACGCCATGGAGTAAGAGCAAGCAATCTCCAAACCACGTAACCAGTAAAGTGTTAGCATTGTTTTAATTGATAGATTAAGTTTCTACTTGCGTTAACGATTGTAGGAAGAAAGTGAATTCAGGTGATAAAGCTATTCACCCCCCTCTAGCCGGCACAATGATCCCAACAAGTGGTATTAGAGCGAGGTCGCCTTCAACGGAGTAATCACCAAGAAGAGCATCTTCATTGAAATGGTCGGCTTGCATATTCAACCGCCAAAATTTGAAGGAGAATTCGCTTGGTGGAAGAAAAAGATGGAGGTATCCTTCAATACCAATTTTGATATCATGTTAATAATGGAAAACGGTTTTGAAGTGCCTAGGGATCAAGAGAACAAGCTACATGAGATGATAAGATGAAGCAAGAAGTAAAGGGATGATTATTTAGCCAATTCAAAAACTTTGCACCATCTACTAAGTGTGCTTCCCCAATAAGAGGTAACAAGGATTGAGAGTTACTCAAGTGCCAAGGACTTGTGGGATAAACTAGTAGAGCTTCATGAAGACACTTCGGGGGCAAAATTAGCAAAGAGAGGTCTTCTCCAGTCTCAACTCAACAACATCAAGCTTAATAAAGGGGAGAAGGTATCGAATTTGCATGCTAGATTTAAAGAAATACTTAATGGACTAACAAGTGTAGAAGAACAACTTTCAAACCAAGACACCTTGATGAAAGCCATCAATGTCTTACCAAGAACATTAAATTGGAGCTCAATGGTGGACACATACTACATATCCAAGGATCTAGAGAAAACTTCTCTAGAGGAATTCTTCTTAACCATGGCGTTCCATGAAACTCGGATTGGATGAGCTATTGAAGAAGTCTACAAACCAAAAAGTATAGCCCTTGTGGCAAATAAGGGAAAAGGTAAAAAGAAGAAGACTTCCTCTGTTGGTGCAGAAAGCACCATATCGAACCTTATTTTGATATTGACAAAGGATTCAAAGTTAAGTACTAGTTGTGATCTAACGATGTTACTCAAGTGTGCAGGAAAAGTCCTAGGAATACTAGGCACGAAGTCCTGGTTCTAAGAATTGGACAATAAGTCCCAGTCGAGGGTTGGGCACCGAAGACCTGGTTCGAGGAATTGGGCTCTAAGACCTGGCCGAGGGTTGGGCACCGAAGACCTGGTTCGAGGAATTGGGCACTAAGACCTGGTCGAGGGCTGGGCACCGATGACCTGGTTCGAGGAATTGGGCACTAAGACCTGACCGGAAGCTGGGCACGAAGACCTGATGAGTAAAGCTGGGCAAAAGTCCAATCGGAGGAGCCGGTTGGCAAAAGGTAAACTCTCCTGAGAAGAGTAGGTGAGGACGCGTTCCCCGTCGAGGGAACAGTAGGCGTCGGTTCGACCTAGGGTTCCATTTGGGAGACCCGAAGTCAGAACCAAGACAGCTACGGCTGTAAATATTGACTAATATTCTTGCTTTGCATGTTTTGGAACTAACCTTGGTTGCAGAGACCGAAGGAATGTGTTGCTGCAGCTCAGAACACCCCAAAGGAAGGGGGCAGGCAGCTGGGCTAGGCGCCCGGGAGGTCCCGGGCGCCCAAGGTCAAAGCCAAAATAGCAAGGAAGCAAGAACACTTCGAAACCACACTGGGCTAGGCGCCCCGGAGGTCCCAGGCGCCCAAGGTCAAAGCCAAAGAGGTAATCGAAGCAAATCAGCCACGAAGCCAGCAAACCAAGTCAAGCTTGGCGCCCAGGAGGTCCCGGGCGCCCCAGTCAGCTCCAGAGGCCAAGTCGAAGGGGATAAGCGTTGACCGAGCTGCGGATTGAATTTTTCGCAGATGAAGGCATGTGTCAGGCACCCCCAGGAGCACTATAAAAGGGTGCTTGACCCTAAGGCTTCGGGACAACAACTTTCTAACGCTCCAAAGCTTTTCGTTCAAGCGCTCCGCTCCAGCAAACTCCGATCTCGAGATTCCAGCGCCACCGATGACCCTCTGCTCCGAAGTACGATCTACATCGGGCGTTGGTAACGAAAAGTGTAGCTTTTTTCATTTACTGCAATATTCTTGTATTGAAAGTTGTAAACCTTTTGCGTGATTATAGAATTGCCCAAAGTAAACGGTCAAGGACCGTGTGCCTTGGAGTACAAGCCGACCGCGACTCCGAACCAAGTAAAATCCTTGTGTTTTTGTGTGATTGTTTTGTTTCCGCTGCATTTACTCTTTCCTTAATCCAATTTTTTTTTTAACGATATTCACCCCCTCCCCCTCTATTGTTTTTTTCGATCCAACAAGTGGTATCAGAGCGGGTGGGTCAAACTTGGTGCAACCACCAGTTTGAAAGTTTTTTTTTTCTGATTTACAGAATTTTTAATTTTATTTCTTTTCTTTCTCGTTAATTGAGGTTGGTACAACACCACTCGATCTTTTTCGCTTTTTATTTCACATAAATAATATTTGTGTGATCTTTTTCGCCTTTTTCAATTTTGAATTCTTATTTTTTTACCATAAGTTAGAATTGATAAAACGATCAAGTTTTGAAAATTTGTCATAAACTTTTTATTATTATTATAATATTTTTTTCCTGAAATTCATGCTACCTCAATTCAAGCAATCTCTTTTAACTCCTATTGTTTTTCATTAATCAGAATATTCATTTTCTAAAAATTTGTCTCAAATTTTTTTAATATTTTATTATTATTCTGCCTCGAAATTCATGCAATTTTTTTGGCTTTTTTTTCCCTTCTCCCGCACTCCTAATCCAAGACCAAGTCTTGGTACATTTCTGTTATTTCTTTTGTGTGCAATGTTTATATTAAATGGCAAATCAAGAATGGAACAGTGCTCGTCCACCTCTATTCTCTAGCGAGAACTTCAGAACCTGGAAGGGTCTAATGGAATCCCACCTAAAGGCCCATTTAGATCTATGGATGATAATCCAAACGGGGTTTATAGTACCTACAGAAGATGGAATGTCGATCACCTGGGATAAATTGGATGAACCAACTCTGGGGAAGATCGAGGCAGATGCAAAGACGACTGCAATACAACAATGTGGCCTAACCAATGAAGACTTGAAGCAGGTTGGATCCTTCACCTGTGCTAAAGAGATGTGGGAGAAGCTAATCAACCTACACGAAGGGAGCTCCGAGATTGAGGTCCTTGAAGGTGTGATGTTCGAATCATCGGACGAGTCAGACGAAGATCACCTAAGTTATCTCGCACTCTCGGTCCAAGCACAAACAACCGAGCCAGAGTCTGAACCCGAATTCGAAGCCGAATCGAAACCAGAAGATGAGTCTAGATCCGAGGCAGCAAGAATCAAGGGGGAGATTCCCAATAAGGAATCAAAAGGTAAATTTGTAAATTTAAATTTGAAAAATCAACTAATTTGTTACACATGCAGGGAGAGAGGGCACTACAAAAGTAAGTGTCCTACTCGTAAGATACGAACGACACCATCAACGGCAACAAAGGAACCAGTTCCAAAAGCACGAAAGGACAAAAGTCACATCCAATGCTTCAAGTGCCAGGAGTTTGGGCATTACAAAGATGAATGACCAAATAGAAGAGTCAAAGATCCAGGACAACCTATCAATACGGGTAACTTTAATGTATATCAAAATTCACTCTTTACCATGAATACTGATAGTTTAATTAATCTCCCTTGGTCAAATTTAGATATGGATGCATGCTTATATAACATAATTAATTCATGCAAATTAATTAATTCAAACTTCAGAAAATTAAGATATGAAAATGAGACTTTGAAAATTAAAATTGATATACTAGAAAAGCTAATTAATAATCTTGCTAACTTAGAAAATCTTGAAATTTCCCCTCATTATAATTTTACTTAGCTTTTTATGCTTGGATTTAGAATTGGATAGTTTAAGGACAAACGGTTTTATTAAAATTTGAACAACATAGTATTGGGTGGAGGTGAGATGATAGTACGTTAGGGAAGTCCTTCTAATAAGGTCAAGTATGTCCTACTTGGTCTGTTTAGTCTGGTGGAACTAGCCGAAGCTATCGATCCAAGACCCAAACTAGTTAGACCAAAATCTTTCAAGAAGTAACTTGAAGATGAATTTTCTATAAAAGGCTTTGTCAAGGAAAGGGTTGATGATCCAATAAGGCTACGGCCAAAGAAGGCCTAGTGCCTCGCCAAGACCTGGAAGCCAATTATTGAAAATCAAATTCACTTTACTATTATCAAATTTGAATCTAACACAAATTTTAACTAAATCTTAGATACCTTTGCCAAAGTTAATCTTGCTGTTTTTTTTAATATGATTTCTGGTTAACTTGTTTTTTTGTCAATAGTTCATTAATATTTAAAATCTTACATTTTCTTTCAAAATTCACTTTAATGAACGCATCAAACTATGATCTAGGAATTGATAACTATGATCTAGGACTTGATAACTATGATCTAGGATTTGATAACTATGATCTAGGACTTGATTACTGATCAGTCAAACTGGGTCAACACTGAAGTCCCTTAAGGAACTTAGATAGGGTCGGACGATGTCAGATACAGGGGGTTTTTTTTTAAAAAAAACCTTGTGCTTTAAAACCATTATCATTTCAAAATGTTTTTCGAAAATGGGGCTTATGCTTTAAAAATTATCTTCATGCCGAATTGAATTTTCTAAAATTATCTTCTTGAAAACTACCATACTGTTATTCAAAACTATTGTTTTGATTTTAATAAACCCTAAAGACACAGAGAAAGGTCCACATCATGATCTACAAGGACTCCTAGGATGTGCCAAATTTAGGGGAAGTCTAAATCAAAAGAAGATTTTCTGATAAGTTTTTAGCAATTATTTGTTGTGAATTATTAAATAATTCTTGTGGTTTGAACCAACCCTAAAGACTCAGAGGAAGAGTACTTGTGGTCAACAAGCTTCCTAGGACTGGGTCAAGTTTAGGGAGAGGTCAAACTGTAAGAATTGCTAATTTCAAAATAATATGTTTTCATGTACTGCATTATTTAAATCCGTCTGAAAACATAAGGGAGTTTGTTTAAATACTTTCATTTTTTTAAATACTTATGGAAAATAATTTTTACTTGAGTTTGAAGAATTTTTAGGACACTTAGGAAAATATCCTTGTAGTCAACAAGGTTTCCTAGGATTGTGTCAGACTGGAAAAGAAACCAAGTCAAGTAAAATATTATCTTTTAAAAATAAGATTTTTCAAAAGTACTTATACCTCTAAAAAATTCTAATATGTTTTCAAAAGTACTTATACCTCTCAAAAATTCTAATATTTTTCAAAGTACTTATGTTTTTCAAATTCATAAAATTTTTCAAAGTACTTATGTTTTTCAAATTCATAAATTTTTTCAAAGTATTTATGTTTTAAAGACAATTGTTCAAAAGTACTTGTTTTTTTAAGTATTTGCATTTTTCAAAATATTCAAAACAAGTAAACCTATTGATTAAATATTTTTTGTTGATTATCATGCATGGACTCATTAAGAATATACACTTAACTCCAATTCTGTTTTTGAGCATCCATTATTCATTTTTTTACTTAAAAATTATCATAATTCTTGATATTATTTTACTTAGGATTATTTTTTTCTACTCAAATTTATATATTTTCAAGACTCATAAGCTCTGATACACAAACTTTAAATTTCTTCCAAAATATATTCTTTTAAGAAGTTCTTTATTGATATATGGACAAGGGGGAGAGTAGAAAAGGTGAAAATAAAATTCTTCCTAAAACGTTTTCCCCTTTTCAAAGAAAGTTTATCTAAAAAGCTCTCAAAAATATTTTCACATTAACCTAAGGTTTCTCTAACTTAGAATCTCCTTTGTGATACATAGAAAATTTTGTTTCAAAATATCATTTTAAACTGAACTTATGAGTATGTTTAGACTTAGAACTCTTTTCAAGTATTTTTTTCGAAAAGCTTCAAAGGGGAAAATCTCAAATCATAAGGGAGCCTTGTGCAATGTTTCAGTTTTTACAATTGGAAATGGTCTAAAACATAAGGAGAAGAGTTTCACTTTAAGGGGGAGAGAAAGAATGAGAGAGAGAAGAAATTTTTAAATATTTAAATTTTTATCTCTTTTTCGAAAAGTAAAACATAAATTTCTAAGTACTTCAAATTTCTTTTTAAGTGCTAAGTTAATGTTTCAAAGTACTATCAAAATACTTCAACGGCTTTCAAGTATTTCTAAGTGTTTCAAAATATTTTTAAGTGCATATTTTTTTCCTAAGTAAAATTTTCCTTAGTAAACAAAATTTGTTTGAGCAAAAAGTTTTTGAAAATTTTGGCAAATATTTTTAAGTAAAGTTTTTTTGGTAAAAAAAAACCAATCTAGAAATTTCTTAAAGTTTAGTTGTTCAAAATGCACAAAGTGTTTCCAAACAAATTCTTCTAAGTGTGCAAATTTTTTCCTAATTCTGAAAAGTGGAAACATTTTTAAGGGAAATTTGCCCTCAAAATCTTGCCTAAGTAAATTCTTTTTAGTAGAATTATTTTTGCAAAGCCTTGTAAGTAAAAGTTTTTTTAACAAAATTTAGGCTTGCAAAACTTTTCAAAATGGAAAATTATCTAAGTGTAAAAAGTTTTTTTTTGATGCAAAAGCTTTTACTGTATTTTTGAAAAACACTTTGTCTTAGAAGTTTTACAAAAACTCAAAAATCCCTCTTAGATATTTTGTTCACCCAAGAATATTTTTTTTGATATATGTCAAAGGGGGAGGAAAGGTCAAAGTTAAGTGCTTTATAACACAATTATTCAAGGTTGCAGGGGAAGTATGAGAAATAATTTTTTTTTAGTTTTAAACCTTACTATGCTCAAAACTGCTTGATTTTTACATTATTCTTTTAAGTGTTATAAGTTTTTACTTAACTTTGAATTGTGTTGCCATAAATCAAAAAGGGGGAGATTGTTGGTGCAGGAAGCACCATATCGAACCTTGTTTTGATATTGGCAAAGGATTCAAAGTTAAGTACTAGTTGTGATCTAACGATGTTACCCAAGTGTGCAGGAATAGTCCTAGGACCACTAGGCACGAAGTCCTGGTTCTAAGAATTGCGCAATAAGTCTTGGCCGAGGGCTAGGCACCGAAGACCTGGTTCGAGGAATTGGGTACTAAGACCTAGCCGAGGGTTGGGCACCGAAGACCTGGTTCGAGGAATTGGGCACTAAGACATGGCCGAGGGCTGGGCACCGAAGACCTGGTTCGAGGAATTGGGCACTAAGACCTGACCGGAAGTTGGGCACGAAGACCTGGTGAGTAAAGCTGTGCAAAAGTCCAACCGGAGGAGCCGGTTGGCAAAAGATAAACTCTCCTGAGAGGAGTAGGTGAGGACGCGTTCCCCGTCGAGGGAACAGTAGGCGTCGGTTCAACCTAGGGTTCCATTTGGGAGACCCGAAGTCAGAACCATGACAGCTACGACTGTAAATATTAACTAATATTCTTACTTTGCATGTTTTGGAACTAACCTTGGTTGCAGGGACCGAAGGAATGTATTGCTGCAGCTCAGAACGCCCCCAAAGGAAGGGGGCAGGCAGCTGGGCTAGGCACCCGGGAGGTCCCGGGCGCCCAAGGTCAAAGCCAAAACAGCAAGGAAGCAAGAACGCTTCGAAACCACACTGGGCTAGGCGCCCCGGAGGTCCCGGGCGCCCAAGGTCAAATCCAAAGAGATAATCGAAGCAAATCAACCACGAAGCCAGCGGACCAAGTCAAGCTAGGCGCCCAGGAGGTCCCGGGCGCCCCAGTCAGCTCTAGAGGCCGAGTCGAAGGGGATAAGCGCTGACCGAGCTGCGGATTGAGTTTTCCGCAGATGAAGGCATGTGTTTGTTGGAAATTCTAGGCCGTAAAAACCGCTTTTTGCGTTGCGGAAACCCCAGAATCTCGGCCACGGATCCGTGCGAACTTATAAAACAAATACGAGTACGAGTTTAATATCTAGATCTACACTAGATCTACGTGATAAGGTCATTACCCTTGACGCGTAGCCCTTCGCTTTCCCGCTTATCCAAGAGGCCGCCGGATCTCGTAGAGTATCAAAGTAGACACTCCTCTATATGTATCCACGCGAACAAAAGAAGATGGATCGAAACCTTGGTGTGCTAGCACCCCTATGGGTTTCGGCCAAGAGAGGGAGAAGAAGAAGAAAAATCCGGGAAGAGAAGAAGAGCCACCAAAATGAAACAAAACCCACCTTTTGTTCACCTTGGGTGGCCGGCCACTTAATGGCCATTAGGTGGCCGGCCATAATGGCCATTCAGTGCCATTAGGTGGCCTTCCAAATCCCCTATCAATTTGAATTCGAAATTCAAATGGGGGGAAAACCAAGTCAAGTCTAACTTGAATTGGAACCAAGTCAAGTCAAACTTGATTTGGATTTAGGTCAAGTCAAACTTGCCTTTTATGGACTTTCCATATTTAGCCAAGTCGAAATTGACTCCATTTCTTCTCCCATGTTGAGTCTAACTCGAAGTGGAACCAAGTCAAGTCAAACTTGATTTGGATTTAGGTCAAGTCAAACTTGCCTTTTATGGACTTTCCATATTTAGCCAAGTCAAACTTGACTTCAATTTTTCTCCATCTATTTGTTCTTTGCGTGTGACCCTATAGGTTCTTGTAACGTTGGCAATGCTTCTAACCTCTTAGAAACATAAGCAATGAGCGGTATCTAGCAACACATCATTGCTACCCAAGTTACAAGAATGTTGAGATCCAACATCACCTTGTGACTAATAATTGTGACTCTCACAATATATGATAATGTCCCTCTATCCTTGATATCTAGATTGACTCAATTGAGGCATAGACCGTGTCATCCTCGAGTCAATCTATATCTTGAACTCCAAGTAGACTCACACTAATCAAGTGAGCTCAATATCTCATATTGACTCACTTGGGCATGGCCATGCACTTTGTGGTCTAACTCTATCAAGAATACGATATCGCTCCCGTCATATAGGAGGGATAGATCCCATCTACATCACTCACATCCCTCCCCATAATTTGTTACATACCCAGTAATCGCCTTTATAGTCCACCCATTTACGGGTGACGTTTGACGAAGCCAAAGTACGTAACTCCTTATGTAGGAATCCATGGTGACTTCAGGTCCAAGGACTAATAGTCATACTAATAGCCACATGAGAAAGTATATGACACTCATATAACGATCCATGATACTTTCTCATGGCGGGTCATTCAGTATACATTCTCCAATGCATACCCATGTGTCAACTTGATATCTCTATATCCATGACTTTTGAGATCAAGTCATCATGTTGACCTACATGCTAGTCTCTACGTATTAACATTGTCCCTGAATGTTAATACTTGACTAGGAATTATTTAGAGTAGTGTTCTCTATATCATCTCACTATCGATTCAACCAATCGATTGATATAGATAAGAAACTTCTACTCAAGGACATTATTATACTTAGCTAATTGGCACAAATACACGTAAGTATAATAACCATAAAACATGCCTTTATTTATACATAGGAATATGATACAAATTAGTCCATACAATCATTACATGATCGGCTCTAGGGCTCTCACCAACAGTGTTAGGTGCCCCCGACGTCTCAGGCGCCCCCAGGAGCACTATAAAAGGGTGCTCGACCCCAAGGCTTCGGGACAACAACTTTCTAACGCTCCAAATCTTTTCGTTCAAGCGCTCCGCTCCGGCAAACTCCGATCTCGAGATTCCAGCGCCGACGACGACCCTCTGCTCCGAAGTACGATCTACATCGGGCGTCGGTAACGAAAAATGTAGCTCTTTTCATTTACTGCAATATTCTTGTACTGAAAGTTGTAAACCTTTTGCGCGATTATAGAATTGCCCAAAGTAAACGGTCAAGGACCGTGGGCCTTGGAGTTCAAGCCAACCGCGACTCCGAACCAAGTAAAATACTTGTGTTTTTGTGTGATTGTTTTGTTGCCGCTGCATTTACTCTTTCCTTAATCCAAAAAAAAATTTAACGATATTCACCCCCCCCTCTAACGTTTTTCTCGATCCAACATCCTCATCCGACTCGGAAGAATCAAGTGTTTCCATGGATAGTGATGTGGAAGCTTACATGGTAAGAAAAATGAGGAAAGCGTTTAAACATTTTTCTACTAACAAATCTTATGGTAGGAAAAGTTTAAGGAGCAAGAGTAAAACAAGGAAGATCATATGTTACAATTGTCAAGAAGAAGGACATATGAGAGATGAGTGTCCACTCTTGAAGAAAAAGGAAGGAAAGAAGAAAGAAAAAAAGAAGAAAGCAAAGGAAAAGGGTAAGAAGTTCCAAAGTCTAAAAGCAACATGGGATGATTCATCATCATCGGAAGAGGAGGGGAATCATGTATCCCACTTTACTTTAATGAGAATTGAAGATATTGCCTCAACATCATCCGAAATTGAAGAAGGGAAGAGCTCAAGTGAAGATGAAGGGAGCTCAAGTGAAGGGGGGGGGGGTTCAACTTCGGATTCCGACGTCTCGGTAAGTGAGGTATATAATTTACCCACTACTATTTTAGTTAAGATAATTTCTAGCACCAATGATGACTTGTTTAATGCTAAGAAGAAAATCAAATGCTTGAAAAATAAAATTTGCATGCTAAATGAAAAATTAGAATCCATGAAAATTAAGGATGATATGCATGCCTCTTCTTCATCTTCTAGTTTAAATTATTCATGCTTAGAAGAAGAAAATAAGAAATTAAGGGAAAAGGTAGAGAATCTAACTAAAGCCCTTAAGAAATTGGCTCAAAAACCCTAGACATGATCATTGAGATCCAAAGGACAAGTTTCAAGAAAGAGAAGGATTAGGTTTTAGAAAATCTAGCAATGGAAAAACCTATCATTGTCTACTTGCTATAGGACAAGCAAAAACCAAAACCCTAGATAGAAAATGGATTCCCAAAGAATATTTGGTCAACCCAATTAGGAAACATTTCTATTGGGTGTCAAAGTCAATCCTCAAGGGTTAGAGGATTTAGGTTTAGTCAACCATGTTGTTAAAATTTCAAATTTTTGAAATTTGATTAACTTGAGACCTTAAGGGGAAGTACTTAGCCCAAATAGAAATTCATGATAAAATGGGCTAAATAGGGATTACCTTTAGTACATCTCATATTGCCTTGATTTATGATTGTATTTATGCGTATGAGATGTTATGATGATACAAATACTTCACTTATGCTTATGGCATTTTGATGAGTTATTAGATGTATCACTTTAGCAATAATAGACTAATTATGGGGAAAGCAAATGTTTAATTAATGGACATCTTGCCCATAGATCATAGTTGAATATTTTAAATGTTTTGAAAACAATTCTATGTTTCATTTGCTATGGCATAGATTTGCAAAACACACGGGTTCAAAACTAGGACATGATTTTGATACTAAATTGAATATTTTAAAAATTTTAAGTTTTGGTCAAAAAGTCAAATATATTTAGATTTTTCATGAAAAATATATTTTTCTCTGTTAGAAACATCACAAGAAATAAGTTTGCAAAATTTTATAATTTTTTGAATTTTTTGAAATTTTTAATGCATTTCTGAATTTCAACTCAAAAGGCTGAAATTTGAGTCTGATAAGTATCAGTCGACTGGTGTAGAGGACCAGTCGACTGAAGATACTGTGAATGGGCAATTCGATAAGACCAGTCGACTGATAATTGACTCAGTCGACTGGTACATGTGTTTTCTGGTGTCATAGGTTAATATTGTTGATGCAGTCTGGTCCGGTTATTGTTTTGGTATTTGATAATGATTTAAGATTGGTTGAATGAAATTCGGGTTAAGTCCAGGTGGATCTGGGAGATCGCACGCTGGCATAGAAAAAGTCCTAACTTGGAGGGTTAGGTGAAAAGTCCTAGTCTGGAGGGCTAGGTTTGATGGAAATCCCGGTAAGTGAAGCGGGGTCCTGGTGAGTGAAGCACGGTGAGGGAAATCCCGGTGAGTGAAGCCGGGTCCTGGTGAGTGAAGTCAGGTGAGGGAAATCCCGGTGAGTGAAGCCGAGTCCTGGTGAGTGAAGCCAGGTGGTTGAAATCCCAGTGAGTGAAGCCGGGTCCTGGTGAGTGAAGCCAGGTGGTGGAAATCCCGGTGAGTGAAGCCGGGTCCTGGTGAGTGAAGCCAGGTGGTGGAAATCCCGGTGAGTGAAGCCGGGTCCTGGTGAGTGAAGCCAGGTGATGGAAATCCCAGTGAGTGAAGCTAGGTTGAAATCCCGGTGAGTGAAGCCGGGTGACTGAAATCCTAGTGAGTGAAGCTAGGTTGAAATCCCGGTGAGTGAAGCCGGGTCCCGGTGAGTGAAGCCGGGTGACCGAAACTCTGGTGAGTGAAGCCAGGTCCTAGCTTGGAGGGCTAGGTTGAAGTCCCAGTGAGTGAAGCTGGGCATGGCACGAGTCAGAGAAGGGTTGGAGGCTTGTTCTCGTGACTTAGAGTGCATTTGAGCTTGCCTGGATCGGTCTGGTGACCGATCAGGGAAGTTGGCACGGTGCTCCTTCGTGGATCGGTCTGGTGACCGATCCAGCGATGACTGATCGGTCTGGTGACCGATCAGGGAGTATGCGTTTCACCCATTGCTTTGCTCCTGATCGGTCTGGTGACCGATCAGGGAGCAAAATAGTGAGGTTGAGTTCCCCTGCTGATATGCTCCTGATCGGTCTGGTGACCGATCAGGATCACTGTGCAGATCGTTCTGGAGAATGATCCAGCTTCGCGAGTTCCTCACTAAGATCGATCAGGACGAAGCCTGATCGGTCTGGGCATGATCTGATCGGTCGGGTGACCGATCAGGAGGCTCCCTGATCAGTCAGGTGATCGATCAGGAGGTTTGGACTGCGAAGTTCAGAAATCACCCTATAATGGGGTGGATCGTTCCGGTGATCGATCCACAACCTGGGATCGGTCTGGTGATCGATCCAGGAGATTCCCAAAGAAGTCACGATTTCTGATTGAGCGTTGGGGATCGATCAGGACGGAGCCTGATCGGTCTGGACTGAGCCTGATCGGTCTGGTGACCGATCAGGAGGCTCTCTGATCGGTCAGGTGACCGATCACTTTAATTCAAATACGCTGTCAGAAGTTTGTTTTCACTGTCGATTCTCTGCTACTTGCTGATTTCTTTTTGATATGCATTGCTAAGCCTCTGATGAAGTGTGAAGGTGATAGCAGGTGATTCAAACACTCAAGGAGGGTCAATGGGAGGCTTTCCTTGGAGCAGGTTTGGATCTATTATGTTTTCACGTCTCAACGTCTGGCGCAACTGGCAACTGACGAAGGCGCGGCTGGCAACTGGCGGAGGCTCAGCTGGAGGAGTGTCGAGTGGACTGAGTGCTCAGAGAGGTCAGTGGGTCAGGGTGTGAGTCAGTGGTGCTGATGGAGTTGGCGACGTTGAGCTGGAGCTTAAGAGACAAAGCTGGATGCAGAGGAGATGAGGCGAGACAGACAGAAAACTTGGGAAGTTGTTGCTGGGCTGTGTTCGTGCTCTCTGTTGCTTTGTTCTTGAGCGATCTTGTTGCATTCCTGTGAGAGCTTTGTGAGCTTGTCTTCTCGAATGTCTCTGTGCTTAACTTGTATCTTCTTGAGATCACTTGTGGAGAGATTTCTCCACCGAGAAGGAGGCTACTACTATCCGGAGTTCACCGGGGCTTGATCTGCCGACGATCAAGGGATCGCCCACCTTACGGGCACGCCAAGGAGTAGGGCAAGTTATCCCCGAACCTTGTAAACGATCCTTGTTAGCGATCCTTGGTTTGTATTCTTTGTTTCTGCATTTCTGTTAAGATTGTTTCTCTGCATATGCTTTGTTTCCGCTGCTGCTAACTTAAGTGCAGAGAAAGATTTCAAAGAGCAAGTTTTGTGTCCGACTAGATTCACCCCCCCCCTCTCTAGCCATCCCGTTCCCAACAAGTTGTATCAGAGCTTGGGGCTCTGTTCACGGCTTAATATCCGAGAGCTTACAACAAGATGCTGGAAGAGAAGGAATGAGCACAAACCAACTTCCATTCTTTGACGACACAGATTTTCCATATTGGAGGTCAAGGATGGAGTTCTATCTCAAGACCAACATCAGTTTGTGGTTTGCCGTGAAGGAGGGCTTCATCCTTCCAAGAGATGGTGAAGGAAAAGAGCTAGACTTCTCCATATGGTCAGCTGAGCAAATCAAAAGGGGAGAAGCAGATGCTAAGGCTGTGGTCACCTTGCAATGTGGGATGACAAAGGACCAACTCATCAAAGTTGGTCCCTTTACAAGTGCAAAGGACCTATGGAACAAAATCTTTGAGCTCCATGAGGGAACTCAAGACACCCGGAGAGCCAAGAAGGATTTGCTTCTCAGCCAACTCCAGAACTTGACAATGGGAGAAAAAGAAACTGTAAGTATGCTTCATTGTCGGTTCAAAGAAATCATCAATGGCTTGCATTCCATCAATGAAAAGGTGGAAAACCGAGACTTAGTGAGGTACATTCTAAAAGCATTTCCTAGGAATGCCTTGTGGTCATCTATGGTGGATGCCTACAAGGTATCCAAGGATCTTTCAATCATTAAGTTAGAAGATCTATTTTGTGAAATGAAGTTGCATGAGATCTCTAACAAAAGTCCAAAGGAGAAAGATATTTCTTTAGTGGCAGGTGACAACAAGAAGAAGAAGGAAAAAGAGGAGGAGGACATCCACTGCCACGTGGCTCTAGTGGCACTAGAGGAGTCAAAGGAGGAAAGCGATAATGAATCAAGTAGCTCCTCAACCGCGCCTTCATCATCTTCGGGTGATGAAGAGGTAATTTCTCCCAAGTTAGATAAGTGCTATAGAGCTATCGCATGTTTAACCAAATTGTTAAAGAAATCTAAGAATAAGGTTAAGTCGTCGAAATTGGAAGTAGAAGAGTTGAAATTCTCTAGGGTGGAGGATATTAATGATTTTCATGAGAAATCATCTAAGGATGAGGATCTTGATCATTTGCATGTTAAAAATCTTGAGGATGAAAATAAGGGTTTGAAGGGTGAAATTGAAAACCTCAAGAATATTCTTGAGAAATTTTCAACAGTTCCAAAACCCTAGATATGATCTTAAACTCCCAAAGGGCGGTTTACAACAAGGCTGGTATAGGTTACCGACCTAAGGAGCCAACCTTTGTATCATTAATGTCAAGAACCCAATTTAGATCATCAAATGATTCTAGGGTTCAAAAAGTCAAAAAGAAAATGACTAAGGCATGGGTGCCTAAGTCTTTCATTGTAGATGCCTTAGGTCCCAAAATTTGGGTACCTAAAACCTCAATATTTAGAATTGTATAAGCATAAATTGAGGGGGGAGCATCTATCAACATAGGTTGTTGATAAGTGGTGCTCCAAACCCAAGGCTAAGGTTATACTAGTTTCAAAATAAGTCAACAAGCCTTGGAAATTGTTTTTATATATTGCATGAAGGGTTTAGATTCACACATAATTTGCTCTTGCCATGAATTGCTTAGATTAATTGGTTTTGTTGTTGCAATTTATATTTTTCTGCAAGTTATATGCCTTATCTCAAGGAACACAATTGCATATATGGTATACAATATCAATACATGATGAGGCATCAATAGACAAGGACATGAGCTCAAGGTTTAGACTTAGATTTTGCTTAAGGTATTTTGTTTGGTAAACATGATCAAGTATGCCATGATTTTCTTATGTGTGTCATAGAACATGGATCCATGCTAATTTTGGTTAAGAACAAGTATGGACACACTAGTTAGTACTAACTCAAAAATCACTATGAAAATCTCATAATACGTCATTAGACAAAGAACATGAGCTTAAAATTGTATAACTTAGTTGTTTATGTCTGATATGAATTGAATTATCAAAACTGATTGATATATACTTGATACTAATTTGATACAAGTGTGTTTTGAAAATTTGATCATATCTTTTGTTTCATGAGAACTGATCATGATTTGATATAAACATGTTTTGATATTCATGACATATATTTTGATTAGAAAATACTGATCATGCTCTGACACAAATCATGACATATATTTTGATTAAGGGAATCCTTAGAATCAAATGTATTACCTCTATGCTTTGACACAAATCATGTTGATCACTTTGGGAAATGATTTTTAGTTAAAAGAAACCCTTTAGGATCAAACGGATTACACCTGATTGTGTTAGGGTTTAGGAATGGCTGAGAATTGAAACAAATTCGATTTCAGAGTTTTTGAAATTGATTTCTGAAATTTGGAACTCAGAAAACATCCTGTGCCGAACCTGATTGGTCCACAGACCGATCAGGGATCCCTCTGATCGGTCCAGTGACCGATCAGACCAACTCTGATCAAGGAACTCCCAGATCGTTCCAAATTGATCCAAAACCTCCTCAAACCAATCAATTTTCATCGAATTGTATCAGATTACTTATTATACTGATACACACAAACATGATACAATCTAATTACAATTGAAATATACTTGATCTTCCATTGGTACAAACCTGGTACTAAGGGAGCACAAATTTGTTCAAGTGATACAAACCTAGTACTTAATAGTGATTTGATACAAAACTATGTTGGAATGTTCAAATTCATAAGAAAGAGTTTGTTGAGTCATGACTCTTGTTCTTAATGTCGTATTTCGGAATTGTTTCTGAAATATCGAATATTAATAGAGTCTACTCCCCGGTTATGGAATGCAAATTGTTAATGCAGTCTAATCAGGAACGTATCAGAGTTTCTGAAATTTTTCTGAAATCTGATCGCTCCCCAGACTAATCAGATATACTTCTGTATCATGTAATCAACAGACTTGGTTGGTCACGGAGACCAATCAGGACTATGTTTCAGATACAGATGCATTCCTTACTCGTCCTATGAAGCATATACGTATTTGACCATGATATACTTCTGTATATGTCTTCACATGGAAGTCCAAGTGTTAATGCAGTCCGATCTTGAACGAATCAGAATTATATGAATTTTTCTGAAAATTGATCGTTCATAGATAAATCAGAAATTTTTCTGTATCGATCATCAGTCTGATGGAACTGTGATAATTATTGTTATATGATGCATATACATTGTTGTCATGATACATTTATGGTATATGCTTCTCATATGCAATTCAAAAATCATCCTTTGACTTACTTGTCATATGAAACATATACATGCTTGACCATGATATTATTCTGTATATGTTTTCATATGTAATTCGAAATTTACCTTTGATTATTTTGGGTTTGGAGAGAGACCCTTGGTTGAGGGGGAGTTTGATGTTCAAACTTAATAACCATACCCTTTTCGATATTTGACAAAGGGAGAGAAAATGGTTGATTAAGTTTATGGTTATTATAGGGGGAGGATCATGATTCCCTTATGAGAATTGAACGGACTTCAATTGATTGATACCTAAACTTAAATCGGGTTGTCAAACAACAAAAAGGGGGAGATTGTTGATGCAGTCAGGCCCGGTTGTTGTTTTGGTGTTTGACAATGATTTAAGTTTGGTTGAATGAAATTCGGGTTAAGTCCAGGTGGATCTGGGAGATCGCACGCTGGCATAGAAAAAGTCCTAACTTGGAGGGTTAGGTGAAAAGTCCTAGTCTGGAGGGCTAGGTTTGATGGAAATCCCGGTAAGTGAAGCGGGGTCCTGGTGAGTGAAGCCAGGTGAGGAAAATCCCGGTGAGTGAAGTCGGGTCTTGGTGAGTGAAGCCAGGTGAGGGAAATCCCGGTGAGTGAAGCCGGATCCTGGTGAGTGAAGCCAGGTGGTTGAAATCCCGGTGAGTGAAGCCGGGTCCTGGTGAGTGAAGCCAGGTGGTGGAAATCCCGGTGAGTGAAACCGGGTCCTGGTGAGTGAAGCCAGGTGGTGGAAATCCCGGTGAGTGAAGCCGGGTCCTGGTGAGTGAAGCCAGGTGATGGAAATCCCAGTGAGTGAAGCCGGGTCCTAGTGAGTGAAGCTAGGTTGAAATCCCGGTGAGTGAAGCTGGGTCCCGGTGAGTGAAGCCGGGTGACTGAAATCCTAGTGAGTGAAGCTAGGTTGAAATCCCGGTGAGATGCCGGGTCCCGGTGAGTGAAACCGGGTGACCGAAACCCTGGCGAGTGAAGTCAGGTCCTAGCTTGGAGGGCTAGGTTGAAGTCCCAGTGAGTGAAGCTGGGCATGGCACGAGTCAGAGAAGGGTTGGAGGCTTGTTCTCGTGACTTAGAGTGCATTTAGGCTTGCCTGGATCGGTCTGGTGACCGATCAGGGAAGTTGGCACGGTGCTCCTTCCTGGATCGGTCTGGTGACCGATCCAACGATGACTGATCGATCTGGTGACCGATCAGGGAGTATGCGTTTCACCCATTGCTTTGCTCCTGATCGGTTTGGTGACCGATCAGGGAGCAAAATAGTGAGGTTGAGTTCCCCTGCTGATATACTCCTGATCGGTCTGGTGACCGATCAGGATCACTGTGCAGATCGTTCTGGAGAATGATCCAGCTTCGCGAGTTCCTCACTAAGATCGATCAGGACGGAGCCTGATCGGTCTGGGCATGATCTGACCGGTCGAGTGACCGATCAGGAGGCTCCCTGATCGGTCAGGTGACCGATCAGGAGGTTTGGACTGCGAAGTTCAGAAATCACCCTATAATGGGGTGGATCGTTCCGATGATCGATCCACAACCTGGGATCGGTCTGGTGATCGATCCAGGAGATTCCCAAAGAAGTCGCGATTTCTGATTGAGCGTTGGGGATCGATCAGGACGGAGCCTGATCGGTCTGGACCGAGCCTGATCGGTCTGGTGACCGATCAGGAGGCTCTCTGATCGGTCAGGTGACCGATCACTTTAATTCAAATACGCTGTCAGAAGTCTGTTTTCACTGCCGATTCTCTGCTACTTGCTGATTTCTTTTTGATGTGCATTGCTAAGCCTCTGATGAAGTGTGCAGGTGATAGCAGGTGATTCAAACACTCAAGGAGAGTCAATGGGAGGCTTTCCTTGGAGCAGGTTTGGATCGATTATGTTTTCAGGTCTCAACGTCTGGCGCAACTGGCAACTGACGAAGGCGCGGCTGGCAACTGGCGGAGGCTCAGCTGGAGGAGTGTCCAGTGGACTGAGTGCTCAGAGAGGTCAGTGGGTCAGGGTGTGAGTCAGTGGTGCTGATGGAGTTGGCGACGTTGAGCTGGAGCTTAAGAGACAAAGCTGGATGCAGAGGAGATGAGGCGAGACAGACAGAAAACTTGGGAAGTTGTTGCTGGGCTGTGTTCGTGCTCTCTGTTGCTTTGTTCTTGAGCGATCTTGTTGCATTCCTGTGAGAGCTTTGTGAGCTTGTCTTCTCGAGTGTCTCTGTGCTTAACTTGTATCTTCTTGAGATCACTTGTGGAGAGATTTCTCCACCGAGAAGGAGGCTACTACTATCCGGAGTTCACCGGGGCTTGATCTGCCGACGATCAAGGGATCGCCCACCTTACGGGCACGCCAAGGAGTAGGGCAAGTTATCCCCGAACCTTGTAAACGATCCTTGTTAGCGATCCTTGGTTTGTATTCTTTGTTTCTGCATTTCTGTTAAGATTGTTTCTCTGCATATGCTTTGTTTCCGCTGCTGCTAACTTAAGTGCAGAGAAAGATTTCAAAGAGCAAGTTTTGTGTCCGACTAGATTCACCCCCCCCCCCTCTCTAGCCATCCCGTTCCCAACAAATATTGCTTGGCACAATCTTTTTGATGGTGTCAAAGGGGGAGAATTGAAAGGTTTAAGTTAGAATTTAACTTGATTCTTTATGTTTGTGTAAAAATTAAAAATCATGTGTTAAGACATAGGTTAAGGGGGAGGATGTTGTTGGAGCAATCTATGGTCCGAAGTGACCATGTGTTTTAATGTTTGGGCAAAGGGTTTAAGTTAGGTTCACCCTTGTGTTTGATATGTGTATTTGAGTGTGCAGGTTTGCAGGGTACACATGGACTTAGCTGGACGGCTTCGGGTTCGGTGAAGGATGGCATGAGGAGACAAGTCGTGAGCTTGTATGCATCCGAGGGACCGTGGACAAAGCAGGAACGATGAGCCGAGGGAAGCGAACTTCGAGGCATACGCGAAGGATGGCATGAGAACGAGCCACGGGTTTGTATGCATCCGAGGGACGAGAGCCAAAGACGAAGAAGGCTTGAAGGCAACAGGTCGAGGCTATTGGATGTGTTGGGACCGGGTGCATGTTGACATGGATGTGGGTTCGTAATTTTAAAATTAATTACGTGCAGCGGAAGGTTTAGCATAAATAATTTCTCAAATTATTTAACCACACATCTAAGCATGCAACCTTATGTTGTGTAGACATGATCACACATTAAAAATTTTGCAGAAAGTAAACTAATTTACTTAATACCTCGCGTAACTCGAAGGAAGGGATGAGATCCAACCGTAAACGTCCCTTGGAAAACCGCCTCTATTCGCGTCCACGCCGAGTTTTCTTCGGGATGACTTCGTAAAGCCACGAGTTTCGTGCCAACAAGAACTACTAGATTCTCCAAAGGCACGACAAGAATACCAAGAGAGAGATGGGAAGACTAACCACCCAACGAAGAACGGAATCAAGATTCCGGGAGGAAGGAAGGAGTTGCGCCCGCTTCTTCTTCTTCTTCGGCAGCTGCTTGGTGGTGGCTGAAACTCACGGCAAAAGGGGTGTCCTTTAGGGCCGGTGGCACTAGAGGAGGGAGAGGGAGAGAGGGAGAGAGAGAGAGGGCTTATTCCTTGATCTCTTAGATTGATTTCCAAGCCTTGCCTTGGTTCCTTTATATAGTAGCCTTTCAACCGCCAAGTCTCCTTTTTATGGAATACATTTTCATAAGAAATTTATCATATAAATTTTTCTATGAATTATTCCATCATGCCAAGTTTTTATCATAATTTAATTTATAATAAAAACAACCATGTCTCCCTTTTCTTTATGGAATAAAATTTCATAAGAAATTTATTATATAAATTTTTCTTATCATGGAAAATCAATTCATAATTGATTTTATAAAATAAAATAAACTATTCAAGTTTATTTTAATTTCCATGAAAATAACAAACCAAAACCTTGGTTTATAAAATTTATATTATCCATAATGTTATAAAACAAACCACGCTTGGTTTATTTTATAACTTGAACCAAATAATTTGGTTCTCCCTTTTGATGTGGCCGACCAAACAAAGATGGTGGGGACCCTCTTTGGCCGGCCAAACCCAAGCCAAGACCATATGAATTAAACTCATTTAATTTGTCCAATAAGTTTTCAAAAGACTTAGCCATTTTATGCTTTCGATGCGTCTCTGAAAAATTCAGATTCAACTTATCTCTCTTGATCGGAAAATCCAATTTTCAACTCGTTTTAAATGCCTCGGATTACTCGTAGTGCGTGTGACTAAATAGGCTTTCGATTTATGTTGGCCGTCTATAATCAACCAATTATAGAACGATCATGAGTGGCACCTAGTAGTACATCATGATCCCCAATTAATCGAAAAATCAACGGTTGACCTCAGAAATGATTCTGAAACCCTTCAGCAGCTATAATGAATCGTGCCTCATTCCCTTCACCATCTTATACCCACTTGGTTCAGGACACGGTCTATGTGTGTCAGTCCCCACTAGGCTGACTACGTCACACCTAGCCCAAGCAATGTCTTTCTCGTCCAACGGATTCTAATTACTCTCATGTATCTGAGAGATTCATACTTTGAGCATGTGATGCTCTGGCCAGAGGCTTCGAGTAACAATCCGACGATAGGCCTTGGGTATACATCTCCTCGCAAGGAGTGGTGAATCCTTTGTAGGTTGTTCAAACATCTTCGGGCACTTCGGCTTATACCCAATCATCCTGGGTCCACACCTCCTTGGAGATGCTTGCTTAAGATGTCAAAGTATAAGTCTTCATGACCAAGATGACTTGAACACCGCAAGTCAAAGGAACATCGCACTTAAGCTGCAGTAAGAACTTCATTGACATATCTATATGTAGATTACCATATGAAGTTTTACAGCCAGTCACTCCAATGAACTAGTTCCCTTAACTAGCATTCATGTTTATCTCCGGACATCCTAATGTCACCAGCCAGTGAGAATCAGCTGATTAGAGAATAACCCATGCGAGTCTCAACAGAATTGATAGTGTCCGTATTTATCAATTCATTGACTAGGGACAATTTCAATACTTCACAATTGCACATGTAGAGAAAATCACTAGTTGTGAATTCATCACAAATTCTCTCATGTTGTGAATTGTATTGCGGACATTCAGTAAATGAGTTTAAGATCTCAATCAAATACACAAACATGTATACTCAAATAGTGAATATTCATTTATTAAAATAAATGATTACAATCATAAGGCGATTGCCTTAGGACACTTCTCTCATATTACTAACAGGATGGAGGGACCGTGGACAAAGCAGGAACGATGAGCCGGGGGAAGCGAACTTCGAGGCATATGCGAAGGATGGCATGAGAACAAGCCGCGGGTTCATATGCATTCGAGGGACGAAAGCTAAAGTCGAAGAAGGCTTGAAGGCAACAGGTCGAGGTTGCTGGAAGGGTCAGCTAAGTCATGAGGGTCTGAGTGCTGAAAGAATTGTACTCGGGAAGGGAAACCCTAGGTTTAGGGGTAGAGCAGTCGACTGATGCTTGGATCAGTCGACTGATGAAGTGCACAGAAAGATCAATCGACTAATCTTAGGTGCAGTCGACTGGTGTCAGCTGGAATTCGAACGTTGGGCTGTAACGTTCGAATCCAAGTGGACCAGTCGACTGGTGCTGGCACCAGTCGACTGGTAACGACTGTTTTCAACCTTGAGCTCTATTTAAGAAAGCTCGGTTTGGCTAGAAAAAGGTTGACGAAATAAGCTTTTTTAGAACTTATTAGTTGTCTCCAAGTACTCAGGGATTGTCAAGAGTTTGTGGTGAGGTTTTTCCACCCACAAGGTGTTAGATGTGTATAGTAAAAGACTTGCTCTTTTTATATATATGATCATCTATATTTTGAGAAGAGAATCACAACAACACTAAATGCGTGTTTACATTAGTATATGCATAAAAGTCCAATACTGTGCACTATAGATGACATGGTGTGTGGTGACATACGAAAGATCGTGTTATCAGTTCCTTGTATAGTATAAGCAAGAGGCTCACAACCGAGATGGAGTTGGACAAACCATCGGGATGGTTGTAGTATAATTAGGTGTGGTTTGTCTTGATCATAGACTTACACTAGTGTGCTTTGTGTGCATTGAGCAGGACTAAAACCAGAGGTCATCCAATTTGTACTAACTTGATAATTGGATTAGACCTCGGATTTATTATGGAGTACAATCCCTGAATCCCGATATAATAATGGGCACGTATTATTAATATTTATTTTTTTGATTTACTAATGAGCGAGATTTATTCTGTTAAATCGATAGACCCAGTAAGTTGGGAAATAATATTAATTATATGGTATGCCGTTGATTATTGACAGAATCCGTGTCCCGGTGAGTTGGGATGATGATGCCCCCTTGATGAGCTCATAAGGATCATCATGTTAAACCCTGTAGGTGGATTTCATCCAACATGATGATAAGGTTGAGTGGTACTAGTCAAGGAGCCAGAAGTCGATTAATTAAAAGTGTCAGTAATTTAAATTAATCGACAGACATTCGATATCTTAAACACGGGGAGATAGATGACTCATAATAGGTGGAGCCCATATGAAAATATGGGGGTTGGTGAGGAAGTTCAATGGAGATCCTTTAGTGGAATGGATCTTCATTAATGGATTGGTTTTAGATCCATTAGTGGGCCAAAACCTAAATCCTTCTATTGGTCCCTACCTTATCCCTATATAAACCCCATGGGATCATGAAACCAAGGCTTAATGATCCAATTAATCAACCCAAGGCCTCTCTCCTCTCCTCTCTCCTTTTCTCTCTCCTAGGGCTTATGGTCGGCGCAAGAAAAGGATACCTTCCCCTTCTCTTTTCTTTCTTCTTCCTCCACTATCTCTTGGCCGAAGCTAGCATAGACAAGGAAGGGACCTCCTCTTCCTTTTGTGGTGCTCGGCGGCGAGAGAGGGGTGGTCGGCAGCCGGTGGGAGGTGGCGCAAGGTGGACTTGTGGCGGCGCTGCAAGTTTGGAGTGGTGGAGGTTTTCGACCAGGTTTGGGTTGGAGCGAAGCTTTATTCTCTCCTTCATCCTCCTCATTACCTTCCTCCTTTGGACTGCCTTGTGGTCGGCGTGAGCTTGGAAGCTCTCAGTGGCCGGCGGCGCAAGGAATAGGGGAGAAGGTCGGCGGTTTCCAAACCCTAGGGTTAGGGTTAGGGTTTGGCTTTGGCGTGAAGATGTCATTCTTTGGAGAGCCTTGGTGATCCTGGTTCTCTGTAGCTCGTCGCCCACACGACGTCCGGGAGGGGAGGGACATAAGGTAGAAGGCTATGAGATAAAGAAAGGTATAACTCTCTTCCTTGACTCCTTATTTCGTCTCGTCATTTCATGTGAAAAATTAATTGATTATTGTGTTTTATTAATTATTAATTAATTAATATTCAATAATTAATTAATTGGATCCCGATTATAAACACAAAAACTGGCGATCCACTCGTCGTCTTTTCCGCGGTCGTTTGGTTAGGAGAATTACAAGGCTCAATCATTGTGATTGGCCAAGTTGTAATTCATACCAAACGATACGATGATGAGATGGTCGTTCGGAGATGGGTCTCCATTCGGATTAAATTTTTTAATTCGTAGACATGGAGAGGTCTCTCAAGGACGACCAAGTTTTCGCTAGGGAAACCCGCCAAGCCATACCCATCACAAGGAGCGACAAGAGCTAGCCGGAGGTCTTCCAAGGACTTATCCGCCGACGGATTGGGATCGTCCACCTTACGGGCAACCGTGGAGTAGCAGCTTTATCTCCGAACCACGTAAATCAGTTTGTCTCTCCTAGTTGTTGGTTTTAGTTATTTGTTATTCCGCTTGCGCACTAACAATGTATAGGAAGAGAACCGCGATCGAAGTGGGTGAATGACTATTCACCCCCTCTAGTCGTACGTCAAGGTCCCAACAAGTGGTATCAGAGCCAGGTTCGCTCTTGTTGGAATAACCGCCAAAAGAGCAAAGGTGCTAGAGAAAGATGGATTCGGAAGGTCCGCTTGGATGGGATACTCGGATCTCACCTCCATACGATCGAGATGACTTTAATTATTGGAGGAAGCAGTTGGAGACGTGGTTCCAAATGGATTGGGACCATTGGACCGCATTGGAGGTTCCATTTGAAGCTCCAACGGATAAGAAGGGAAAGTGCCTTCGATCTCGGTATTGGACCAACGATTAAAAGGAGGAAGCGGAGGCAGACAAGGAGGTAACTAGAATTGTGTTAAATTCATTACCTCCACATATTGTGTCACATGTAGGAGAATACAAGAATGCATATGAGCTATGGAGAAAGGTGATAGCTCTACATGAAAATTCAACACAAGGACAAGAAGGAGAGGAGCCCAAGGAAAAGGGGTCATTAGTCTAAGAGAAGGAGAATGACCAATCAGAAGTTATATCAAGTTCAACATCAGAAGAGGAGAAAGTGGAATCGTTCACATCCTCAAGTGAGGAAGAAATAGAAGAAGTCTCCACTTCAAGGATTGAGGGGGAGGAGAGACCATCCTCAATACCGGAGCAAGAAGAAGCTTCCACCTCCACCAAGGCAAAGTCAAAGGACCACTTTATTTGCTTTGGGTGTAATGAAAAGGGGCACTATAAGGACAAGTGTCCAAAGGGTAAGAAAAAGGAGGTAAACCCTAAACCTAAGTCAATTTCTTTAAATTCTAACATGGGTTGTAAGGAAAAGAAAGAGAAGAAGAAGCATGTAAGGTGCTTCACGTGTGGTGAGCTAGTATACTACCACACCAAATGTTCAAGGAAAGGAGAATTCAAGAAATTAGAGCATTTGAGGAAGTGGGAAAAGAAGGAGAAGAAGAAAAGCTCACATCAAGGGGGAGCTACAAAGGTAAGGGAGGTAATCCCTAGCTTTAGATGTAATTCAAATTCCTCCATGCATGTTAGAAATAATGTCAATTATTTACCCATGGATAATTTTGGATTTAAATATCATGATAGGAGTAGGGTTAATATTGTAGATCAAAACCCTAGAAAAATCATGCATCATGATAAATCCAAGACCATTAGATCTAAGGACCAAGGCATGAATCCCAAGAAAGGGAGACATATGCCTAGACAAATGGGTAGGTCTTGAAACGTCCAAGGAGGACATGTGGATTCTAGGGTTGAGAACCTAGAGAGGGAAAATCAAGCTTTGAGGGTAAAGCTTGATAAATTAGAAAAACCCCTAGACAGATTCACTATTGGATCTAAGGGTTTAGGTATGGTGTTGGGTAGTCAAAAACTCAACAATGATAGATCGAGTCTAGGATACCGATCTAAGTTCTCCAATGCTATGGAGAAGTCATATGCAAGGGTGCAATATGACTATAACAAGAGGAAGTCCAAAAATGGCAAGGGGATGTCATTTAAAAACAAGAAGAAAGTCTTAACTAAGGACAATGAGTCCAAGGTTAAGAAGGTTAAGGTTGTAGGTCAAAAGTCACCGGAGGTACACCGATGTGGCCTTGTGTTTATAAATGAGTCATCGAGGGAGGTGGCTAAGGCTAAGAGCTCAAGGGGGAGCTCTAAGAGCTAAGGTGGGACCCATGGTAAATAGATCTCGAGAGGATTTCTCCCGGAAGTCTAGATGGACCATAGAGTGTGCCAAAGGATGTAGAGACGGATTTGAGTCTCAATTCTAGGGATTTGACACATTAGATTTGAGTATCATGCATAAAATATGACATTGGGGGTCATATAGCATGGAAGTTGATTTTTGATGTGTAGATGCCATATAAACCAATGCTAGAGATACATTGTGATTTGGTATGGGCAGAGACATCAAGAGGAGGTCAAAACTAGGACTTTAGGTCAAGGTTCAATTGAACCATTTAGATAGTTTTGGGTTTTGTGTCAATCTTGGGATTGGTGATAGATATATGTTTGAATGTATTTTCCCCAAGTAGACACGAGTACCACAAACCTCTCCACAAAATTTGAGAATTTTTAAAAATTTGTGGAATTTTCGGTGCATTTCTGAAATTGGGTCAGAAATGTTAAAAAAAGTAGTCTTCAGGGTACCAGTCGACTGGTTTAGGGGGAGTCAATTGGTAACAGTGCTGTCGGAGAGAGCCTAACTACTGTATGATTTTTTGATGGGGATCAGTCGACTGGTAATTATCGTAGTCGACTGATATAGGCTGAAATTGTTTTTCAATAATCGAAAAGTGTATTAATGATGTAAAACAAGTGTATAATCTTAGGGGGGGTTAATACATTTTGTTTATGATCATTAGAGGTTAAAGGATCTAATAAGAGGGAAATTGTTGAAGTCCTTTTGATGTGTGGCAAAGGGGGAGAAGTGTTGGGTTTAAGTGGAAAACCAAACACGTCTTTGCAAGAAATCTTAGGTCAAGAGGGAACTTAGGTAAAGGGGAGCATTGTTGCTCATTTGGTGGCAAAGGGGGAACCTTGGAAAGGTTCTTAAAAAGCCTTTGTAAGTCCAATATAGGGGGAGCCTTGGAGAGGTTCTCAAAAAGCTCATTTTGGTAAAAGTCCTAGACTCATTGGGGAGGTTTAGGTGTGGGGATGCCTTGTGATAGGATCCATGCATGTTTGCTTTGTATACGCATTGGCGGTATAAGTTCAAGGTGAAGTCTTGGCAACGTAAGTCCAAATGGTTATTAGCATTGTATTTGCTATTTGTTTTTCCCTAACTTAAACGTATTGCCAAACATAAAAAAGGGGAGATTGTTGGAGCAATCTATGGTCTGGAGTGACCATGTGTTTTGATGTTTGGGCAAAAGGTTTAAGTTAGGTTCACCCTTGTGTTTGATATGTGTATTTGAGTATGCAGGTTTGCAGGATACACATGGGCTTAGCTGGACGGCTTCAGGTCCAATCAAGGATGGCATGAGGAGATAAGCCGTGGGCTTGTATGCATCCGAGGGATCGTGGACAAAGAAGGAACGATGAGTCGAGGGAAGCGAACTTCGAGGCATACACGAAGGATGACATAAGAACAAGTCACGGGTTCGTATGCATCCGAGGGGCGAGAGCCAAAGACAAAGAAGGCTTGAAGGCAACAGGTCGAGGCTGCTGGATGGAGGGACCGTGGACAAAGCAGGAACGATGAGCCGAGGGAAGCGAACTTCGAGGCATACACGAAGGATGGCATGAGAACGAGTCGCGGGTTCGTATGCATCCGAGGGACGAAAGTCAAAGTCGAAGAAGGCTTGAAGGCAACAGGTCGAGGCTGCTGGAAGGGTCAGTTAAGTCGTGAGGGTCCGAGTGCTGAGAGAATTGTACTCGGAAAGGGAAACCCTAGGTTTAGGGGTAGAGCAGTCGACTGATGCTTGGATCAGTCGACTGATGAGTGCACAGAAAGATCAGTCGACTGATCTTCGGTGCAGTAGACTGGTGTTGGCTGGAATTCGAACGTTGGGTTGTAACGTTCGAATCCAAGTGGACCGGTCGACTGGTGCTGGCACCAGTCGACTGGTAACGACTGTTTTCAGCCTTGAGCTTTATTTAAGAGAGCTCGGTTTGACTGGAAAAAAGTTGACGAAATAAACTTAGATAGAGCTTATTAGTAGTCTCCAAGTGCTCAGGGATTGTCAAGTGTTTGTGGTGAGGTTTCTCCACCCACAAGTAGCGACAAGAGCTAGCCGGAGGTCTTCCGGGGACTCATCCACCGACGGATCGGGATCATCCACCTTACAGACAATCGTGGAGTAGGAGCTTTATCTCTGAATCACGTAAATTAGTTTGTCTCTCCTAGTTGTTGGTTTTAGTTATTTGTTATTCCGCTTGCGCACTAACAACGTATAGGAAGAGAACCGCGATCGAAGTGGGTGAACGACTATTCACCCCCTCTAGCCGTACGTCAAGGTCCCAATAGATGCATGTTTATGTGTCTTAATATACTATGCTTTTAATTTTCAATTGTTATCTTTGTACCTAACTTAAACATATTATCACATATCAAAAATGGGGAGATTGTTGGTGCAATCAACCCAAGTTTGATTGGATAGATCATGAGTTTTGATGTGTGTGTCAATATGATTAAGTTAAGTGTTCATGTTGATTTTATGTGTGTGTTTGAGTCTTGCAAGACTTAATGAACCAACCACACATGAGGAATAACGGAGTGAAGCATCCGAGGGACGAGAGTCGAAGGAAGAGGACTTTAAAGGGTGAGCAGAGGAAGTAGACTTCCAACGCATACACGAAGGATGACATGGAGACAAGCCACGGGCTTGCCAGCGCATCCGAGGAACGAGAGCCGATGGAAGAGAACTTCAACGGGCAAGTCATGGAAGTGGACTTCAAGGCATACGCGAAGGGTGAACTCCAGAGATGTTGAGATTGAACTTGTAAGTAGGGCAGTCGACTAGCAAGGGAATCAGTCGACTGTCACTACTGAGAGCGCACTATAGCAGTAGATTGGATCTTTCTGTTAGGTCGAACAGCCGGAAGCAGTCAACTGACCCTGGGGGTAGTCGATTAGTCTGTTTGAAATTCAATCGTTGGCTGGACACCAGTCGACTGCCCCAGTCGACTGGTGTCGGGTCTGAGTTGTTTGTTAACAACTCTCTCCTCTATTTAAAGAGGAGCTTGAGACTTGAGATAGGTTAACTCTTTAGTATGATATCTTTGCTCAAGTATTCAAGTGCTCGAGCTCCAAATCTTTCCTCTTCCTCCTAAATCCAAGCTCACATCTTGTAAGGAGGAAGAAGCATTGCGAGAGGTTGTTTTCCACCGAGAAGGAGAAAGAATTAGCTGGAGATTGCTGGGCCGTGATCCACCGAAGGATCAAGGTTTCGTCCACATCAAGGACATGTCGGGGAGTTGGAGTAAACAATCTCTGAACCATGTAACTGGTAAAGTGTTAGCCTTGTTTTAATTGATAGATTAAGTTTCCGCTTGCGCTAATGATTGTAGGAAGAAAGTGAATTCGGGTAACAAAGCTATTCAACCCCCCTCTAGCTGACACAACGATCCCAACATAGATATCATATAAACCAATGCTAGGGATGCATTGTAGTTTGGTATGGGCAGATACATCAAGAGGAAGCCAAAACTAGGACTTTAGGTCAAGGTTCAATTGAACCATTTAGCTAGTTTTAGATTTTGTGTTAATCTTGAGATTCGAGATATGTACATTTTTAAATGTATTTTTTCCAAGTAGACACGGGTACCACAAATCTCTCCACAAAATTTAGAAATTTTTGAAAAATTATAAAATTATTAGCGTATTTTTGAAATTGGGTTTAGAAATATTGAAATGTCAATTTTAGGGTGTTAGTCGACTTGTGCAGAGGGGCAGTCGACTGGTAACAGTGCTTTCTAGAGTGAGAAAGCTTCTGTGAGATTTTTTTGATAGGGATCAGTCGACTAGTAACTGTCTCAGTCGACTGATACATGTTGAAACTGTTTTCAGTAAAGTCGAAAAGTGTCCTAATGATGTTAAACATGTGTATAATTTTATGAGGGGGTAATATACAATGTTTATTATTATTAGAGATTAAAGAATTCAATAATTGGGATATTGTTAGAGTTCTTTTTTATGTGTGGCAAAATGGGAGAAGTGTTAGGTTTAAATGAGAAACCAAATACACATTTGTATGAAATTCTAGCTCAAGGGGGAGTGTAGGTGAAAAGGGAGCTTTGTTGCTCATTTATTGGAAAAGAGGGAGCCTTATGATAGGTTCTTAAAAAGTCCTTGGTAAGTCCAAGTGTAGGGGGAGTCTTGGCCCTTAGGATAAGTTCTTAAAAAGTCCTTTGGTAAAATATCTAATTGATGGAGAGTTTAGGTGTTTGGGAATCTTGGTGATAGAATTCCATACATGTTTGCATTTACATTTGTATTGACATATGCATTCATGGTATAAATCCAAGTGTGTAGCATTGGTAACATAAATCTAAATATTTTTAGCATTGTGATTTGCTATATATTTTCCCTAACATAAACGTATTATCAAATATCAAAAAGGAGAAGATTGTTAAGATAATCCTGATGGTCTATAGGACCATGTGTTTTGATGTTTGAGCAAAGAGTTTAAGTTAGGTTCACCCTTGTCTTTGATATGTGTATTTGAGTGTGCAGGTTTGCAGGATACACATATGACTCAGTTTGATGGCTTCGGGTTCGGTAAAGGATCGTGCATTCGAGAGATCGTAGACAAGGCAACAACGATGAGCCGAGGGAAGTACACTTCGAGGCATATGCGAATGATAGCATGAGGATAAGCTGCGGGCTTATATGCATCTGAGGGATGAGAGTCAAAGACATATGCAAGGATGACATAGAGACGAGCCACGGGCTAGTATGCATCTGAAGGACGAGAGTCAAAGCGAAGAAGGCTTGAAGACAATAGGTCAAGGCTGCAAATGAATAGTCAAATGAGTCGTGAGGGTCCGAGTGCGAGTGAAATGTACTCAGGAAGGGAAACCCTAGGTTTAGGATTTGGTCAGTCGACTAGTATGGGATCAGTCGAATAGTTGAGCGCACAGATAGATCAGTTGATTGATTTTCTGTGTAATCGACTGGTATCGACTAGAATTCGAACGTTGGGTTGTAACGTTCGAATTCGGCTAGAGTGGTTGACAGAGGTTGACACCAATCAACTGATAACGAGCAAATCAATATAAGAGTTATATTTAAGATAATTCAGGATATTTGGCCCAAGCTGACGAAATAAGCTTCGTTAAAGCTTATTAGTAGTCTTCTTGTGCTCTAGAGTTCTTGTGCGAGTTTGTGGTGAGATTTCTCCACTTACAAGAAGGTTGAGCATTGCTGGAGGTTTTTCGGGGAGTCATCCACCGACAGATGGGGATTGTCTACCTTACGGACAGCTGTGGAGTATGAGCCCCATCTCCGAATCACGTAAATCTACGTGTGTTTGCGATTTGATTTCCTTTTGTTAGTTTAGTTTATTTTGTATTCTGTTGCGCACTAACAAAGTGTAGGAAGAACCGTAATTAGTGGGTGATCGACTATTCACCTCCTCTAGCCGAGTCCTAGATCTCCAACAGATGAGAGTTATAGAGATGAGAATATTAAGGTGGGTGTGTGGACATACGAGAATGAACAAAATAAAAAATGAGAGTATTAGAGAAAAAATCAGAGTTGTATCTATTAAGGAAAAATTTTGAGAGACACGGTTAAGATGATATGAACATATACTTAGACAACCAATTAGGATATATGAAAATATGATAAATACGTACATCAAACGAGGAAGATGAAAATAAAAAAAGACTTAGTTAATAATAATAAAATAAAATAAAATTTATTTTATATAGACGATCATTTAGTAACAGATAGAGTCTAATAATATAAAAAAATTTATATAGTCGATTTTATTTAGTGGGATAAAACTTAATTATTATTGTTATAGTAGTATTAATTATTAAAATATTGAATGTTCAAAACTGAGTAGGCGATACATTAACGAACTACAGTAAGAGAACGAAGTGACCTTGATATATATAAAATTTATATTCAACTACATCGTTCACATGCTTTAAAATTCTTCATGTTTAGGGATATTTTTTGTGCAAACAAGTGTCAAGACCCAAAACGAGATTCTTCCTTCGAAAAGTTTATTTTACATTTTTAATTTATTCCACTTATGGGAAGAAAGACATTGGATTTTTAAGGATTATTTCGTCTAACCAGGCTATGCAGCAAGCCTTGCAATTGCAAGAGCAAATTTAATCCACTGTCAATTTGTTTGAACCGCCATCTTGTCGTTCTAGTTTATTAAATATAATTGACCCATTAAGCTGGTTCAATTTGCCCACACAAAATTTTTTCCTTAGTCGCCTAGCTAGGTTGAACGACTCAATTTTTTTGAACAATGATAGAGAGAGTAAAAA
This sequence comes from Boesenbergia rotunda, assembly GCA_024364735.1. NCBI lineage: Eukaryota > Viridiplantae > Streptophyta > Magnoliopsida > Zingiberales > Zingiberaceae > Boesenbergia > Boesenbergia rotunda. Next base: position 422,018 of record JAGFNQ010007938.1, read on the forward strand.
TGAGAGAGTGAAAACCATAGTGAATGATGTGGTATGACATGACATTTTATATGCACACGTTCGATTATCGCTTGGACACCATTGACGACCTTCGGCCGCCGCCCCGAATCACACTATACTCTGGGGGGCACGGTGAACCCGTCAGAGATCGTGCATGCAAGATGCCACATTATTCACTATGATTTTTACTCTCTTATTTTTACTCTCCCAATCATTATTCTTTTTTTTTTACTCATTTAATCTACCTAGTTAAGCCAACCCACGACACTTTCACGAATCCCACCCAACAAGGTCGAATTTTGCCCAACTTATTTCACCTCTTAAATCATTTTGTAATACTTGATTTATGATAAAGTCACGTACTAGCTATATTATCCAAGTTAATAGTCCTCATGATTTACCTCTTCTATATTAATTCTAATATGGATTGACAAAGACATTGAAAGACGAATGAATCATCTTTTGTCACCTTAATTTCTCCCCTACCCAATTAAATTAAATTCAATCATCTAGTCAATCATACCTACACAATTTTAATTTTTGCCCTCACGGTTCTACCTGTATGAATAGTTACTATAATAGTTTTCAAAATCAATTCTCAATAAATATAAAATATCTTATTAAATATTTCATCTCTCACAGGTAAAAGATCATTGTGCTAAAATAATATCCCTATAATTTATTTATCTATATCTAATCAGACGATACTAGATCATCTGAGATAAACATCATCACCTTTGCTCCCAAATCTATCCAAATATTTTGAGATCAATGTAGGTTCCCAAGCCACTTGACATATTATATTCAATCAACCAGTCGATCATATCTAGCTCAATTTTAGATTTTGAAATCGACTAGTAACATTATATATATTAGGGATCTTGTATTAGCAAACCTAAGATCTTCAGATCTGGATGTACATGCACTCACAGAAACTGAAGCTCCTGAACAAGTCTAAAGTTTTTAACACGGATGCTAAGAAAGTACAAGTATCCAAGTCCACAATCACCATAAAATTGTAAGATGTGGCCTCATTTACAGTCTAGTCGCATGTGGCTCATCATCAATCATTCTTTTTCGTCTTCGCCATATCTGTTCCAATATATGGTTCAACACTGTAAGCATATTGCTGGAATACAGAGAAGACAACCATCTCGAGAATCACCAATACATTTTGTATGGCTTCCTGGATATGTTCTATATCCAGCCAGAAATGATGAGATTGAATCACTCCTACCGCCGATAACACTTCAAGTGCAGTTCCCTGACCAGCAGTATAAACTAATTGTCATCACTGTTAAAGAAAGAATGATAAAATCTGGCAGAGCACAAAATCTTAACAAGGACAAAATGGCGATGGTATTGTAACTAACTCAACAATGGATTTGAATGTTACATAATGACGGCTTCAACATGGCAACATGGAATGGATAATATTTCCAGGAAATTCCAACGCTCTAATTCTTCAAACCAAAACGTCAGTTGAGAGACACTCAGTGTATCGAAGTAAGTTTGACTCAGCACATCTATGGACAAGCTTTTTTTGGTGTTTCAGGACTATGTAAATAGATCAAGCATTCAATACAGCTTGTTGAACAACCAATAAGGCTGTCAAGCTAGATTTCGAATGGAGTTGAGAATGATAAAAAAATTTAGTATGTGTTTGTTCATCATTCTCACAAAAATGCATCTGCATCCTTACGATATAAATCTCAATCTTCATAAACTTTAATTCTAGATGACACAATAAAAGTGTCAAGAGTCTAATCTAACTGACATCTTAGAGATCGCCTATATGGATCTTTTGTGCATTCCACAGAAACATAAAAGCAGGGCAAACACCGCCAACTTTTGTTGGTTTAGAATGTGTCTCAAGCTGAATAGAAAAGCAATGAGATACTAATGAACATCTTAAACAAGAGCTTGTTATTATGGCCACAGAAAAATTAAAGCAGGTCAAAGCCGTTTAATAATAATTCTCAGGTTGAAGACTCTACTTCTACCATCTTTTCATCTCTGTATGTCTTTTCTATATTTCCTAAACTCACAAGTCGCAGATTCCGCTCCTATGCCTAGTTCATCTCCACACATGGACACAAATTACTATCCATCAAGCTCCCCTTTGAGCAATCCACAAGCACCACCATTGCCTTGTCTTGTATATCCACTCAAATGATTCCTATTCCGAACTCTTTCAAGCAAACAATAAAAATTGTAGCATGGAGTCAGATCATGATAGAGTAGCAACATTGAAAATCATACTTGGAGTATAATTCTTTATCATCCTCATTGAAACTTCACCTTAATTCAAACTGTTTATACAAGGCCTCTGCTTGGGTATAATGCCCTACCGATAGTCTGCAAATTACAGGTCTGATGCCCTACCAGTATGGTCTGCAGATTACAAAAGACACTTTATACATGAAAGCAAGTGTCAAGTGTTAGGTCTACTGAACTCAAGACTGATGATACTTTACACGAGATTTCATCAAGGTTCCAATGGGAATTCGTCATTTTCTTCTTCCAAAGGCATACAACACTTGGTCTGTGTTTACGTATTAAATCACAAATGTATTTTAATCACAAGCGACAATCATGATGTAGTTCAGACATTTAAGCAAACTCTAGAAAGAACTTCCAAATGAAAGACCTTGGGCCAAACTGCATATTTAGGAGATCTAGGAATTCTTGAGGGTATTTCTTTCACAATAAAAATTTAAATAAGACCTTATTCCTGTAGTTAGTCTTCCAGATGATAAGAATTAAATATGAAGTGTGGCCACAAATTGATGGGATTCCTGCTTCTGACCGCACTCTATATTATTGTGTGGTAAACAACTTACTTCTATTTAAATATTATACGACCATATATAAGTTGGCTTATGTACTACAAATTATGTATTAATTTTTCTCTAACCCTCATGTATTACATTTGATGATAGCCCATCGAATTATTCGATATTGTTGATCTAGCCAAACTATAAGGCTCTTTAATACTAAGACCCTTTAAGCTGGGCTTAAGAAGTTTTAGTGATGCTGATTATGATAGCAACAAGAAGACTCAGTGTTCTACATGTTATTGTATCGTCTTGGCTTTTAGGAGATTCGCTCTTGTTTTTAAAATCAAAGAAGCGATGCACACTCAAAATCTCCAAGTGAATCTGAGAATTGTGTTATCTCATCCACATACAGTGACATTATATGGCTAAATCCAACTCCTCTATTTTCTTATCATCAAAGTGCAATTAAAATTGTGAACAATCCAGTATTTTATGAAAGGGCTTAGCAGGTTGAAGCCGCTTGTCGTTTTCTTCAAGAAAAATTTAAAAATAACTAATTTCTCTTCCTCAAGTACAATCAAAGAAGCAGCTTGTAGATTTTTCACTAAGTTGCAAATCAAGGCAAGATTTGACTATTTCATGCACAAACTAACCTTGACCTATCATCATCATCAGTTTAAGGGGATGAGATTAGAAGAATCAATCAGGTTGTGGATCACATCAAAAAAAAAAAAAAAAAGGAATTGTTCATTTGAGGGAATAGACCTAAACGAAATCATTGTATAAGATCAGGTAAAAATATTTATAAATATGTAGCTGTAGATCTGTAATTAATGATCAATAGAATCAAAATTTCCTTTTAATTTTTCTGTTCTCATCAGTAAGGAAATGTATTGTCCGTATTTGGGATTTCATGTCTCTTCCAAATAGCTATTTTTTGGCCTGGGAGACTACAATAGAGACTAGAAGCTCTTGCTTCATTTCCTCAAAAAGTTCTGCATGGCATTCAACAAATTCTAAGTTCAGTCTTCATGTACTACTGGTGCTAATTATCTGTGACTAATACGATAGGATTAGACTTTATCTTAACTATCTGGGGTTGAATAAGTTTTAGTATTGCCAACAAATGTCACCCGAGAGTATGTACTATAACTTCTAAACTTTAAAATCATAGTTATGAATTAGTAGAAAAAATACCACACCAAAACTATAAGTTATCAGTTTACATGTACTTCCAGGTAAAGATAAACACAAACGACTAATATCTAAGACTAATGTGCTATGATTTAGCCTCTAGAACTTTAACCTCTAGCATGTTAAGAAGTAACTTTGGTACCATTTTTAATTACCAATCAACAAGAATTATTCTATTACCAAATTAATCTGCTAAACAGTGGTGAAATATTAAAGAAGTTGAAGGATGATGCTGATATAAAAAGAGAGGACTGAACAGAAAATTACAGAAGCACCTGCCAGAAGCAAAAGAAGACAATTCCTTTGATGCACATGAACTTTGCTAGAGGCTTATGTGGAGCTAATTCCTTTGCAAACACATGGTAGAAAATCACAAGGGCATACATAGCCATGGAAACTGATATGTTGAGTATAATTGTGAAAGTCCAGCTTATCCAAGTGGTATACATCCCAAGAAGTTGAAGAATAATTATTAGGATAGAGCAGACAGGTCTAATAACAACGAATTGCCACGTCCAATACTTGAGAAGTTGTAATGTGTGATGCTCTAAACGAATAGTATGAGGCTGCATCAATTATCAATTTTCAGTAGCTGAAGCTTGAAGATAACAAATAAAGTTGATAAATTCTAAACATTTATAATGAGTTGTTGCAAGAGTAGTAGAGTAGGCAATTGTAACCAGAATGGGGAACAAAGAAACTAGCAACCGTTTATTCAGATGACATTTCTTTACCAATACTCAGTATTTCTATTAAGCTTTATTCAAGGATGTATGTTTTTTTTTCTCTGCATATGCCAGTATGGGTTAAAACATACCGTGAGTGTCACTGATTGCCCAGAACTGACATTTCTTCACCAATATTCAGTATTTCTATTAAGCTTTATTCAAGGATGTATTTTTTTTCTTTTCTCTGCATATGCCAGTATGGGTTAAAACATACCGTGAGTGTTACTGATTGCCCAGAACAAGATATTAAGCAAATTTTGGTCTATGCTACTCAAACAGATCAATATCTACAACATACCATAAAAAGGGATATGGGGAATGAATGATGAATCACTCTCCCTTTAATTCCATCTGGTACAATGTTCTTGCTGAGAGAAATATTCAAAAAACTATACATCAAGGCCATGAACTTAGCAATCACCTGCATATTAGACACCAAATTTCGATAGTGAAATGCATAAGACAACTAAAATGACACAGGATGTGGAAAATTATAATATTAAAGGGAGGAATTACCAGAGCTTCATAGCATTCTTTAAGAGAGTCCAGAAAAGTAAAGAAGGGTTTACTTCCCTCAATATCTAACAAACCAATAAAGGAGTCGATAGCATAGAAAGGCGCCATAAGAATAATGATAATTATTGCCTTTTGTTCCTTTGGGGTTTTCCAATAGAACAGATGCTGAGACAGCAACTGTAATGTAAAGTGCAAGGTGAGCATCACACAGCATGCTGCCCCGAGCAAGGTAAGAGTTCCTCGATCCATCTTTGCCAGATCAACCTGTGGGTACATTGTATCTGGGGACATGGCAAAAACAGAAAATGAAACTGACGCTTGTTATTTTGAATATAAAAGCAGGATACACAAACAACTAATGCCACTCAAGTGAGGCAAACAATAAGAATCGGCCACTTTACTCATTATTGAAGTGTTACTATATTCAATCTGCTCTAATGTAGTAGAATCAACTTCAGCACAACCAGAATGAATGCCAGTAGAAAGAGAATCACAACCAATCACTAGAACGACGGCGGTTGAAAATAATGGAATAAAATTTGGGTGAAAAAAACCCTTCAGGAAGATTGGAATGCCGACAATTTGCAGCATCATTAATAACAGATTTCAAGTGACCAACCCTAATACTCTAGTAGTAGCAAACAAAAAGCGCCTACTTTTTCAGAATGAACTCCTCCTTTCTACAGCGGTTAGGAATAGCTGCAACTCTAATTGAATGCAATATGAATCACCTGACCAACCAATTTAAGATCGATCTCCGCCAACGCCCAAACCTAAATCTTTAAAGCCACCGATTCGAACAAAAAATAGTTCCTTTCAAATCGAAACAAATGGCAGCAACTGTAAACGAGACGAAAGTCAAAACGATTCCAACAACAGCGAAAAAGCGGTGGGAAAGTTCGAATTTCTCACGGCTAAAAGTTGACGAGGAGCCAATCGTAGCAATCGACAAAGCTACTCGAAGAGTAAGAAACGATAAAAGGCCGGAAGAGAGGGAGAGAAAATGAAGGAAGACGTACCTTTGTCTGATGGAAACCCTGATTGCTGCGGTGCCGACTAGATTCGAAGTTGGAAGGCCAGAGGGATTGCAGAGCAAAGTGAATCGGGAGTTGAATACGGACGCCCATGACCTGCTGCTGTTTGACGAAGCGAATCAGATAGATTACAGCGGATGAAAGGTCACGGCGTCACATGCGTTTGGCACGTGCGACTTAAAAAAGTCTCAATTTCTAAATAGGAATTTTTCTAATATGATAATAATAGGATAGGGATGAGCATCCCGAGGTGAACACGTGATACGAAGAAGCTACGTGGCAGGATCTGCCGAACCAGAGCTTCGAGGTCAGACCGAGACTATTTTGGGAGAATGGATCAGAGCCCAAGGTCAGACCGAGACTATCTTGGGAGAATGGATCAGAGCTCCGAGGTTAGATCGGGAATCAGACCCCCGAGACTATCTCGGGGAAATGAATGAAGGCTCTGAGATCAGCTCGGGAGACGAGACTCTGAGACTGACTCAGGAGAGTGGAGCCCAAAGATCAACATATGAGTCAGAAGGTCTAACTTCAAGTAGTCGTTCCTCTTTCCAGAACAGGAAAGTAGGAATGGCAATGGGGCGGATTGGGGATGGATTTGCCGTCTCCATCCCCGTCTTCGAAATAAATCTCCATCCCTGTCCCCATCCCCGCCTCCACTTAATCGGGGAATCCCCGTCCCCGAACTCACGGGGATTAAACCCTCATCCTCATCCCCATCCCCGCCACAAAGATATCTCCAATAATAATAAATTAATAATAATTATTAATTTAGGATTCGTATTAGATTTTCATAAATCTTTAATATTATTGAAATTATTTTAATAATTATTATTAATTTATTATTATTAGAGATATCGGGGCGGATTCGGGGATAGGAATAGCATCCCCATATCCACCCCAGTTTGTTTCGGGGATTTTAAAAAATCCTCGAATCCAAATCCGATAAATACCTCCCCAAATCTGTCCCGTTTCAGATTTTTCCTACGGATATCCAAATCCTCTAGGAAAATTGTCATCCCTATAGGAAAGTCATCGGATAATTATCGCTCGCAATGCACAGCAATTAAGGTCTTAATGATCGCAATAACCGTTATCAAAATATAGGATATCTAACAAGTAACCGATGATTAAGGGACGTGAGGAGAACATGGGGGCACGTGTGACCAAGACCACGGATATATAAGATGTCTCAGCATCCAGGTAAGGGGGGAAGCTTTCCAAACTAATAGAAACTTTGATTCCTCGTCGTCCTCCAAAAGAGATAAGATTCCTGATTTGAGCGTCGGAGTGGGCTCCACCGAAAAATCATTCGGTGTGTCCCCTTTAACGCTTATGTTAATTTCGCAAGGCGTGAACATCTTCTCCTCGTTATCGTCATCGTTGGCTGTGCTTTGGTGACTCATCTTCCCCATCGCTCGCCATCTGTGGGAAACAATCAAAGCACCAGAAGGAGCACCGTGATGGCAAATCCAGAGGGACAACCCATCATTCTGACGAGGAATGAGTTGGATCGTTTATTTGCCAACGCCATCAAAGGAGTGCTGGAACAACATTAGATCGAGCAAGTTGCCTTGCGACGAGTAGCTTTGGTGCAGGGCGAAATCCCAAGAATGTCTGCCTCGCATAACCATAAAATACCTCTTCATCAAGGTCTTTTTGAGCGTTGAAGCTATCGTCCTCCATGGTAAAACCTAGTTATCTTTGGGACAAAGTTTGAGTGTACCTAAAGGGAAGAAATTGACCATTGATCTCCTTTTTCATTTTTTTCCCCAATCCTTGATCTTGGCTTTGCCTAGTCTAGCTCGTAAGGGCCGCAAGTGCTCCCACCATGCCAATGCTCACCCCTTGAGTTTGATGGCAATCAACTTCACCTTCATCTGATCTAGAACTTTCTCATGATAAAAATCTGCTCCACTTTGTTAAACTAATCACTAAAGCCCTCTATTGATAACGTATTAGAAAATACGGGTAGATCAACTTGAAATCCAAGTTCTCAATGTCGATCCTCTCGACTACGTGCCTCACGATCTTCACAAATTGTACCATCTCTGCTAGGCGCTAGGATAAATTTGTGACTTGCCTTTATAAATCACATTTGGTTCCTATGTAAATCCTCAATCAAGTCTTGGGTTTTATGACTGTGGTGCGAGACTTCCTCAGCTGGAACCTGCCTGGTACGACCACCAGCACCATCATGACGACCTTCCATTGGATCTAACACTTGACTTCCTCAAATCAGACACTATTAGCTCTGATACCAAATGGTGCTAAGCAGAATAGCAATTATCCTGCGGGCTGATGAGAAGAAGGATTTGAGGAGAAGGCAAGAAGAGAAAATCGCGGTCCTCGAGAATTTCCCCCAAAAAAGATATTATTCAATAATAGAGAATTAATTTTAAATAACTAAACATGACTCTTATATAGACTCCAAACTTAAGATTCAAAAAAGGAAAGAAATACCAATATATAGATCTCAATTCCAATCTTATAAAAAAAGAAAATAAATTCTAAAATAAAAAAAAAATTATTAACAATTCTTATTTTGTAAAAAAAGGAAATAAAACCTAACAAAAAAGGAAAAACACGTATAATCCTAAATGTTAGTAGGAGCCCTAGAGCCAATTATGTGATAATTGACTAGGGATTTTTTTTATATTATATTCTATTACTAATAAAGGCATGCTTGGTTATTATACTTACTTTATTCTTGTGCCAAATAACTAAGTATAAAAATATCCTTGGGTAGTAGGTTCTTATCTACATCATATCGATTGGTTGAATCAATAGTGAGATAATGTAGAGAACATTACATTAAATCATTCCTAGTCAAGCATTAATATTCAAGGATAATATTAATGCATGGAGACTAGCATGTAGGTCAATTGATGACTTGAGCTCACAAGTCATGGATATGTGATATCAAATTGACGCATGAGTATACATTAGAGAATGTGTACTGAATTGACCCGCCATGAGAAAATTTCATAGATTGTCATATGAGTGTCATAAATTTTCTCATGTAACTATTGGTATGAATACTCCTTAGACCTGAAGTCACTATGATTCCTTACATAAGGAGTTATGTATTTTGGTATCGTCAAACGTCACCTGTAACAAGGTGGACTATAAAGGCAATCACTGGGTATATAATGAATTATGCGGAGGGATGTGAGTGATGTAGATGAGATCTATCCCTCCTATATGACGGGAGTGATATCTGTGGGCCCCTTGATCGAGTAAGACTATTAAAACGCATGATCATGCTCAAATGAGTCAATATGAGATATTGAGCTCATTTGTTTGAGTGAGTCTACTTGGGGATCAAGAAATACAAAGATTGATCGAGGATGACATGGTCTATGCCTCATTGGTCAATCTGGATATCAAGGATAGAAGGACAAGGTCATACATTGTCATAGTCACGGAGGTTAAGTCGGATCTCGACTTTTCTTATTACTTGGGTAGCAATGATGCATTGCTAGATGTCGCTCATTGCTTATGTGTCTAAAGCGGTTTAGGTGCATTGCCAACGTTACGAGAACCTATTAGGTCACACAATAAGGACACGATGCTTCGGGAGACTTGGTTGGGAGCTCGAGTTGGGAACTTGGGAGACTTGGTCGAGAGTTCGGGAGACTTGGTCGGGAGTTCGGGAGACTTGGTCGGGAGCCCGAAAGGCCTAGTCGGAATTACGAGAGATGTTAATTCATTAAAGTGTTTAATGAAGGGAAAAAGAAAAGTCTCTTTTCATTGAATAAAGAGAATTTAAAGAGTCACATAGAAAGATGTGTTTTTTATTAACTTTAATGGAGGGAAGCCAAAGAGACATAAACCTCTTCATATTCATGGGATGAGTATAAAAGAAGGTTGTGTCACTTTGGATGAGGGTCTTCCCTTTCTTCTTTTCTTCCTCATCTTCCTCTTGGCTGAAACCTTATTGGGGTTCTTGGTGCTTCTGCGAACTACCTCAAGTTGCTAGCACAACTAAGGAAGGTAGTTCTTCTTCCCGAAGTTGAGAGATTGTGTTTGTGTGGATACGAATAGAGACACGGACGCTTGAACGTGTAAGAGATCCGGCGCATCTTGGACGAGCGGGATAAACGAAAGGGCACGCATCAAAGGTATATCTACTCGAGAAGTAGGTGTAGATGAGCTTTGTACTAGTTTTCTTTCGTATTGATCGCTCGAGGGATCTTGTTTCCGCTGCGCTTTTGTGTTTATAATGCCAGGAGATCCCAACACTAAAATCTTTAAACGAACTCAAAATCCAAAAATACAAAAGATAAAAATTATCAAAAATATCTTAATATAAAAAATGATAAAATTACCAAAAACACACTCAATACTAAAAAATTTAAATATTATTAAAAATAGTAAAAAGATGTTGGAAGAAATTTTTACTCGAGTGTTTAGTCGGTTGTTAGTTGCACAATGATTACTTTTACTCAATCAGTTATTGAAGGTTAGTTTAATCAATAGGAGAAATGAAAAAAAAGTTCATTGGTGCAAAGTTTATAAGAGATTTTAGGGAGCTTTGGCGTATATGGTGAGTGCATGTTATTTTTGGCGTAACAGTCAAGAGCTGATTCCCAGGAAATGACGACCTTCACCTTTTACCTTACCATGTGCCTCTCACCCATGTACCTAAATTTATTTTCCTTTATACTTATAGGATCATTTCTAAAGGGGTTGTTAAGATAACAGACTTACCTCTTAGGAACCTTATGAAAAAAGATGGAACCGCCACCTTAGCGGACCCCTGGTTCCGACCCAATAAGTTTTCAGAGGGAGGCAAATCATGATTATCACTGGTGTGGTGAGGTGCCTGGGGTAGAGGGAATTAATACCAGCAGATTAAAACTTTATCCACGTGTGTAACTGACGATCCTCGAACCTGTGACCTCGACGAAATCGACCAAGTGCCTTACCATCCGATCCAGCCCGTGGGGGCAACCTCTTAGGAACCTTAGAGATATATATAGGTTGCTCAAAGCTCAGAGGAGGCCGTTAAAATAACAGATTTATCTCTTAGCGACCTTTGAGGTATATAGGTTGCTCTAATATGTTCTTAAATACTTCTATTGTTGTGTTAAAAGGTCTCAAGATCTTAGATAAGGTCAAAGAATTCAACTCAAACTCTTGGTACCCATTTTTTAATACTTTATTTACATTTCATTATTTTATTGAGAGGAGAGTTACCTTTTGTGAAGTAGTTAGTAGAATCTTTGCAAACTGGCACACCAGACAAACAAATAGGTTGATTTGAACCTACGAGAAATAGATGAACCTCACATGTTCTATTACTTAAAAAACACATCTATTTCCCATAGTTTCCATCAGATCAAACAATTCATGACATGCACTAGACTTTGTGATTTGAAGTTGCTTGAGGATAATTTGTGGTTGTCTGAGATGGGGAATTTCAATCCAGCCTCACCAAACAAGCTAGGAAATATTGTATCTTAAGGTGTTTAGTCAATTGGTCCAACGAGATAGATTAAACTTAGCAAGGCGGCTGAATTTGAGAGGCACCTATAACCTATGTCTTTTGTTTGACATAGTGGAAACGTCCTAAGTTTTAGATTTTCAGTCTAGAGCCTAGGAAGAGGTTGAGGGTGGAGTTATTTCTGAATCATTTGCATTGGCAGATCAATCTTTTTAACCATCCTACTTGAAGTTCTATATGATCAGTAATTGCGATAAAGTTACTTCATTTGTTCCACACTACTAGCTCCATTTGTTTAATGACACTATTGGAGAAATTTAACTTTGATGCTCCTCTCAATCTACTCAACGAAAACAAATCAAAGTATGAAATATAAGTTAAAGTAGCCGGTTAGAGAAAGGAAAGATATGAACAATAATAAAATCTTGTTATTGATGTAACCATAAAGAATATAATATATATAGATGTTTATAAGTACTCGGTCAATTGACTAATTCTAAATTGACCAATTCTAAAGATATATTAATAAGAAATCTATTATGTCTTATAAAGAAATATTGATTAGGTCTTATTTTTCTGATGAATCTCTTTTACCTTTGACAAATTCAACAGGAGATCTCTGACGTTAATTTTGCTTGCCAACTTGGTAAAACGTTGCCTGGAGATATCATCGATTTGATCTTCTGTAGAAATATAAGAGAGAAATAACTGTTTAGCTGTCACGCGTTCTCAAACAAAATGAAAATCAATTTCAACATGTTTTGTACGAGCATGAAATACTAGATTTGCTATAAGATATGTTACTCCAATATTGTCACACCAAATTTTCGGTGCAATATTTGATGTAAGATGAAGTTCAAAAAGAAGGGATTGAAGCCAAAGAATTTCTAACGTTGCATGGGCTATAACTTTATATTCAGCCTTAGTTCTTGAACGAGATACTGTAGGTTGCTTTTTCGAAATTCAAGAGATAAGATTTTATCCAAGAAATATTGTATATCCGCTAGTAAAGCGTCTATCTTTAGGAGAACTCACCAAATCGGCATTGCTATAGGCATGTAAATCTCTAGATGAGTGATGATATAAAATAAGACCATGTAGAATAGTGCCTTTAAGATAGTGAAGTATTCTTTTCACACTTTCCCAATTTTGTTTAGTGAGAGCATGCATGAATTGACAAGCACGATTTACTGCAAACGTAATATCAAGGTGTGTGATAGAAACATACTGTAAAGCTCTAACAATACTTCGATAAATTTGGGGATCAGACATCACCGAAGAGAAACAAGTTATAGAGACGTTATCTATAGCAATTAGTGTAGAGACAGGACGTGCCCCATCCATTTTAGCTCTTTGAAGAAGTCCAGTAATATATTTGCTCTGAGAGAGGATATAACCTTCATCATGTGGAATAAGTTCAATACCAAGAAAAAAATGAGCATTTCCTAAATTTTGAATAGGAAATTCTTGATTGAGAAGACTTAATAAATTTGTGATGCCCTTTTGATCATTACCAGTTAATAGAATGTCATCAACATAAATAAGAAAAAATATTATAGATCCATCATTATGTCTGTAAAATAGAGAGGTGTCAGTCTTTGATCTAAAAAATCCTTGAGTCAGTAACCATTTGGATAATCGATGAAATCATGTGTGAGAAGCTTGCCAAAGACCATATATGGAAGTTTGAGGTGACAAACATGAGATGGAAATTGTGAATGAATAAATCTAGATGGTTGCTCCATAAATACCATTTCCTCAAGATTATCATGAAGAAATGCATAAGAAACGTCTAATTGTCGAATAGACCAATTAAAACTAACAGCTATTGATAGTAATAATCTAACAGATATAATTTTGATAACTGGGCTATGTTGGTGCCAGAAGCACCAGATCGAACCTAGTTTGGATAATGGCAAATGGTTCAAAGTTAAGTGTGTATTGTTATTTGATGAATTTACCAAGTGTGCAGGAAAGTCCTAGTTCATCTAGGCATGAAGTCTTGACCTGCAGAGTTGAGCAAGAAGTCCTGGTCGAGGATTGGGCAAAGAAGACCTGGCCGAGTGTCACGCCCCGAGAACATTGGAGCCGCTGATCCAATATAAAATCGGACAGCATCTCCTCTGTCCGGCGGAAAATTTACACAAACACACAACACACGCAGTTTATAAATTGGCCTCAGGCCTCAAAACAGATATATATAAAGCATAAGATAATGAAATACCCCAATACGGAAAACATAGAACTCACCTGAGCTGCCCCCAGGGCAGGCGTGCCGCAAATCAATCAACACATAGTCCAACAGAGGACTCAAAAATACAATGACATACGAATAGAACTCGAATACAAGTCCACGATGTATAAAAACGAATACAACGCATAAGAAATGCTATAACGAAAGAAAACAACGCGGAAGCATCCATCAACGGAGTCGTAGGGACCAGGACCGACAACTGGGCTCCTCCGGCGAGCTATCAACCTGAAACAAAAATATTACGACGGGTGGTGAGTCCAAGTGGACTCGCGGGTATATAGAAAGATATGCATGGCGGTAAAATAGCTGAATAAGCTATAAGGAAACAACATGGATACAGTCTCAATAGGAATATCAGAATATGCAAAACTGAACATACATACCCGTAAATCAGCCTATCCTGGTCAGATAAAGGACTCGTACCATGCGAGCTAGTGCAGGGTCAGTATACCACACATATATCATAAATCCTGTATGTGCATGTCAAACAAGTGCAGCAAATAAATGCAGCAAACACAATCAAGTGCACAATGCATCGTATGCATATGATGCAATGTCATGGTCACCCCCTAACACCAGTCAAGCCACCGAGACAGGCAATACTGTGTCGACCGAGTGGGTAGAGCTGTGACACTGTACGCACCCTGCTATCACTGCTCCTGAGTGACCGAGTGGACAGGATGCTGGTGGAGTGAACACTCCGCCCCATGTATATATGGGGGAGATATCTCTCTCATCTTCTCTGGTCTATGGGAAGAGAAGGGATCCCTGCTTGCTACCACGCTCCAAAACCACTACCCGTGAGCGGTTGAGCGGAGCAATACAGAGCAAATGCACACACGCTACGGTATCCACTAACCCATGAGTGGCCGTGTGTGCAGAACATGTGCCAGAGGACGTCAGGCTCAACCACAAGGGAGTCGCTGATCGCCGGCATGCAAACAGTGCAGGTATGGTGCATGACTCCAATACATGCAAACCCTACCAGGTCATCGACACATGACTCAATCTAATATGCACAGGTCATAATCATGAATCATACCCAAACATCATGTCTAGATACACATGCAAGTATAACTAGAATCCACCAGTGCAATCATATCATGGCATGCTAATCAATATCTACAGACTTATGCTTTTACCAATACTATACAGATTCAGATAAACAAATGGTGAGACTGTATAGAAGTAAAATCAGATTACTCTAGGGTCAAGCATAAGTATCAAGCAGGATAACAAAATGGTAGCAGGTAAGGTAAACAAGGTCCTACTGCATAACTAAGTGCAAGCCAAGCATAAAGATAAACTGGATCTAAGAAAAACAAGCTGTTGGATCGAGAAATGTGAGAGAGGGGGGGTGAATGTCGCAATTCGTTCGGATTTAAAAAGAGTAAGTGCGCAGCGGAATAAAATAGAGCAAAAACAACGCTAACACGGTCGTTTTACTTGGTTCGGAGCCTGGGTCGACTCCTACTCCAAGGCCCACGGTCGTTGACCGTTTTCTGCGGGCAATTCTATAAGTTCGTAAAAGTTTACAGGAAAGATAATAACAAGAACAGTTTAGTAAACTTTAAATACAGCTCTTCGTTATCGACGTCCGGTGTAGATCGAAGTTTCGGAGCAGCGGGACGTCGTCAGCTCGAGTTGGAAGATTTCTGGAGCGTGTCGCGGAAGCAGAAGAGCGCAGAAGTGTCGCAGTGATTGATGCTTTGAAGAAGGAGGTCGAGGGCCCTTTATATAGGGCCTGGGGGCGCCCTGGTCGACGGGGGCGCCCCCCACGTGGCAGCAGATCCGGTTGTTGCTCGGTCGCCGTCTGATCCCCTTATCCTCGGGATCCGGTTTGACCGGGGCGCCCGGATGACTCGGGGCGCCCGCATTGACCGGTCAAAGCCTTATCTGCAGCGCTGAGCTCTCCTCGGTAAGTCTGGATGGGAGCGCCCGGGACAGCGGGGGCGCCCTGGGCGTGTAGCGCAGACGTGGCTGAGTTGGTTTGCTATGGGGGCGCCCGGGACAGCGGGGGCACCCTGTGTATGTACTGTCGAAGTCTTTCTTGTCTTGTTGTGTTTTGTGGTCACCATGGGGGCGCCCGGGACACTCCGGGCGCCCTGGTCAGCGGTTGCCTCACTCCTTTGAGGCATTCTGAGCTGCAGACACTCGTTCCTTCGGTCCTGCATCCAGGGTTAGTCCAAAACACAATAAAACAATAAAATAATAGGTTATACAGCCTCAGCTGTCTTGGTTCTGACTTTGGTCTCCAAAATGGAGCCCTAGGTCGAACCGACGCCTAATGTTCCCTCAAGGGGAACGCGTCCTCACCTACTCCTCTCGGGAGAATTTACCTGGTGCCAACCGGATCCTCCAGTTGGACTTTCGCCCGGCAGCCCTTCGCCAGGACTTGGTTTTCGCCTAGCAGCCCTTCGCCAGGACTTGGTTTTCGCCTAGCAGCCCTTCGCCAGGACTTGGTTTTCGCCCAGCAGCCCTTCGCCAGGACTTGGTTTTCGCCCAGCAGCCCTTCGCCAGGACTTGGTTTTCGCCCAGCAGCCCTTCGCCAGGACTTGGTTTCCTGACAGCCCATCGTCAGGTGCCTAGCATCCCTTCGCTAGGACTTGGTTTTCGCCCAGCAACCCTTCGCCAGGACTTGGTTTTTGCCCAGCATCCCTTCGCCAGGACTTGGTTTCCTGACAGCCCTTCGTCAGGTGCCTAGCAGCCCTTCGCTAGGACTTGGTTTCCTGCACACTCAAGCAGCATTGTTAGATACAAAACAGCCCTTAACTTTGAATCCTTTGCCAATATCAAAACAAGGTTCGATCTGGTGCTTCCTGCACCAACAATCTCCCCCTTTTTGATTATGACAACACAATTCAAAGTTAAGGAAACACTTATAACAGTTTAAGCACAAAAGGTTAAGCAATGAAGTATAACTATTTATGAATAGAATAAATGTAGAGTTGAAAAAATATTTATTTTTCATACTCCCCCTAAAACCCTGAATACTTGTATTTACAACTCTTAACTTTGACCTTTCCTCCCCCTTTGACATATATCAAAAACAGGCATGGGTGAACAAGGTATCTAACAAGGATTTATGAGTTTTTCTAAGTGCTTCATGTTTTTGACAAAGTATTTCAAAAACAGAGTAAAAATATTTTCAAAACTTTTTACACTTAGATAATTTTCAAGTATAAAGCAAGTACTTTTGAGAAGTTTGAAAAATTAAGTGTCAGGTACTTGGTTTAAAAATAGTTAAGTACTAAACTCATTTAAATACTTGAAATAAATTTTTGAAAGGAATTGTTAAGTACTTAGAAATAATTTTTGAGAAAGACTTAGAAATAATTTTTGAAAGAAATAGTTAAGTAATTGGAAAAAAATGTTAAGTACTTAAGTTGTATTTTAAAAAAAATTAAGTAAAAAAAATCAAGTACTTAAATTGATTTTGAAAAAATTAAGTACTTCGGATGTTTTTGAAATTCAAATTTGAAAAAATTTGATTCCCTCTTTTCTTTCCTATCTCTCCCCCTTAATGTTAAATTCTTCTCCTTAGACCATTTTTAAGTTCAATTAAGAATAATATTTTGAAGGAAGTGATAAGGAGAATGTTTGTGTATCAGAGCCTATGAATTTTGAAAGCGAAAAGATACTTAGAATAATTTTGAAGGCATAAAAAAAAACTTAAATTTCTAGATTAAATCCATTTAAAAAAATGTATTTGTAGGCAAATCTTTAAAAGCTTCATGCACTTAGAACACTTTTGCCTTGAAAAATATTTGTACTTTTGGAAACATTATATTTTGAAAAATAGCAGTACTTTTTGAAAGATATTTGCATTTTTGAAGACATAAGTACTTTTGAAATAAATTATGATTTGAAACACATAAGTACTTTTAGAAAAATATTAGACTTTGAAAGATATGAGTAATTTTTGAAAAGTATTATGCATTTTGAAAATAAAATATTTTACTTGACTAGGTTTCTTTTCCAGTCTGACACAATCCTAGGAAACCTTGTTGATTACAAGGACATTTCCCTAAGTGTCCTGGAAAAGTTCTCCAATTCAAGTAAATACTATCTCCAAAAAAAAATGATAGTCCTTTGAAAGTATATGCTAGTACATTTTGAAAAATGTATGACCTTTTGAAGACACAATATTTTGCTTGACTTGGTTTATTTTCCAGTCTCACACAATCCTAGGAAACCTTGTTGACTACAAGGATATTTTCCTAAGTGTCCTGGAAATTTGCCAACCCAAGTAAATATTATTTCAAAAGCAATTTCATAGGCCACAATAATAATAATATTTTGAATGAAAAATTATTTATGTTTTCAAAAGGATTTTAAACTTGCAGTGCATGAAAACATATATTTTGAAAAATTTTCAACAATTCTTTTAATTTGATCTCCCCCTAAACTTGACCCAGTCCTAGGAAGCTTGTTGACTACAAGTGATCTTCCTCTGAGTTTTAGGGTTTGATTTAAATTATAAGAATTATCTAATAACTTTAAAATAATTACCAAAAAAAATTTCAAAAATTCTTCTTTTGAATCAAACTCCCCCTAAATTTGACACTTCCTAGGAGTCCTAGTGGATCATGAAATGGACCTTCCTCTGTGTCTTTAGGGTTTATTAAAATCAAAAGAGTATAGTTTTGAGTATAGTAATTTTCAAGAAGATAATTTTAGAAAATTCAATCTGGAATGAAGATAATTTTGAGTATAGTAATTTTCAACACAATTTGGAATGATAACACAGTTTTCGAAGAACATTTTGAAATGATAATAATTTTTCAAATAGATAGTAATATACGAAGGCTTTTGAATCAACTTTTGAAAGCCTTATTTTTGAGATGAAAATAAGTTTTAAAGCATAAGGATTTTGAGAAATCTAAAAAACATTAAGAAGAACTCCCCCTGTATCCAACATAGACTGACTTTATCTAAGACCTTAGTGTTGACTAGGTTTGACCATGTTTGACTCAGTTGACTAAGGTTTGACTATGTTAATCATGGTTTGACTATGTTGGAATTATCCTCTGAATTAAAACACAACATAAAAGAAATTTTAATTTGAACTTAATTTTCCTGTCTCACCCAATCTAGGGTTTTCAAACAGTTAGCCTTAAAAGTTCTTGTGAGACAGGTTTGAAGGTAAAAATTAATTTTGAAAAGGAATTTTCATTTATTTTGAAAAAAGTTATTTAATTTTGAAAACAGATTTAAAAAAAAAAGTGTAGAAAGCAGAAATTTTGAACACTGATTAGAATCTATAATTATTTAAAATTTGTGTTAGATTCGAATTTGACAAAAGATAATTTGAATTTGAATTTCAGAAATTGGCTTCCAGGTCTTGGCGAGGCACTAGGCCTTCTTTGGCCGTAGCCTTATGGGATCATCCACCCTTTCCTTGACAAAGCCTTTTAATGAAATTTCATTTTCAAATTAAATTAGGTCATTTTCTGGTCTAACTAGCTTGGGTCTTGGATCGGTAGCTTCGGCTGGTTTTACCAGTCTAAAGAGACCAAGTAGACTTGATCTTATTAGAGTTGGTTTCCCCAACGTACTATCATCTCACCTCCTCCCAATACTATGTTTTCAAATTTCAAGTAATTGGTTAAGTCCTTAAGCTATCTAGTCCTATGAATAGTCAAAACAAAACTTCAGATAATGTCATAGTGAGGAGAAATTTCTGGATTTTCTAAGTTTGCAAAATTATTAATCAGTTTTTCTTGTATATCAATTTTAATTTTCAAAGTCTCATTTTCTTGTCTTAACATTTTGAATTTTGACTTTGCTAATATACATGATTTCATTAAGTTATCTAAGCATGCATCCATATCTAAAATTGACCAAGGGAGATTAATTAATCTATCAGTATTCAAGGTAAAGAGTGGATTTGGATGTAAATTACAGTTACCCATTTTGGTTGGTTTCCCTGGATCTTTGTAACGTTTATCTGTGCATTCCTCTTTGTAATGCCCAAACTCCTGACACTTGAACATTGAATGCGACTCTTGTTCTTTCGTGCTTTTGGAGCTCGTTTCTTTGTTGCCGTCGGTGGTATCGTTTGAATCTTACGGGTAGGACACTTAGTTTGGTAGTGCCCTCTTTCCCTGCATATGTAACAAATTATATGATTTTTAAAATTCAAATTTGTAATTTTACCTTTTGATTCCTTATTAGGAATCTCCCCCTTAATTGTTGCTGTCTCGGATCTAAATTCATCTTCTGATTCCGTGTCTGAGTCGGACTTGGGTACCGATTGAAGCTCCTTCTTTGATGGTTCTCTTGGAGTTTTCCCTGCAAAAGTTATACCTTCCTCGACCATTGCAGTATCAACTTGATTATTTAATTCTAATTTAGAAAAGAATTTGAAATTGGTTACCATCTCAGTCAGTTCGTTGTCTGATTCTGCTGGTTCGATTTCGACTCTGGGTTCAGGTTCAGACTCTGACTCGGCTATCTGTGCTTGGACCGAGAGTGCGAGATAACTTACCTGATCTTCTTCTTCATCTGAGATTTCTTGATGAAG
This sequence comes from Boesenbergia rotunda, assembly GCA_024364735.1. Lineage (NCBI taxonomy): Eukaryota > Viridiplantae > Streptophyta > Magnoliopsida > Zingiberales > Zingiberaceae > Boesenbergia > Boesenbergia rotunda. The sequence continues at coordinate 442,499 of JAGFNQ010007938.1, forward strand.
ATTGATCAATTTCTCCCACATTTCTCTAGCACATCCAAATGAACCGACTAGCTTGAGTTGTTCGTTGGTTAGACCGCATTGAAGAATTGCAGTTGCTCTTGCATCAGTCTCAATTTGGTTGAGGGTTGGTTCATCCAGTTTGTCCCATGCAATTGATAGTTCATCTTCTGTATGGAGGTGGAACCCAGTTTGAATGATCATCCATATGTCCATATGGGTCTTCAGAAGGGACTCCATTTGTCTTCTCCAAAAGCTGAAGTTCTCGCCGGAGAATAGCGGTGGACGGGCACTGTTCCACTCTTGGTTGGCCATAAAATAACCTCTTGCACACAAAAGAACTAACAGAATGTACCAAGACTTGGTCTTGGATTAGTAGTGCGGGAGAAGAAGAAAAAAATTTGCCCAAAAAAAAATTGCACGAATTTCGAGGCAGAATAATAAAAAAAAAAATAATAAAAAATTTGAGACAAAATTTTTGGGAAATGAATATTCTGATTAATGGTGAAAAATAAGAGTTAAAAGATTGCTTGAATTAAAGTGGCACGAATTTCGAGAAATAATATTAAAATAATAATAAAAAAATTTATGACAAATTTTTAAGAATTGTTCGTTTTATTAATTCAGACTTATGGTGAAAAGATGAAAATTCAAAATTGAAAAAGGCGTAAGGATATTTTAAATCCACCTACAGATATTATTTATATAAAATAAAAAGCGAACGAGATTGAGTTGCGTTGATTAACAAAAAGAAAAGAAATAAAATTAAAAAAATTCGTAAATCCGAAAAAACTTTCAAACTGGTGGTTGCACCAAGTTTGAACTACCCCGCTCTGATACCACTTGTTGGATCGAGAAATGCGAGAGAGGGGGGGTGAATGTCGCAATTCGTTCGGATTTAAAAAGAGTAAGTGCGCAGCGGAATAAAACAGAGCAAAAACAACGCTAACACGGTCGTTTTACTTGGTTCGGAGCCTGGGTCGACTCCTACTCCAAGGCCCACGGTCGTTGACCGTTTTCTACGGGCAATTCTATAAGTTCGTAAAAGTTTACAGGAAAGATAATAACAAGAACAGTTTAGTAAACTTTAAATACAGCTCTTCGTTACCGACGTCCGTGTAGATCGAAGTTTCGGAGCAGCGGGACGTCGTCAGCTCGAGTTGGAAGATTTCTGGAGCGTGTCGCGGAAGCAGAAGAGCGCAGAAGTGTCGCAGTGATTGATGCTTTGAAGAAGGAGGTCGAGGGCCCTTTATATAGGGCCTGGGGGCGCCCTGGTCGACGGGGGTGCCCCCCCACGTGGCAGCAGATCCGGTTGTTGCTCGGTCGCCGTCTGATCCCCTTATCCTCGGGATCCGGTTTGACCGGGGCGCCCGGATGACTCGGGGTGCCCGCATTGACCGGTCAAAGCCTTATCTGCAGCGCTGAGCTCTCCTCGGTAAGTCTGGATGGGGGCACCCGGGACAGCGGGGGCGCCCTGGGCGTGTAGCGCAGACGTGGCTGAGTTGGTTTGCTATGGGGGCGCCCGGGACAGCGGGGGCGCCCTGTGTATGTACTGTCGAAGTCTTTCTTGTCTTGTTGTGTTTTGTGGTCACCATGGAGGCGCCCGGGACACTCCGGGAGCCCTGGTCAGCGGTTGCCTCACTCCTTTGAGGCATTCTGAGCTGCAGACACTCGTTCCTTCGGTCCTGCATCCAGGGTTAGTCCAAAACACAATAAAACAATAAAATAATAGGTTATACAGCCTCAGCTGTCTTGGTTCTGACTTTGGTCTCCAAAATGGAGCCCTAGGTCGAACCGACGCCTAATGTTCCCTCAAGGGGAACGCGTCCTCACCTACTCCTCTCGGGAGAATTTACCTGGTGCCAACCGGATCCTCCAGTTGGACTTTCGCCCGGCAGCCCTTCGCCAGGACTTGGTTTTTGCCTAGCAGCCCTTCGCCAGGACTTGGTTTTCGCCTAGCAGCCCTTCGCCAGGACTTGGTTTTCGCCCAGCAGCCCTTCGCCAGGACTTGGTTTTCGCCCAGCAGCCCTTCGCCAGGACTTGGTTTTCGCCCAGCAGCCCTTCGCCAGGACTTGGTTTCCTGACAGCCCATCGTCAGGTGCCTAGCATCCCTTCGCTAGGACTTGGTTTTCGCCCAGCAACCCTTCGCCAGGACTTGGTTTTTGCCCAGCAGCCCTTCGCCAGGACTTGGTTTCCTGACAGCCCTTCGTCAGGTGCCTAGCAGCCCTTCGCTAGGACTTGGTTTCCTGCACACTCAAGCAGCATTGTTAGATACAAAACAGCCCTTAACTTTGAATCCTTTGCCAATATCAAAACAAGGTTCGATCTGGTGCTTCCTGCACCAACACAAGTAGGAAGTACCCGCCTCCAATAGATGAAGTCCGTATCAACTGGATAAGAACCACCCGCCAATAATCAATGATAAGAATCCAATCAGGTCCCTGTATAAAGGACACATTTAATTAGCTATTACAAAAATAGTAACTAGCTAATTAATCCCTAATCCGTACTAGGGTTAACCTAATCCATTTCCTTTCCATTTAATTATCTCAATTAAATGGAAGGCTCTTAATTACCCCGTGTAATGATGATCGGGTTAAGTCTTAGTTCGACCCCATTATCAGAATCATTTAATTAATCCTGTAATTAAATGATTGGTTGCGAATCATTTCTTCGTATTTAGACCAGCTTAGTTTCCAAAGGGGACTAAACCATCTCCCAATTGTTTGAAATTAGACTTATACAACAACATAGTATCTAACAGAAACAAACTAATGAAGTTCGTACCCATCCCTAATCCTCAACCCAATTCAAGCCTGTTCCCAAAACAGAAATCCAAATTCACAGTGGCAGAAGTAAAATGGACGGAACAGAGAAGAGTTGGAGCTCACCTTACCTGAGCCCGAGTAGCTCTCCACGGCAGAGGGTCTTAATCGGCACAGAGATGGGTGCCAGGGGGAAGAAACGATCCCTAAACCAAATCTGAATCCCTCAGCTCATCTCCGAACACATTCATTTAGGAAATGGGTTAGAAATCCTCACCTTGGTGTCAGCGAGTCTTCTCTGATCAGCTCGGGTGCAATTGGCCACTAAATCAATCCATGTCTTCTTCTTCCCAGCAATCCCTCTATGAACCCTAGCTCTGTTCCAAGGGATTGAGATCCCAATCTCCGCTGGTGAATACCGGAGCGTTTTCCTAAATCAGAACAACACCCGACATCACCATCACAGCATTGGTTCGTGTCAATCCAAGGAGATGACTCACGATTCGAGGGATAGAAGCTTACTTGCGAGTTCCGGGCTAAGTGAACCCTAGCTCAGCTCCGGTGGGGCTCCGATCGTGCAATGAAGGTCGTCGGCCGGTAGACAGCAGCTACGGCCCCAAATCGCTTGGGCGAATCCCTAGCTCACGCTCGTGAGGTGGTTTAGGACTTGAGGAAGGGAGACTCCGTCAGCTAGCTCCGAGGTCGCGGTCGCCGGAGTGGGAGAAGACGGCGAGGAACGGTGGCGGCTTCAATCGGCCAGAAGAGGTGTGCGGCTAGGGCAGCGAGAGAGGAGAGGCGCTCGGGCGTGGGTGGTCGGCTGCATAAGGTTTAGGTCGAGACATATAAGAGGGACATTTTTGCACTTTAGTCCACATCTGTTTTGTCAAATCACAAGGATGTCCCTAGTTTAAAACTTAATTACGTGTTAGTCCTCGTAACTGTTTGTCTTATTAAATTTTGGTCCTTAATTTATGTCCAAGGTTTCGGAAGCCCCGGAACCCAGCTGGTAATCCTCCAAAAATTACCGGAACCTAGTCAAAAGTGTCGGATTTAACACCGAGGGTTGGGCAAGAAGTCCTGGTCATGGACTAGGCAACAAAGTCTTGATCCGAAAGATTGGGCAGGAGTCTTAGTCGAGCAAGGATTGTGGACAGAAGTAGAGGCGGGTTAAGGTACGGATGTCTCAAGATCCGACAGTCTCGGAGGTCGAGCAAAAGTCCAACCGGAGGAGCCGGTTGGCAAAAGGTAACTTCTCCTGAGAGGAGTAGGTGAGGATGCGTTCCCCGGAAGAGGGAACAGTAAGCGTCGGTTCGACCTAGGGTTTCATTTTGAAATCCAAAGTCAGAACCAAGATAGCTCCGGCTATGATTCATATACTTATTATTTATTTTTGTACTATTCTTAAACTAATCCTAGTTGCAGGAGTGAAAGGTGCTTACTGCTGCATCCCAGGCGCCCCTGATGGGTTTTCTCAGCGAAGGGAGAGGCTTAGCTGGTAGGGTTGCCACGTCAGCAGGACAGGCGCCCGTGAGCCATCAAGCGCCTCAAGTATCCCAGGCGCCCAAGACCAGAGGATAGGTGTTTGGCTGAGTCTGCGGATAAGCACGCACCAAATTTGCTCACGTGGCAGGCGCCCTATAAGCCTCAGGCGCCCGATAACTGCATATAAAAGGGGGTCCACCCCTTTGCTTTCACACATCAATTCACATTCAACGAGAAAAGCCTTCTACCAACTCAAGCACTCCAAAGATCTTCAAACTCCTTCCGTGCTCGAGTTTCTTTGGGTCGCAAACAATCAAGATCAACGACATTCCACCCAAGACATTCTACGATCCTTCCGATGTCGTCGGTATATTTTATTCGTTGTTCAAATTCTGTATTCGACTTACATATTTGTAATATTTTTCTGGCTAATAGAATTGCCCAACTAAAACGGTCAAGGACCGTGGGCCTTGGACTAGGAGTCGTCAAAGACTCCAAACCAAGTAAAAAAGAAACATGTTAGTGTTGTGCTTTCAATTCTTCCGCTGTGTTCTGATTATTTTAAAAATTTTACGTAATCTCTATTCACCCCCCTTCTATCGATTACAACGATCCCACCAGTGGTATCAGAGCGGGTTGCTCAACCTTGGTGAAACCGCCAACTGAGCAATTTTTCAGAATTTTTTTGTTCGTTAAAAAAAACTTTTTATTATTTTCGTCGTTCTTCGAGGTTGGTGCAACACCACTCGAATTGTTTTTATGTTTAATCTCTTCCATACCACACTACTAATCCAAGACTAAGTCTTGGAACAAGTCTGTTGTTTATGTATTTTTGTTAGGAATATTAATGGCCATGCAAGAAGGCTATAGCACCGCATGCCCTCCTCTGTTCTCCAGTGAGGATTTCTCCAACTGGAAGAGTAGAATGGAGGTCCACTTGAAAACTCAGGTGGAAATGTGTATCATCATCAAGTCTAGACTGGAGATCCCAAAAAATGCGCAAGGAGAAGTTCAAGGATATTCTGAGTGGGACGCTGCACTCAAGAAGAAGATAGAAGCAGACGCAAAAGTCACTCAAACTCTCCAATGTGGACTGACAAAGGAAGAACTCAACCGCGTCGGCTCATTCAACAGTGCTAAGGAACTGTGGAATAAGTTGATCAAGCTGCACGAGGGGATGTCAGACACAAGAATCAGTAAGCGAGATCTCCTCCTCAACAAGATGTATACGATCAAAATACAAGACGGTGAAACAGCAGCTCAGCTACATGCAAGGATCCAAGAAATTATGAACGGTTTGCACATGATAAGTCACAAGGTAGAAAACCGTGATCTAATCAGGTATACCCTAAACTCGTTCACAAGAAATTCATTGTGGGCATCGATGGTAGATGCTTACAAGCTTTCTAGGAACCTTTTAGATATCAAATTAGATGAATTATTTTCTGAATTAGAACTCCACAAATAGACTAACGCCTCACTGGTCGAGAAAGGGTTAGCTCTTTTTGCAGGAAAAGCCCCTGCAAAGCAAAAGAAGAAGAAGCCGAATGAAAGGTCTCAAAACAGGTGTCACAAGTGAGCCTCAAATTTAGAAATTTATAACTGAAAACCCTTGGCTAGCAAGATTAAATGTAGAATAGGGGCCTCAGGTCGTATTTTTCCAAGGACTAGTTGTGAGTGTTTGAATCAAGCTCGTATTTGTTTGTCGTTAAATGTTTTGGGGTTTTCGAATAATATGGGGGGTTTGTTTTGTAAATAAGATTGAGAATGTAGTTGAAACGAAACAAGTTTAACTAAGCAAACTTAAACTAGGAAATTGCAGTTCTAAACTTAACCTACTTGGAGATTGAGCATAACAATTCGAAATTGCAAGATCGAAAGATTAAACTAATATCTATTGCAGAAAGACACTAAAACTGTATCTAACTTCGGAAATGAAGAATTGGAACAAGCTGAGTACTGAAATAGGGTCAATTTGTGCAGAAAATTTCCTGATCGGTCGGCTGACCGATCAGATACAAGCCTGATCGGACTGGTGTCCGATCAGGTGCTGCCTGGATCAATCGAATGACCGATTAGTAGCTGAAACGCGGACTGAAAGAATTCGAAGCAGACTGAAATGTTACGGAACTTAATACAGAATTGAAATCTACAGCTAATTGACCCTAGTTCAAGTTTTTCACCAAGATTTTCTCCTTGCCATCACACAAGGATCGAGCTCAGAACCCCCTCGCTCGAGATTCGAACAGAAATCAGCTGCCGTGACAGAGTTGCGTAGCTTGGATGTGTAATCTGAACTCCTCCCGATCCTTCCTTTCGTGATGATTTGTATGGTGAGTGATAGCTCAGGGAACCTCGAATCAACTCAGAGAACCCCTCTGAGTTGGCCCGATTGATGGAGAAGTTGAATCAAACGAAGGTTGGTCGGATGAAGCTAGCTCACGGTGAAACCCTCGCCAGAGCTTTCAGACACGAATCGATTGCAAACCTCTTGCGGAATTGATCTTGATGAATTGAAAACTAAAGACGAACTTGATCTGGGTGGCCGCGTGCGATCGGAATTAAAGAACGAAGACGAACGGAAAACTCTGGAGACGCGATCTGGCGATGACGATGAGCGAAGAGGGAATTCCTGATTTAAATATCCTTTTGAATTTTGGAAGGCTGTGATTGTTTCGGACTCATCCAACGGTCGGATCAAGTCCAATCTAAACCAAACCTCACAGATCTTGATCAATGGCTCATATCTAGTTCTCCTTAGCTCAAATCAATCAGATCTGCGGCGGATGGCTCAGATCTTCCCTTCTCTTGAATGAATGGTCTAGATCACCTTGAGCTTGATCCGATGGTCAGATTGCTTCTGATTTGGATGAAATTTTTAGATCTTGATCTGTGGTCATGATTGACTCTATCTTGAACTCGGATTGATCAGAAGTTGACCGATGGCTCAGATCTAGCCGTTTCTTGATCGGACGGCTCACATTGATCCAACTCTTGATCCCTTTGATCAAAGTCAATTCTGAACTCAAGTTATGATCCAATCTTGATATAGGTCCATGGTTAATTGAAGCCTACAAAATTAGATTCAAAATTAATGCCAAAATATCTCAAATATAGAAAGAATTGTATCCAAAGACAAAATATAAAGATTTCATGAAACCTAATGTAAATGCAAACTTAAGCATATGAAAAGGGATCAAAAACATGGATTTGAGAGCCTAATTGAAGTGACAAAATGATAGTTATCAACTCCTCCACACTTATTCTTGGGCGTCTCGCACAAGCTACTAGTAAACTAAAGATGCATCCCTCTAAATTATTCTCAATCATAGTTAGAAGCAATTGAAAAGAAATTACCTAGGGTTGTCAATTCTAAAAAAAAAAAATCTAAGCTCAATGGACTAGTATCTTGTCCTTAAATCAACAACTTAGCATACTTCCTCCTTCATGACTCATTGATATGAACTCAACACATAAAACCTTTCACAGGGATTTTAAGTGGCTCTCTTCCTAAATTCTACATTTCAATGAAAATGGAGCTCACTCAAACATAACATGCTTCTGGAACTACCATAGGCTTGTTTATTATCTACTCTCCACCATTATTCTTGACTTGGGTCTACATCTACAAAGGTTTATTAGAACAAATTAAGGAAATATGAAATGAGTAGAATGAAAGAGAAGTTCAAGGAATTTTGATACTAAAGAATCATGGTAAAAGAAATAGAGAACTATGATATGATAAAGAAAGATATGGAAAAGAAATATGACATAATAAGAAAATATGGAAAAGTAAGAAAAGTGGAAGACTTGGATACTCAAAATTGTTTCCTAATGCACTTTGCCCTCTTTTATGGTCCTCTCAATGAATTCAGAGTTGTGGTGGAGCAGGGATCAACTAATTTGGATGAGAACCCTCAAATATCAGTGCTATGTTCTGTGCCAGCTTCACTGATCGGTCCAGAGACCGATCAGACTCTGCCTGATCATTCTGGAGATCGGTATATGCCTCTTCTGCTCGAACTGGATAGCTCCTGATCGGTCTGAGTGACCGATCAGGCTCCTCCCTGATCGGACTGGTGACCGATCAGGGGCTGATCATTAGCTGAAATTTAAGAATTCTGAAACTTCTTTTGCCGAGATTTCTTCCTTCAATCAACACCATATCTTAAATCCAACTAGCTTCTTATTCACAACTTCAAGTTCAGAAATTATCCATCTCTTGAACCTTCATGTTTTCCTTGTATTTTCTTTACTTTTCTTTTCTTCTCTTTTTTTTTTTCTGATTTTTGTTTTTCAGCTGCTTGTTGTTTTTTTTCTTCTCTTTTCTACAGCTTCAACTACCTCCAACGACCAGATCCTACTCCCTCATCTCCACTTCAGTCCTGGCGACGATTTGAACTTTTGAAGATAATTCCACTTTCCAATTCCATGTCTAAATGAAAGCTTTTGGTAGACTTGAAAAGTATCACTAGTAACTAACCTTTATGAGCTCTCATTCCTTTCGAAATTAGCCTCATAGAGTTGAAACACCTGTTAGTAGGAGCCCTAGAGTCAATTATGTGATGATTGGCTAAAGGCATTTTGTATCAGATTCTATTATTAATAAAGGCATGTTTGGTTATTATACTTACTTTGTATTCTGTACCGAATGACTAAGTATAATAATGTCCTTGTGTAGTAGGTTCTTATCTACATTATATCGATTGGTTGAATCGATAGTGAGATAATGTAGAGAACACTACACTAAATTATTCCTGGTCGAGCATTAATATTCAGGGACAATATTAATGCATGGAGACTAGCATGTAGGTCAACTGATGACTTGAGCTCACAAGTCATGGATATGTGATATCAAGTTGACACATGGGTATACATTGGAGAATGTGTACTGAATGACCCACCATGAAAAAGTTTCATAGATTGTCATATGAGTGTCATAGACTTTCTCATGTGACTATTGGTATGAATAGTCCTTAGACCTGAAGTCACCATTGTTCCCTACATAAGGAGTTATGTACTTTGGTATCGTCAAACGTCACCCGTAACAGGGTGGACTATAAAGGTGACCACTGGGTATGTAATGAATTATGCGGAGGGATGTGAGTGATGTAGATGGGATCTATCCCTCCCATATGACGGGAGTGATATCTGTGGCCCCCTTGATCGAGTAGGACTACTGAAACGCATGGCCATGCTCAAATGAGTCAATATGAGATATTGAGCTCATTTGTTTGAGTAAGTCTACTCAGGGATCAAGAAACACAAGATTGATTGAGGATGACACAGTCTATGCCTTATTGGTCAATCTAGATATCAAGGATAGAAGGACAAGGTCATACACTATCATAGTCACGAGGTTTAGTCGGATCTCGACTTTTCTTATTATTTGGGTAGCAATGATGCATTGCTAGATGCCGCTCATTGCTTATGTGTCTAAAGTGTTTAGACGCATTGCCAACGTCACAAGAACCTATTGGGTCACACACAAAGGACACAATGCTTCGAGAAATTCTATCGGCAGGCCTGAGCTCGAGTGGAAACTCGGGAGGCCCGAGCCCGAGTTGGGGAACTCAGGAATCCGAGCCCGAGTTGGGGAACTCGGGAGTCCGATCCCGAGTTGGGGAACTCGGGAGTCCGAGCCCGAGTTGGGGAACTCGGGAATTCCGAGCCTGAGTTGGGAACTCGGGAGATCTGAACTCGAGTTGGGAACTCGGGAGTGCAGATCGGGAGCTCGGCACTCGACAGACCGAGTCGGAGCTTGGCGGGCCGAGTCGGAGCTCGGCGGACTGAGTCGGAGCTCGGTGGATCGGGTCGGCACTCGGCAGACTGGGTCGAAGCTCGACAGACTGGGTCGGGAGCTCGCCACTCGGGAGACTTGGTCGGGCGACCGAGTCGGAAGCCCGAGAGGCCCGGTCGGAGTTGCATGGAGGAAAGAGAAAAGTCTCTTTTCATTGGATGAAAAGATTTTTTTCTTGCATGGGAAAAAATGAAGAGCCACATGAAAAGATGTGCTCTTTATTGGGAAGCCAAAGAGACACAAACCTCTTCATATTCACGGGATGATTATAAAAGAGGGTCTTGTGACTTTGGATGAGCTCTCTCTTCTTGCCTTAGCTTTTTCCCTTCCCTTCCTCTTCTTCCTCTCCTCCACTCTTGGCCGAAACCTTACTGTAAGGTTCTTGGTGTTTTCGAGCTGCCTCAAGTTGCTAGCACAACTAAGGTAGTTCTCCCGAAGTTGAGAGATTGTGTCCGTGTAGATACGAATAGAGACACAGACGTTTGAACGTGCAAGAGATCCGGTGCATATTGGACGAGCGGGATAACCGAAGGGCACGCTTCAAAGGTATAAACAGTAGATAAATCTATTAGATAGATAACTTTGTACGAGTTTTCTTTCGCTTGGATCGCTCGTGGGTTCTTGTTTCCGCTACGTTTTTATTGTTTTGTGCCGGGAGAACCCAACAACACCAACAACATTCAGAAATCAAACTGCTCCAAAAGTGATCTTTACTTCCCAATACTCACAACTCACCTTTGATACACCACTCCATCTAATTGGCACACTTCTTCATTTTCTTTTCTTCTTTCTTTTTTTTTCTCTGTTTTTGCATTGCATCCCTCATACTCTTCACCTCTTAAAGTCCATCAAACCGATTCCCACTATGATTCAACAAAAAGAAAACTTCCAAATTTTTTTTTTTTCAAATTATCACTTCTTACTACAATTTCTTTCAAAGCTCTAGCCATCTCCCCCACACTTAATCTTTTGTCCGTCTCGGGCAAAGCATCATCAAGAAAAATCTCAAGTAACCAAGTCCATGGAGAAAAATAGTTATGAGCAAAAAAAATAGAAAAGGAAAAAGAATAAAACATATATCAACAAGGATTATTGCAAAAACTCATATGAAAAGGGAAGACAAAATGATTAACCTCTATAAATGTGGTCCAATCATAGAAATATGGTTTTGAAAGAACCTAACCATGTTCTAGAGTACAATCACATGTGTGTATCTCAAAAATAAGGTCAAGTCCTCACTAGGTAAAAAATAATTCATCTCAATTCATTAATCTAGAGTTCATAACTAAGTAGTACTCAAGCAACCAAGAAATTTATCCATTGACTCAAATCCTAAGTTTTGACAATCAAATTTAATTTGCTTTCAAGAGACTCTAAAATGATATAGAGAAAACCTAGATGGATACATTTATTCCTACTCATTGAGATAAGGTGCCAAAAGAAATAACATGGTATCTACAATGACTATTTATTCAATCTACACTACCTAAGCATTTATTCTCAACAACTCACTTTAAAAAGAAAGATTTTACTACTTGAAAACCATAAAATGTTATTTACAATGAAATAAAAGCGCAAGAAAAGAAAACTCCCCCCTAGGTTGGGTAGATAGCATCTTTGATGTCCAAACCATCCACCTCTAGCTCCTTTAATTCTTCAAAGTATTTCTTGAGCCGGTGGCCATTGACTTTCCAAACAAAACCATTAGCCTCATCTTTAAGTTCAACAACACCATAGGGAAAAATGTTAGTTACAAGAAATGAACCTTCCCACCTTGACCTCAACTTACCTTTAATCAACTTGAGCCTTGACTAGTACAATAGAACCTTGTCGCCAATTTGGAACTCTTTCCTCACTATGTGTTTGTCATGGAAGATCTTGGTCTTTTTCTTATAAATCCTTGAATTTTCAAATGCTTCTAGTCTTATTTCCTCAAGTTCTCGAAGTTGAAGTTTTCTCTCTTCTCCCACCTTAGTAGCATCAAAGTTGCAAGCCTTCACTGCCCAATATGCTTTGTGCTCTATCTCCATGGGTAGACAAGTTTTTCCATATACTAACCGGTAGGGGGCATTCCAATTGGTGTCTTATATGTCGTTCTATAGGCCCATAGCGTATCATCAATCCTCTTGCTCCAATCTTTCCTATTAGGCCCAACGAGCTTTTCCAAAATTGCTTTGATTTCTTTATTTGAAATTTCGGCTTGGCCATTTGTTTGGGGATCGTAGGAAGTAGAAACCTTGTGCACAACCCCATACTTGCCAAGTAGAGCCTTCATGTGTTTGTTGCAAAAATGAGATCCTTGGTCACTTATTATAGCCCTGGGAATTCCAAACCTGCAAAATATATTTGACCTGACAAAACTAACAACAACACAAGAGTCATCAGTCCTAGAGGGAATGACCTCCACCCATTTAGAAACATAATCTACAGTAAGTAAAATATACAAATAACCACAAGAAGCAGGAAAAGGTCCCATAAAGTCTATCCCCAAACATAAAAAATCTCATAAAAAAGCATAGTCTGTTGGGGCATCTCATTTCTAGCTCCTATGTTCCCAGTTCTCTGACATCTATCACAATTCTTATAAAATAAATATGCATCATGAAATAAGGTGGGCCAATAAAAACCACACTCTAAAACTTTCCTGGCTGTCCTTTGTGGTCCAAAATGCCCCCCACAGGCTGATGAATGACAAAAAGTAAGAACTGAACAAAACTCATGGTCAGGTATGCATCTCCTAATTATTTGATCATTACAAAATTTCCATAAGTACGGTCATCCCACACATAGAATTTAGCATCACTTTTAAGTTTATCTTTTTGCCTTAGAAAAATGTGTAGGAAGAACATGTGCTACTAAAAAGTTAACAAGATTTGCATACCAAGGCGGCTCACCATGCATCACAAGAAGGTGCTCATCTCTAAAGTCATCATCAATGGTGGTAGGGGATCCATCTCCCTCAATTCTGCTCAAGTGATCTGCAACCAAGTTCTCTTTGCCACTTCTATCTCTGATTTCCAAGTCAAATTCTTGGAGTAGAAGCATCCATCTGATTAATCTAGGCTTAGCATCTGGCTTCTTCAAAAGGTACTTTAAAGCTGCATGATCAGAAAAAATAATAACATGTGAGCACAACAAATAAGATTTGAAATAGTCTAAAGCAAAAACAATGGCAAGAAGCTCCTTTTCAGTGGTGGTGTAGTTGGCTTGGGCGACATCTAGAATCTTGGAGGCATAGCATATGACATGAGGTGCTCCATCCACCCTCTGCGCCAGAACAACTCCTACAGCAAAGTTAAATGCATCACATATTAGTTCAAAAGGTAAATTCCAATCAGGGGGTCTAATAATAGGAGCTGAAATAAGGGCCTCCCTTAGTTTATGAAAAGCTTCTTTGTATTTTTCATCAAAACAAAATTCAACATCTTTTTGCAAAAGTCTTGTCAAGGGCCGAGCAATCTCACTGAAATCTCTAATAAATCTGCGGTAGAAGCCTGCATGACCCAGAAAATCTCGAACATCCCGTACGCATACGGGGTAAGATACAGAAGATATAACACTAATTTTTGCAGGATCTACCTCAATACCTCTCTTAGAGACTATGTGACCTAAGACAATAACATGCTCTACCATGAAGTGACATTTTTCAAAATTAAGCATAAGGTTAGTCTCAATGCATCTATATAAACCCCTAGATAAATTCTCTAAACAAGAATGAAATGAAACGCCAAAAACAGAAAAATCATCCATGAAAATCTCCATACAGTGCTCTAATAACTCACCAAAAATACTTACCATGCACCTCTGGAAAGTTCCTGGAGCATTGCAGAGTCCAAATGCAATCCGTCTATATGCAAAAGTGCCGAAAGGACAAGTGAAGGTAGTCTTTTCCTGATCATTCGGGTCTATGCAAATCTGGAAATATCCTGAGTACCCATCCAAGAAGCAGTAGTGAGACTTCCCTGCCAACCTCTCAAGCATCTGATCAATAAAAGGCAAAGGGAAGTGATCCTTCCTCGTGACTTGGTTTAACTTCCTGTGGTCAATGTAAACTCTCCATGAATTTTTAACTCTGGTGGGCACTAGCTCATTGCTTTTATTTTCCACCACTGTAACTCCAGATTTCTTAGGTACCACATGGATAGGACTAACCCACTGGCTATCAGAAATAGGATATATGATACCTGCCTGTAGAAGTCGAGTCACCTCTTTCTTTACAACATCCAAAATTAGTGGATTAAGTCTCCTCTGTGGCTGCCTAACTGGCTTGACATTTCCCTCCAAAAATATCCTGTGCATGCAAATAGCTGGGCTAATACCTGGTATATCTGATAAAGTCCACCCAATGACTTTCTTGTGCTGTCTCAGGACTTCCAATAATTTTTCTTCTTGCTCTGAATCTAAATGCTGGGAAATAATGACACGAAAATTTTGCTCCTCTCCAAGATAAACATATTTCAAATGATCAGGTAGTGGCTTGAGTTCAATCTAGGCCTGCTCAGTAGGTATGGGTGATCCTTGGGGCTCAGTGCAATCCCCTACACTCTTACACCTATCTTCTGAGTCCTCTAAAATATCCATCAAAGTAGGTGGTCCTTGGGGCTCAGTGCAATCCCCTACACCTATAAAATCCTCTCCAGCTGGAAGTAGGTCTGAAATACCCTCTGAATCATCCTCCTCAATAGCAAGTGTGCCCTCAGCCTCCTCTGTACTGACATCTCCTCTGGAAACAACAAGTGAAACTCCCTCAACCAATATATCTGCATCATCCAATTCCTCTAGAATGCCAATACTCATAATAGAGTGATCCTCTCTAGGGTGCTTCATGGCGTCAAAAATGCTGAACTGGACTACTGTGTCTCCTATTTCCATGGACAGTGTGCCAGCATAAACATCAATTTTTGTTCTCGTAGTCTTCAAAAATGGCCTCCCTAGAATGAGTGGAGATCTATGTGCTAAGTAGTCCCCCTCCATGTCCAAAATGTAGAAATCCGCAGGAAAGATCAGCTCCTCACCTTTACCAACACATCTTCAATAATACCGGCTGGGTGGGTCTGACTCCTATCTGCTAACTGAATCACCACTCCAGTAGGCTGTAGAGGACCAATACCAAGCATCTGGAAGACTGATCTGGGCATCACATTAATTGAGGCTCCTAAGTCCAACATGGCATCATGAAACATAGTCCTCCCTATCTCACAAGACACAGTAAAAACCCCTGGATCTTCACACTTCTGAGGGATGGAATGGATAAGTGCTGAAACATTTTTCCCTAAGCTGACCAACTCATTCTCCTTAAGCTTCTTCTTGTGAACACATAAATCTTTGAGGAATTTGGCATACTTGGGAATTTGTTTTATCATGGTCAACAAGGGTACATTAATTTCCACCTTACTAAACAACTTCACAAGCTCATTGTATTCCTTAGCCTTCTCCTCCTCCACTTGCTTTTTGGCTTGAGTTTTGCACTGTGGAAAGGGCAAAGGAACCCTTAATTCCTCCTCTTGGGCCGAAACTTGTGGAGCTGAATTCTGAACTGAATTTCCAACTGAAGTAGCTGCTGTAAGTCCACTTTTACCACTGATTTCTCCTTCATTTCCACCAAAATCACAGGTTCACTTAAGGAAGGAGTTAGGCTTGGACTAGGGTTGAAACCAACTGATTTTGAAGGCATTTCATGGCTGTTTGGGGCTAAAAAAGTAGGTGTTGTCCGGTTCTCAGAAAAATCAGCCTTTAGAGCATTTGAAGTTGAAGCAACCTTCCCACTCCTCAAAGTAATGACACTAACATTTCCCTTTGGATTGGGAGTAGCTTGAGAAGGTAGTTAACTTGATCCTTGGGCTTGCATTTGGTTCATCCCACTAGCTAATTGTCCAATTTGTCTCTCAATGTTTTGTTGGGTGGGATCATTTTTTTGTTGGCCTTGTTGTTGCAAAAGTTGTTGTAACATCTCCTCTAGCCTTTGTTGTTGAGCATTCACCCCACTAGAACCTCCATAGCCTCCTTGGTTAGCATGAGTCTTCGGTTGGCCTTGAAATGTAGAAGTAGGCTGCTGAAATTGTTGAACTTACTGTGAACCTTGGAAGTAGGGCTGTTGGGGCTGATTATAGGGTTGAAATGGTTGTGAAAATTGCTGAAAATTAGGCTGGGAACTTGGTTGAAATTGTTGAGAATTGTAGCTCTGAAAATTTTGAGTTTGAGGTTGAAATTGTTGTGGTGAGGGCTGAAATTGAGTGGGTTGGAAATTCTGATTTGAGGGCTGAAAATTTTGATTGAATGGCTGAAAACCTTGCTGAGAAAACTGATATCCTTGCTGAAAATTCGGATTACCTTGAAACCCTTGCTGATTTCCTTGAAAAGGTGGCTGATTTTGATTAAAGGGTTGCTGAAATTGCTGAATTAGTTGTTGAAATGGCTGAAATTGTTGCTGTCCTTGCTGATTTTGCTGGAAATTCGGTTGAGGCTGCTGATAAGGCTGTTGTGATGGGTTTTGTTGATAAAAAGAGTTGTCATACTTCAAATTTGGATGATCCCTCCAACCCGGATTGTAAGTAGATGAGTAAGGGTTATTTTTGGCTTGAAATTATCCTCTAGTCAAAGCCGCTAGTGTCTCATCTTGTTGGAGGTTAGGACATAAATCCGAATTGTGGTCTTGGCTTGAGCAAATACTACACAACCTCATCACTTGGCATGAAGGTGGAGGTACTGAAAAATTTTGATTTTGGCTCACTTTGTTTAAAGTCATTTGCTTCACCAGGGAAGTAAGCTCCATCAAAGAATTCTTGATTTCCTTTTGCTCATTGATACCATCTGAACCTCATTAACTCCTCTAGTGGGCAAAGCTCTACTCCCAAACTGTTGTGAATTCTCTGCCATGTTTGAAATCAACTCCCTAGCTTGATCTGGTGTTTTGTTCACTAGGGCTCCTCCAGCTGCAGCGTCAATTATAATCCTATCCATCTGGAGTAGACCCTCGTAGAAGTACTGAAAGCTCACTGATCTGGTGTTGTGGGCAACTAGAGCAAAGCTTGTTGAACCTTTCCCAATAATCATATAGGGTCTCTCCCACTACTTGCTGTATGCCGCAAATACTCTTTCGGATGATTGGTGTTCTGGAGGCTGGAAAGTACTTCTCCAAAAATGCTTTCTTTATAGAAATCCAACTAGAGACGTGCCCAGTAGGCAGATAGTAGAACCAGTCCTTAGCTGCTCCAGTCAGAAAAAATGGAAATGCCCTCAGCTTGATATCTTCTTCTGAAATCCCTTGTGGCTTCATGGTGGAGCAAACTACGTGAAATTCATGTAAGTGTCTGTTGAGATCCTCTCCAGACTGTCCTTGAATTTTAGGCAACAAGTGGATGAGTTATGATCTTAACTCAAAGTCTCCAGTGAGCTCTGGGTAGGCAATGCATGTGTACTGGAAAGCATCATCAGGTGCTGCTAGTTCCTTTATTGTTTTCTGGTGGTCTGCCATAGCAATTCCTGAATGAGTAGAAATAGACTGGGTAGGAATAATATCAGAAACCTCTGAAACACTGATTTGGTTCCTCCTTGCTCTAAAAGTCCTCTCAATTTTAGGATCAAATTCTTCAAGAATACCACCTGCAGATCTGGTCATACAACAAACAAAAAATCGCAGCAAATGTATACAGAAAAAATAAAACAAGTAAAATAGATCACAAGATATGAAAATAAGCACGCAAGCAAAACTCAAACAAACTCAACTAGTGTTCCCCGACAACGGTGCCAAAAATTTGAAAGGTCTCAAAACAGGTGTCACAATTTAGTCTCAAATTTAGAAATTTATAACTGAAAACCCTTGGCTAGCAAGATTAAATGTAGAATAGGGGCCTCAGGTCGTATTTTTCCAAGGACTAGTTGTGAGTGTTTGAATCAAGCTCGTATTTGTTTGTCGTTAAATGTTTTGGGGTTTTCGAATAATATGGGGGGTTTGTTTTGTAAATAAGATTGAGAATGAAGTTGAAACGAAACAAGTTTAACTAAGCAAACTTAAACTAGGAAATTGCAGTTCTAAACTTAACCTACTTGGAGATTGAGCATAACAATTCGAAATTGCAAGATCGAAAGATTAAACTAATATCTATTGCAGAAAGACACTAAAACTGTATCTAACTTCGGAAATGAAGAATTGGAACAAGCTGAGTACTGAAACAGGGCCAATTCGTGCAGAAAATTTCCTGATCGGTCAGCTGACCGATCAGATACAAGCCTGATTAGACTGGTGTCCGATCAGGTGCTGCCTGGATCGATCGAATGACCGATCAGTAGCTGAAACGTGGACTGAAACAATTCGAAGCAGACTGAAATGTTACTAAACTTAATACAGAATTGAAATCTACAGCTAATTGACCCCAGTTCAAGTTCTTCACCTTGATTTTCTCCTTGCCGTCACACAAGGATCGAGCTCGGAACCCCCTCGCTCGAGATTCGAACAGAAATTAGCTGTCGTGACAGAGTTGCGTAGCTTGGATGTGTAATCTGAACTCCTCCCGATCCTTCCTTTCGTGATGATTTGTATGGTGAGTGATAGCTCAGGGAACCTCGAATCAACTCAGAGAACCCCTCTGACTTGGCCCGATTGATGGAGAAGTGGAATCAAACGATGGTTGGTCGGATGAAGCTAGCTCACGGTGAAACCCTCGCCAGAGCTTTCAGACACGAATGGATTGCAAACCTCTTGCGAAATTGATTTTGACGAATTGAAAACTAAAGACGAACTTGATCTAGGTGGCCGCGTGCAATCAGAATTGGAGAACGAAGACGAACGGAAAACTCTGGAGACATGATCTGGTGACGACGACAAGCGGAGAGGGAATTCCTGATTTAAATCTCCTTTTGAATTTTGGATGATTGTGATTGTTTCGGACTCATCCAACGGTCGGATCAAGTCCGATCTGAACCAAACCTCACAGATCTTGATCAATGGCTTAGATCTAGTTCTCCTTAGCTCGGATCAATCAGATCTACGGCGGATGGCTCAGATCTTCCCTTCTCTTGAATGAATGGTCTAGATCATCTTGAGCTTGATCCGACGGTCAGATTGCTTCTGATTTGGATGAAATTTTCAGATCTTGATCTGTGGTCATGATTGACTCTATCTTGAACTCGGATTGATCAAAAGTTGATCGATGGCTCAGATCTAGCCGTTTCTTGATCGGACGGCTCACATTGATCCAACTCTTGATCCCTTTGATCAAAGCCAATTTTGAACTCAAGTTCTGATCCAATCTTGATCTAGGTCCATGGTTAATTGAAGCCTATAATATTAGATTAAAAATTAATACCAAAATATCTCAAATATAGAAAGAATTGTATCCAAAGACAAAATATAAAGATTTCATGAAACCTAATGTAAATGCAAACTTAAGCATATGAAAAGGAATCATAAACATGGATTTGAGAGCCTAATTGAAGTGACAAAATGATAGTTATCACCAAACCAGCAAAACGATGATCCAACCGAACCGTTTACCTGCCAGAAAACCAAAAGTGAAGTGACCTGTTATGGGTGCAACAAAAAGGGTCATTACAAATCATAGTGTCCCAACTTGAAGGAAAATAAGAAGAATCGGAGGAAGAAGGCACTCAAAGTTACGTGGGACGAATCGTCTTCAGAAGAAGAAAAAGAAGTACCACACGCCAACCTCCTCACGCTGACTGCTTCGGAGAATCTCGATGCCGAATCTGAATCGGAATCGGAAGAGAATGTCAAAACCAGAAGACTCTCAATTTCGGAAGAGGGGCAAATAACGGTAAGAGGTTACCCTGAATCTTAGCTTTATGATTTAATATCTTATCTATCTCATAAGTTGGCCAAAGCTAATGTTAGGGTCGAGTCCCTCCGACAGAAAGTCAAAATCCTGAAAGAGGGAGTCAACTCTAGTCCCTTGACTGAACCAATTCAGGAAGGAACCTCCACTCAAGCTCAAAAACTTGAGGAGGAGAATTCCTCCTTGAAAACTCAGGTGAAGGAACTAAGAGTTGCATTGGAACATTTTTCTTTGGGTTTCAAGAGTCTTGACATGATTCTTGGAAAGTAAAAATTAGATCCGGACTTGGTTTCAAGAGTCTTGACATGATTTTTGAACCGATCCGGACTTGGTTATCAAACCAACTTACGATATAGATCTAACTACTCAATGTTGAACCCAAGTAGAACCCGAGTCCAAGCATAGGTTCCAAAATTATGCTTGACAAATCAAGCCGGACCAAACCAATATTGGATTCCCAAGGACAAGATTCACATCTTGCCTAACCTATACTGAGGCTTTAGTCCAGGGGGAGCCAGTATAAAAATCATTTTTATAATTAGATAAATTGTTTGTCATTTTTTTTTTGCTTGATGCTTGTTTATTTTATTCTACAAAATATTATGCTTAGACTTAGGGATGGTTAGATAAGGATCTGACTTAATTGAAACTTGCTCAACCTAGTATTAGGGTGGGGCAAGATGATAGTACGTTAAGGAATCTTGTCTAAAAAGTCAAGTAGGGTAAGGCGTACCCTATTTGGTCCTATTAGTCAGGTTGAACTAACTGAAGCTATCTCGCCAAATCCTCAACTAGTTAGACTAGGGTTTCTCAATAAGTGAGTTGAGAATGAAATTTCTTTAAAAGGCTTTGTCTAGGAAAGAGTTAATGATCCAATAAGGCTACGGCCAACGAAAGCCTCTATGCCTCGCCAAGACCTGGAAGACAATTATCGAAATTCAGTTTCAACTTATTAATTGTTAAACCTAAATCTAACACAAGCTTCAATTAAATCATAATGTTAACATAAAACCCAAGATAAAATTAATGCATCTCACAAAACAGATAATGATACTTATTTTATCACTTAGAATGGGTGAGATGCTTAGGACCTAATAATGTAGTCCATCTCAACCAACCCAATTAATTTTACCATTAATTTTACTTTTAATTAAACTGAATTAAAATTAAATGAATTCAAATAAAAAAATTAAACATTTTTCAAAAATTCAACTTAAGATTTTCAAAAATCAAAAATCAAAATCAAACTTAATGTTTTCAAAAATCTAATTTAACATTTTTCAATTCAAATTAAACTTAATTTTTTTTTCAAAAATCGAATTTAACATTTTTCAGAAAACTCAACTTAATATTTTCAAAAATTCAATTTAACATTTTTAAGTTGAAAACATGTCTCACAAAAATACTCATAGGAATAACATGATTAATAACCCAGACTGGGTGAAACAAACTAGACAGTGAAATTCAATCAATCTATCCTTACACTCCTACATAAATGGATTCAAATCAAATACTTTATGTATAGGAACATAAT
The DNA here is from genome assembly GCA_024364735.1 of Boesenbergia rotunda. Taxonomy (NCBI): domain Eukaryota; kingdom Viridiplantae; phylum Streptophyta; class Magnoliopsida; order Zingiberales; family Zingiberaceae; genus Boesenbergia; species Boesenbergia rotunda. Next base: position 463,868 of record JAGFNQ010007938.1, read on the forward strand.
GGGTTGGACTAGTGGATATTGGATAGTGAATGCTCCAGACATATGACTGGGGATAAATTGATGTTCACTAAAATCAAGTCCAAAAATCTAGGCTCAGTGGCATTTGGCAACAATGTCACATTAAGATAATTGGGTCAGGTAATATAGAGTTAAATTCTGATTTTATTATCAAAAAGGTTTTATTGGTTGACAATTTTAAATTTAACTTGTTTAGCATTAGTCAGTTATGTGATACTGGTTATGTAGTCACCTTTACCAACTCTGACTATCTTATTAGGAACTTACATGACTTAGAAATAACCCTTAAGGGAGTTAGGAAAAATAATATCTATACTATTAATCTACCATCAACACCTAAGTGTCTTTTGACCCAACTTGAAGAAGCTAACCTTTAGCATAGGAGACTAGGTCATACTCACATAAAATTAATTTATAAAGTAAGTCAAAATGGACTAGTTGGGGTAATTCCAAAAATTAAAAACTTTAAAAATTTAATTTGTAACCCATGTCAACAAGATAAACAAACAAATCAACCCACAAATCTACCCAATCAGACTTAACCCAAGTCATACTTGAGCTCCTACACCTAGACCTATTTGATTCACATGGAGCTAAGTCACTAAGCGAAAATTGATATTGCTTAGTAATTATTGATGATTACTCTAGATTTACCTGGGTTGGGTTTTTAAAAACTAAAGATGAAACATTTAAATCATTTAACAACTTATGCAAAATGCTAGAAAATCAAAAAGATACCTAAATTAAAAGAATAAGAAGTGATCATGGAGGAGAATTTGAAAATCAAAAGTTTAATGATCTATGTAAAATAAATGACTATATGTATGAATTTTCCTACCCAAGAACCCCCCAACAAAATGAGATAGTTGAAAGAAAAAAATAGAACCCTTCAAGAAGCCGCTAGGACTATGCTCAATGAATATAACTTAACCAATTAATTCTGGGCAGAAGCGATAAACATCACCTGTTATATTCAAAACAGGGTACTAATAAATAAAAGACACAATAAAATACCTTATGAAATCTATTACCAAAGAATACCCAACTCATTTATGTAGAAGAATCCATTTATATTCAATCAATTTTATAGGATACTTAACCACGAGTATTCGGGTACCAAAGAATACCCGAGAAGCCAGGTGCCTGTTAGGTATCAAGCGCCCCTGATGGGTGTTCTCAGCGAAGGGAGAGGCTTAGTTGGCAGGGTTGCCACGTCAGCAGGGCAGGCACCCATGAGCCATCAAGCACCTAAAGTACCCCAGGCGCCCAAGACCAGAGGATAGGTGTTTGGCCGAGTCTGCGGATATGCACGCGCAAAATTCGCTCACGTGGCAGGCACCCCATAAGCCTCAGGCGCCCGAGAACTACATATAAAAGGGGGTTCACCCCTTTGCTTTCACACATCAATTCACATTCAACGAGAATAGTCTTCTACCAACTCAAGCACTCCAAAGATCTTCAAACTCCTTCCGTGCTTGAGTTTCTCCACGCCGCAAATGATCAAGATCGACGACACACCACCCAAGACATTCTGCGATCCTTGGCGTCGTCGATATATTTTATTCGTTGTTCAAATTTTGTATTCGACTTACATATTTGTAATATTTTTCTGGCTTATAGAATTACCCAACAAAAATGGTCAAGGACCGTGAGCCTTGGAGTAGGAGCCATCAAAGACTCTGAACCAAGTAAAAAAGAAACGTGTTAGCGTTGTGCTTTCAATTCTTCCACTGTGTTCTGATTATTCTGAAAATTTTACGTAATCGCTATTAACCTCCCTCTATCGATTACAACGATCCCACAGGCTAAAGGGCCATTGAAGTCAATACCTAATTATTGACTAAATCTTTTAGCAACAAATCTAGCTTTATATCGTTCAAGAGAACCTTCAACTTGATGCTTAAGATGAAATATCCATTTAGAAGTGTGCAAAACTAGGGTACATGCTCCATTGCAAAGTAGTGCATCAAATTCTGAAATGAGATTAGCATGAAAAACGACAACAAGAACAATAGAGAACACATACGATTTATGTGGAAAACCTTTGACGGGAAAAAACCACGGGCAGAGGAGGAAAAATCACTATGAACGGTAGAATACAAAGTTAGCGGGTCAAAGCCTTAATCATTATACAAAACCCTAATAATAAGCCCTTTAAATAGGGAATGATTCGTACCGCATGGGCTTCGCCTCCGCGCGGGGGCCCGAGACTGGAGCCCACCACTGAGCCCTAATTTTTTTTCTTCATAATTTAGTTTTCACCATATATGTCGCACTGCAATCTTTTTGGACCGGATCAAACTGAATTCGGGTCACCAAACTCTAACAAATTCTATAGTCATCGTACTATGCCAATTTAGATCCTTATAAAACAAGTTGATTCAATGGATTTTGAGGAGACCACTAGAGCTCGAGGAATAGGATGTTGAGTAGCCATTGGTGGGCATCGTATATATATGTCACTTAAGGAAAACATGCGATGAGGAGTATTATCACTTGTTGATGGTGATGAACAAGTAGGCAGACAAGGTGATTCTGATGAAGGACTTGTATTATCCAATGATTAAAATTTAGGGAGCATATTGTCTGTAGCTAGAGATGCTTCCAAGATTGGACACGGAATAGATTCTAAAGCATTGTCACTTTCAAAATTATTAGTGCGTCCAACTCTTAATGGAGTAGTCACTTGGGGCAATTCTGATGACCTAGTGGAGTTTGCAGAAGGCTCCGGAGTAGGACTAAGGATGCCATCACCTCCCATATCTTTAGTGTGTCTATTTGGATAAGCAATATGTGAGAATTCAGATGTGATATTAGATGGTATTAAAAAGGTTTCACTGCTCCCTGAAGATGGTGTTGTTGTTAAGGCTGTAAAAGGTAGAGACTCATCAAAAATAACATGCCAAGATATAAAGATGCGCCCTATTGGAATATGTAGACAACGGTAGTCATGGTGTAAATTACTATAACCGAGGAAAATATATTTTTAAGAATGAGGATTTCATTTTGTTTAGAGTAGGGTTATAATCATGGATAACATGCGCAACCAAAGATACATAAGAAGGTATAGCTAGTAGTTTGATTGTAGAGTTTTCCCATGAGACATTTATGTCGAAGCAATGAAATAGGTAGACGATTAATAAAATAAACTGTAGTTTGAACCATGTCATCCCAAAATTTAAGTAGAACTGATGCATGATTAAGAAGAGCTAATGAAGATTAAATTATATGATGATGCTTCCTTTCTGCGGAGCCATTTTGTTCGGGAGTGTGAGGACATGAGACTCAATGAAGGATGCCAGAAGAGTCTAGATGACAATGAAGTACTTGATATTCTCCACCTTAATCAAAGTTGAGAGAAAGGATTTTACGATCAAAGTAACATTCAATATGCCTTTGAAATTGACAAAAGATATTAAAAGATTAGATTTTCATTTCATGAGAAAAACCTAGGTAAACCTACTAAAGTCATCAATAAAAATTGCATAATAAATAAAATCTTGGTTAGACAAATTAAATAGGAGCAGAACCCCAAATATCAAAGTGGATTATTTCTAAAAGAAAAATTAGACATATGAGAAGAAGAAACAAAGGTAATTTATGACTCTTCGCTTTCCGACATACATCACAAGAATGAGATAAGGATGACAGAAGGGTTGTTAAGTTGAACTGACTAATGACTTCTTGAACGAGACGGAGAGATTTATGACCAAGGCGTGCATGCTAAGAGGCTTTATTTGTGCATTCTCCAATAAGCACTTTAGTGGATGTAGGTTGTAGGTGATAAAGACCATCTCTAATTTTTCCACTGAGTAGAGTGGTTTTGGTTATAGGATCCTTCACAAGATAATAATGAGGGTGAAATTCAAAAAATATATTATTATCAAGAGCAAATTGATGAACCGAGAGTAAATTTTAGTAATAGAAAGAACATAGAGTGTATTGTCCATGTGAAAGAGTCGACCAGAAGAATGAAGAAATGTGTTTCCAAGGTGAGCAAATTTCAAACCTGAATCATTGCCCACTTGTACCATGTTAGGTCCATGATAGGAGGAGGCTTCTATAAGAATATCATAATTCGATGTAACATGATGAGTCGCTCCAGAATATGGATGTCATCCTGAGATTGAAGAATATGTCATTGGTATATAAGGATTGCTTGCAAGAGAGAATGTTCCTAGATGAGATGATAGAGTTGATGTTGACACTTAAGATGAGGATGCAAAACCCTCCAATAAAATTTAAATCAAACTTCTTATAACATTGATGAGCAAAGTAACTATTCCTGAGATAGATCTGATAACGGCCTCGACCTCGTCCTCATCCTCATCCTTGACCTTGTCCTCATCCTCGGCCTCTATTTCATCCACCCTGACTTTCTTGATTTTGTTGTGGATGAGTAATATTATAAATTTTGTAAGTTGCATGTGCCGAAAAAGCGAGAGAATCCCCTTTGGGATTGAAATTGTAGAAGTATCTCATGTGAAGATAGCAAGCCATGAAGGGTATTAAGTGGCACTTGATCTATGCAAGTAGTTATGCTAGTAATAAAGTTGTCATATTGAGGCCCCAATCCTGGAAGAACATGGATTAATAAATTTGAATCTAAAATTGGATGGCCAATCACAGCTAAATTGTTGGCAATGGTCTTGATTGATTGCATAGTTTCATTGATAGACTTGTTTGTTGGAGGAAATTTGGAGAATTTACAATAAATTGAAATTACTGAAATAACTTCAACTTATCTCTGTTGAGCGGCACGAGCTGCTTTTTCTCAAACTGCAGTGTCCCGAACAGTGTCTTCTGAGCTCCCGACCAGGGTGTCGAGCTCCCGAACAGAGTTTCCCGAGCTCCCAGTGAGTTTCCCGAGCTGCCAACACGAGTCTCCCGACCGGGTTACTCGAGCAATAGTCCTGAGTAGTGTCTCCCGAGCTCCCGAGTGGAATTCCCGAGTGGAGTCTCTTAACTAGGTTCTCCTGAGTAGAGGTCGGACGTCTCCCGACCGACCAGGAATTTGCTGAGGCCTGCACAGCGCAGTTTCCTTGAAACAGATTCGTCCTCCTCCAGCGGTACTTCGAGGCTCAGATGAGCTTCTGTTTCTCAGGATACAACAGCAGACCACGGGCACAACGAAACACTCGTTGCTCGTGGCGAACTGAGGAAGTACCCGACTGCAATCAGAGGAGGTCGGGAACGAGGTGGAACGGAGGAGAATCTCTCTGTCGTGTGTTTTGCTCTCGGTCACGACCTCCTATTATAGGCTCAGATCCCCGCAGTCGTAAATGACTAATTAATCGTCATTTACTGCCATTTACCCGACCAAATCCAAACGTCTGGGGGTTACCGATCTTGCATTAATCAAACGTCTGGGGGTTCATCTACTTGGAAAAATTTTGCCCCGACCGGTCGGACATTCGACGTGCGTGGGTCATACACGCACACGAGTTCACTTGGTTCAGTACAAATCCGGGCCCAGGATTTGCACCCCCCCCCCCCCCCCCCGCGCACCCACACGTGAGAGAGAGCCTCTCCCCTAGCATTTATTCACAACTAACATGCTTGTAAAATAATATAAACCAACATTTATGCCATGAAACTCCCAATGTGGGACTAAAGCCCCACTCACAATGGAGTTCCTTTATTCTCCACCTCACTTTCTACTTATTAGAAAGTCCCAATTGTTGATGCAGTCTGACCCTGATTGTTGTTTTGGTGTTGACACCGATTTTAGTTTAGGTTGATGATTATGATTATGATTAAGTCCTGATCGGGGATTAGGCATGGTATGGAAAATCCTAGCTTAGAGGGCTAGGTGTTGGAAAATCCTAACCTGGAGGGTTAGGTGTGAGAAATCCTAGCTTGGAGGGCTAGGTGTGGAAAAGTCCTAACGTGGAGGGTTAGGTGTGAAAAATCCTAGCTTGGAGGGCTAGGTGTGGAAAGTCCTAACTTGGAGGGTTGGGTGAAAAGTCCTAGCTTGGAGGGCTAGGTGAAAAGTCCTAACTTAGAGGGTTAGGTGAAAAATCCCAACTTGGAGGATTAGGTGAAAAGTCCTAGCTTGGAGGGCTAGGTTGGAAAAATCCTAACTTGGAGGGTAGGGTGAAAAGTCCTAGCTTGGAGGGCTAGGTGAAAAGTCCTAACTTGGAGAGTTAGGTGAAAAGTCACAACTTGGAGGGTTAGGTGAAAAAATCCTAGCTTGGAGGGCTAGGTTGGAGTCCCTGGATCGGTCTGGTGACCGATCAGGGAAATTGGCACGGTGCTCCTTCGTGGATCGGTCTGGTGACCGATCCAGCGATGACTGATCTGTCTGGTGACCGATCAGGGAGCACACAGTGAGGTTGGGAACCTACTGTTTGGCTCCTGATCGGTCTGGTGACCGATCAGGGAGTATGCAGTTCACTCACTGCTTTGCTCCTGATCGGTCTGGTGACCGATTAGGGAGCTCACAGTGAGTTGAGTTCTCCTGCTGCTCTGCTCCTGATCGGTCCGGTGACCAATCAGGGAGCTTCCAGTAGGTTTTGGGAACCTTACTGATTCGCTCCTGATCGGTCTGGTTGTTAGTGATATGAGAGAAGTGTCCTAAGGCAATCGCCTTATGATTGTAATCATTTATTTTAATAAATAAATATTCACTATTTGAGTATACATGTTTGTGTATTTGATTGAGATCTTAAACTCATTTACTGAATGTCCGCAATACAATTCACAGCATGAGAGAATTTGTGATGAATTCACAACTAGTGATTATCTCTACATGTGCAATTGTGAAGTATTGAAATTGTCCCTAGTCGATGAATTGATAAATACGGACACTATCAATTCTGTTGAGACTAGCATGGGTTATTCTCTAATCAGCTGATTCTCACTGGCTGGTGACATTGAGATGTCCGGAGATAAACATGAATGCTAGTTAAGGGAACTAGTTCATTGGAGTGACTGGCTGTAAAACTTCATATGATAGTCTACATATAGATATGTCAGTGAAGTTCTTACTGCAGCTTAAGTGCGATGTTCCTTTGACTTGCGGTGTTCAAGTCATCTTGGTCATGGAGACTTATACTTTGACATCTTAAGCAAGCATCTCCAAGGAGGTGTGGACCTAGGATGATTGGGTATAAGCCGAAGTGCCCGAAGATGTTTGAACAGACTACAAAGGATTCACCACTCCTTGCGAGGAGATGTATACCCGAGGCCTATCGTCGGATTGTTAATCGAAGCCTCTGGCCAGAGCATGACATGTTCAGAGTATGAATCTCTTAAATACATGAGAGTAATTAGAATCCATAGGACGAGGAAACGTTACTTGGGCTAGGTGTGACGTAGTCAGCCTAGTGGGGACTGACACACATAGACCATGTCCTGAACCAAGAGGGTATAAGATGGTGAAGGGAATGGGGCACGATTCATTATAGCTGCTGAAGGGTTTCAGAATCATTTCTGAGATCAACCGTTGATCTTTCAATTAATTGAGGATCATGATGTACTACTAGGTGTCACTCATGATCGTTCTATAATTAATTAGTTAATTATGGACGGCCAACATAAATTGAAAGCCTATTTGGTCATACGCATAACGAGTAATTCGAAGGATTTAAAACGAGTTGAGAATTGGATTCTCCAATCGAGATAGACTATTTTTTTGGTAAGTCTAAACAATAGTCAAAACTGAATTTATTTCAGACGCATCAGAAGCATAGAATGGCTAAGTCTTTTAAAGACTTAATGGGTGAATTAAATAAGTTTAATTCATTAAGGGATTTGATCCAATTGGGGTTAGATGGGTCGGCCAAGAAGGGGGCCTCCTCTCTTCTTGTCATGGCCGGCCACCATAAGAGGATAAGACTATTTTGGTTTGTTTTATAAAATAGACCAAAGGTTGGTTTATTTTATAAAAGGTTATATAAATTTTATATATATAAATTTTTATAATGAACCAATGGTTGGTTTGTTTTATAAATTTTTATATAATGAACCAATGGTTGGTTTGTTTTATAAATTTTATATAATCATGCCAAAAGAAAGAGAGCCTTGATTATGGATTGATTGAGAAATTATTCCATAATCAAGAAGAAGAAGCTTGATCATGAGAGACTTGATAATGGATTGATTGAGAAATTATTCCATAATCGAGGAGAGGTTTGCTTGGGTATTAAGAAACCTCTCCCTATATAAAGGGCCCAAGGGGTGCCATGGAAGATGATCGATCCAAGAATTGCTTGGGCTCTCTCCTCTTCTTCTCTCCCTCTCTCTTGGCCGGCCATAGGCCTTCCTTCTTTCTTCTTGCCGTGAGCACAAGAAGAAGTATCAAGGCGACGAAGTTCTTCCTTGCGACGATCTTTCTCTTTGGCAAACCTTGGTGGTGAGTCTTTCGATTTGATTACTCTCTCAGTTTTCGTCGTGTTCACGGAGAATCTAGTAGTTCTCGTGAACACGAAACTCGTGGCTTAGCGAAGTCATCCCGACGATACTCAGCGTGGATACGAATAGAGGTGGAGCTTTCAAGGGACGCTAACGGTTGAATTTCGTCCCTTCTTCCAAGTTACGCAAGGTAATTCGTAGAGTAATTTCCTTTTCTGCAAAAATTTTATATTACGATTATGTGAACACATTGCATGCTTAGGATATGTGTTAGAATAATTTAGGAAATTATTCATGCATTTGTTTTCGCTACATGTAATTATGTAACAATTACAATACGTGTTCGCGTCGGCATGCACCCGGTCCCAACACTGGTGACCGATCTGGAACACTGTTCAGACCATTCGGGTGAATGATCTAGCGTCGCGGACTCCGTCTTACAACCGATCAGGATGGAGCCTGATCGGTCAGGGAGCTACCTGATCGGTCTGGTGACCGATCAGGTCACAGCCTGATCGGTCTGGTGACCGATCAGGCCTGTGTCGCCGCGAAAGCTGGGAGTCCCATCAAAGTGGTGGATCGATCTAGTGACCGACCCACGAGCCCTGGATCGGTCCGGTGACCGATCACTTTAATTCAAAATGCACTGTCAAACGATCTGAACACGTCTGAACACATCTGATTTCCCTGCTATTAATCTCTGATGCATGATTCTCTGTGTGATATGTTGTGCTAATGGTCTGATTAAGCTGCAGGTGACAGGGATGGATTCAAACACTCAAGGAGAGTCAATGGAGGCCTTTTCTTGGAGCAGGTTTGTCCATTTGCCATCTCAGGTTGCAACGGATGGAGCTGCTGACTGGAGCTGGTGATTGGAGCGTGGCTGAGGGAAGCTCAGAGTGTCCAGGGAGAGCTCAGTGGTAGCTGCGTTGGCAGGTGAGCAGCTGGAGGCTGCAGTGAGGTGGTGACTTGGCGCTAGTGGAGAAGACTTAAGCTGTGTAGCGGAGAAGTGGAGAAGAGACTTCTCGCTAGAGCTTACTGCAACTTCTTCTTACTGCATTCTTGTGCTTGTGCGATTACTTCCATCATCTCTTGAGCAAGCGATTGTGATCTTTGAAGCAACCATCTGTTACTTGAGCACTTGGAGGAAGAAACAAGAGGCTTGGCGAGTCCATCAGCGAGAAGACACGAAGAAGAGAGTTCTTGCGTGAGATCTGTGCTGGGTGGAGCTCGAGAGAAGTTCTGCTTGTGTTCTTGTCTGTTCTAAGTAAGATCTTTCTTGTGTTTCATTGTGCTTAACATCTTATCTCTGTTGAAACGCTGTAGAGAGGTTACTCCACCGAGAAGGAGGTTGCTTATTATCCGGATTTTTCGGGGCTTGATCTGCCGACGATCAAGGGATCGCCTACTTTACGAGCACGCCAAGGAGTAGGGGCAAGTTATTCCCGAACCTTGTAAATCCTCTTGTTAGCGTTCTTGTGTTTGCTCTTAGCTTAGTGTTTTCATTTCTGCATACTCTGTTTTTCTTTTAGCTTTCGCTGTGCTACTAACATTTGAAGTGCAGAAATTCGATAAGCGCTAAATTTCGGTGTCTGGCTATATTCACCCCCCTCTCTAGCCATCCAAGGTCCAACACCAATGTGGGACTAAAGTCCCACCACCTCCCTTTTCATTCACATGATATCCATGATATCCAACATTGTTTTCTTTTTGCACCGATTATAATTGCATATGAAGTTGAAGAACACATGCTTGAGAGTCTGAAGCAAAGGTTCGAGCAAGAGCTTCCCATATTTGGCTAGAGCTATCAAGCCCTACAATTGTAGGAAGTATAGATTCACCGATCATCGAGATTAATCATGTCATAATAAGTTGATCCTTCTTGCTTCAAATAGTATAGTTTTGCATCGGCTACTGTGCGAGCAAGAGAGAGGAAGAGATAAAGTATCGCTATGATATCATGTTAGAGATAGGAAAGATATGAACAATAATAAAGTCTTATTATTGATGTAGTCATAAAGAATATAATATATATATAGATATTTATAATTATTCGATTAATTGATCAATTCTAAAAATATTTTAATAAAAAAATTATTATGTCTTATAAAAAATATTAATTAGGTCTTATTTTTACTATGAATCTCTTTTATAGCCAACCAGTTTGACGTTGAAGGGTCAAAGTTCTATTTCTTGTAGCGAGAGCATATTATCATTTATATATGTTATAGAATATGGATATTAATATTAATTTTGATGTTCTTGGTCATCAAATCTCATCATGCAATATTTTCAATTGGATGCTTGCAACCTAATCATCTAGTATTCCTCTACGCCGGCCGTGTTCACTTAGTATTTAATGTCCCGGCCCCCAAATAATTTTAGTCAAATTAACTCAAATCATACGGCAAAACTTCTTTCTCATTCATCAATTAATTACATGATTCGGTCTCCGGAGTTATAATGCAGCGGTAAAATGATTAGTCGTCATCTTAAGCATCCATGGTTCGATCTCCAACAAATGTGTATTTGTAAAAAAAAAAATTCAAATGGAACGCGAATCGTGAGACGCTGGGATTCTAGACCACCCATTACTACCGTTTTCTGATTTACCTTGATGATCGGTGAAAAATTTCTGTGAGGCCAAATAGAAAGAGACATCCTCTCGATACATAAGATAAACAAGTATATATATACGGGGACAACTGTCATCCCTGTCGATCGAATCTCTCGTGGGTGCTCTTGAAACTCTCCATGTCCTAGAAAATTCTCTTAGAAATTAAATCCGTTTTAGTGTTAATTATTTCTCTGAGTGTTCTACCACAGCTGAACGTTTCGGCCTAGAATGAAGCTAGTTTTGAATCCGCACATGGTGTTGGTTTTAATCTATGTGCTATGGACTTTACCCACTAATTTATACATGAACTTACAAATTAGGTTTATTGGCCTAAAATTGACTGATGCTTTCCAGCCTTCAAGATCAAGACAAGCTAGGCCTAGGCCTAGTTTACGTCCTCAATCCTTTTTTTTTTTTCCTTGGAAGATATCTTTAACAAACTTAAATAAATAGACTCAACACCGACGAGTTAAAATGTTAGAGTTGCTAGCTCTCCAAGTCATTGTATGAACATTCCATCCGCTAGCTCTCCCTTCTAATTAAGTGGTCATAGTGCCCTTTGTTTGAACAATAGAGTTGCATGCAACCATCAACTTGTGTTGATTTATTTTTCACACAAATGTTATTTTTCATTGATTGATACAAAATAGGCTAAATAGGCTGATTTTCCTTATTATAAGAAGACACAAAAATAAAATAATTTAAGGATTTCATTTTTAATTCATTGAAGAACAATAAGAAAACAAGAAAGAAGGACTCGGTTTTGGTGGCCATTGTTTAATTTATACTCCTCTAGATAATAGAGACAAAGAGAAAGAGGAGGAAGAGAAAGAAATTTAAGACAGAATATTGTTTTGTTGTTGACAGATTGTACATTAGAAATTATAAAATATAAAATAACTCACGAGGTCTATTATTACAGCCACCTTAAAAAAAAATTGAAGCATATACACGCAAATAATAGTGTAAGATTCCATTCATTGGATTATAAAGAAGGAGGCATAATAATTAATGCGCTATAATTAAAGATTAATAAAAAAAAGATAAGTTCAATGCCTCAACGATTACCTAGAGTCAATTCTACCAATATGAAGAAAGATAAATTTAAGCATACGCATAATGGAGAAATCCACTTACATCCTAAGGCAATAATAAGATTAATAAAGATTCTACATTGCATCATATGCCATATTAATTAAATGGATCGAACATATTAATCAGTCACATAATTTCAGATATTCATGCTTAATTCATGGACCATATTTTAATTAAAACAAGAATAAAGAGAAAAAGAATTAAGTCATCAATATTAACACCACTAAAACATTTTTCCCGTCTCTTTATCCATTAACTAATATTTTAATAATAATTTCTTTTCTCAAAAAATAAAAAAGTTGTCAATAATATTGATACTGATAGGCAACACTTTGATCGTTCATGAACTCCACTATCCTCTCGAGCTCATCCCAGTTGCCATCGTTGAACCAATCGTTCACCTCGCAACTTGCTGTCGTCGCCGGCGGCGTGATCTCACAGTACGGCGGCTGCTCCCCCGCCGCAGCCGGAGACAATTGCTCGAACAGGTATTGCCCTTCACTGTTTTGATAAGACTTGTCACACATATTTTGCTCGTAATATTTATTATTTTTGCTGACAGATTTGCCTTCTTCATGAGGATGACCGGGAGAAGCCGGCTCGAGATCGGAGTCGAAGCTGCTAGTCTTTGAGCTCGAGTGGCTGGAGGCAATTATATTGGTTTGCTGGTTGAATTTTGCCGGCGATTCACTCTTTTTGTGGGAAGATGTGCTCCTCTTCAAAATTCGACAAATCGTCCAAATCTCCTGCGAGACAAATCACATCGACCATTAATTAGTTTCAATATATATCCAATTCATCAATTTCTCGCGAATTGAAGATCGTAGAGGTAGGTCGTGAGTCACGCACTGCTTCTTGCAAAGAGTACTGACGATCAGAGAGGCTGCTATTGTTATTGTTGTTGTTGGAGGGAGGAGGAGGAAGACGAAACTCGTGCATCATCCAGTCAGTCTTGGTGCCTTTTCCGGCGCTGCCTCTGTAGTAAACTAGCGACTTCTTGAGGCCGATGCAGTCATCGCCGGCGTAGACTGCTCGGTCGATGCCGGTGGCCTTCCAGAAACCGGAGCCGGTGACGCGGTTCGGCCGGATGCTGTTCCGGTACTTCCTCCCTCTAAGACAGAAGAAGTACCACTCCCTCTCTCCTCCACAGCTCGCTTCTGCAGTCCGATCGTCGATTTAATTAATTAATTCCATGAATTATATTGTACGAAATAAAATTTCATAATTTTTTTTGTTCTTTTTTTTAAGAAAAAGGAAAAGAAAAATCAAAGTATGTATTTTAATTACTTGGAAGATCCCAGGGGTCGTGCTTGTAGATGTCGACCTCCTTAATGATTAGATCGATGGAGAAGGCTCTCCTCTGCACCTTCCGCCGGAGATAGAAGCTGAGCAGCTCCTCGTCGGTGGGGTGGAACCGGAACCCGGGGAGAAGCCCCTGCTCTTCCTCTTCCGCAGCCGCCGTCTTCTCATCCATTTAATTAATTCGATCGATCGATATAGTTTCTACTTACTATATTCCTACCTCCCCCTCCCTCCCTCCGGTAACAATGATCTATTTATAGACTCGATCTAGCTAGTGTAATGGTCAAATCTATATATATATATATATATATATATATATATATTCTGATTTATCTCTTCGATCGATCCAGTCCACCGCTCATGACTTGTTCCAGTACGTACAAAAAATTTATGAGTAGAAATTTTCAATCTGAAGCAAGAATTAATTAATCGATTTACGTCATTCCTTTTAAATAAGTGATTAGTACTGTTAGATTCCCACACGCCATATATGTGATCATACAGGAGCTAGCCAGTTGTACATTTCTGGTTGGTGTATGTATGCATGTACATACGTATATACTGACTAACTGACTGTTTCAGAGCCATTCTTGTCCAAAGATTATGGAATTTTAATGGTTCGTTGACGAGCGCAGTCAAAGTTATTGAACTGTATTCAATTCGTTGATTGCATATATATATATATATATATATATATATATGTTTATTTAAGGAATTTAATTAGCTGCTGATTATATTGAAGAAAACAATAGTTGTTAATTTGTTGCCGCCAATATTCTTCTATCTAACAAACAAAAAAACTCAGATGTTTGGATATTAATTTCTATCTTGGAGGCCCCACAGAAATTTCTCAATGAATATATATTCTCGAAACGTATCGAAGGGGCCGGAGTATGCTTATTAAATTTATGGAATTGAAAATTAAACATACGAGGGAAAATTAATTTGGAAATTAAGACTTTTTTTTGAAAAAAAATGTTAACAAAATTTTGATATTATTGCGTATTTATTTATTTATTTATGGAGAAGAATAAGAATAAATATTATGAAAAATAGAAAATGATGACTATTTCTCCAACCAAATAAGAGAGTCTATGGGATTGAATGAGTAGTGTATAAGAATTTTTTGTTTGTCATCATGGTCACCGAGAGATTTTTTTTTATTTTATAAATTTAAGTTCCGCCCATTATTATTATTATTATTATTATTATTATTATTATAGATTTAAATTCTTTTGTACTAAAGAATTTAAATATTATTATTATATATTTAAATTCTTCTTCTTTGGCCCAAGCGTTAGCCTATCTATAATTTTACTTACGACTAGACCAAATTTACAATTATTGATGGAAGTTTAAGAGGATTAATTGACATAGTTTTCCAGCATTGTCTTGGTATATATACCTCACTTTTTATACAAATGCTTTGGTCGAAGAAGTCCCTTGTTTCTAGAATCCCATTTCAAAGAATATTTCCTCCCAATTCCATAAAAAATTCAAAATATTTGATAATATAGGCAAGGACAGAATATTTTGTTCCAATTGCATCAAAAATTCAAAATATTTGATAATATAGGCAAGGACCCCTTGTTATTATATGGATTTTCTAACAATTAGTCTCTTGAACGTATGACAACAAGTGGAAATGGTGTACTCTTGTGTAAGGATTGAAGACATTTAAATATCTTTATAATGATATGATATTATCTATGGTGTACTCTTGTGTTAGGATTGAAGACATTTAAATATCTTTATAATGATATGATATTATCTATTTTAGACCTAAATCCTCATGATTTTATTTTTGAACTTTACCCAAAAAGAGTCAGACCAATGGAGATATTTTTCTCTTATAAGCTTATGATCTTCCCATGTGTTTCCAATATGGGACTTTATTTGCAACTTATAATCCCAACAATCCCCCACCCCCAAACGAAGGACCACAAGACCCTACTCAAGCGGAAAGCCTATCTGTTTGACTTTCGATCCTTGACTCATCAGGTCTTCATGCCCCTCGGTCCACTCGACCTACAAGGACTTCCTTGCCTAGTGCTAGAGTTTCTTTGCTTAGTGTTTAGTCTTCTTGATCCAGACATGGGAGCCCTCACTTTCTTTGTTCAAAGTCAATATTCTACTCACATAGCTTGATTAGACGTATCATAGCTCTTATGCATAGTCGGTGGTTAAACCTCCTGGCAGTCTAGGCTCTAATACCAATTGTTAGGACCGAAAGAATTTAGATATCTTCACAATGGTATGATATTGTATACTTTAGACCTAAATCCTCATGGTTTTATTTTTGAGTTTTACCCAAAAAGTCTTGGACCAATAGAGATGTCTTTCTTTTATAAGCTAATGATTTTTTTCATGTGTTTCTAATACGGGACTTTGTTTGCAACCTTGCAATCCCAACAATCCTTCCTTAAATGAAGGACAAAGCGAAAACCTCCGATCCTCGACCCACCAGATCTTCTTGCCCCTCAGTCCACTCGACTTACTAGGATTCCCTTACCTAGCCGCAACTAGGACTTCCTACCTGGTGTCTTGTCCTCTTGATCTGAATACGGGAACCCTCACTTTCTTTGTTTGAGGTTAATATTCTACTCATATAACTCGATTATACCATAACTCTTATGCATAGTCGGTGGTTAGATTTTCTGGCAGTTTTGGCTCTGATACTAATTGTTATGACCAAAAGGAATTTAGATATCTCTATAATGATATAATATTATTTACTTTGGGTCTACACTCTCGGTTTTGATCTTGAGCTCTACCTAAAAGGTTCACAATAAAAAAACTTGGCTTTAGCGACGGATAAATTGCTATCCGTTGCACTTATAGCGATGGATATGTAATATTCATCGCTATTAGCAATGGGTAATTTATCCCGTCACTAGGCTGCGCTGATTAACCCGCGACGAATGTTTACTCTTGGATTTCATTTATTAATGATGGATAAGGTCCATCGCTAATAGTGATGGATTTAACTTGTTCGTCGCTATATTCGTGATTTGTCTAGGGTTTGGGCCCACGTCCGCCTTCCTCCTCACGCGTACTCTTTCGACGATTTCATGATGATCTCCTTTGGCATTCTCATTCTCGCGACTGGCATTCTCCTCCTCCGAGCAATCCTCCTCTATCCATTCCTCTTCCGACGACTCTTCCCCTAGTTTAGGTCACTACGAAGCAAGGCTTTTTTTACTTGTGATTGTGGCCACCTGTGGCTGTTGGCAGCCGCCTATTTCTGTTTGGAAGCAGATTGGTGCTTTGTTTCTATTTGAGTTGTTGTAGGGTTCTTGTGTAGGGTTTCTATTCATGTGTGTTGTTTAGAGTGAAGACTAGGGTGGTATGGATGAGTGTTGTAAGCCTCATTCTTGTGTTTTTAGAGCAATGATCATCATCTTAGTTCTTAGATACTACTTGATATGCTTTGTACGTAACTAATTTATTACTTGAATATATAGCTTGTTGGTTCTTTGATGCTAATTGAGATGCTAATTGATATAGAGCTTGTTGGTTCTTGGTTCTTAGATGCTAATTGAAATGCTTTTTATTGCTACTTTTAGGATAACTTCTGACTATATAGATTTTCTACCTTTGAATTTGAATGATGTGTCATTTATTACAACATGAAATGCTTAAGTTTTATGGTTGTCATTAACTTTCCTAAAGACCTTAAATCACTCTGAAACCTTAAATCCCTTTGAATAAGTTATAAATCGAGATAAAACTTAAATTTAAGGTATAATAATTAAATTATAGATAAACATCAAAACAAACTTATAACTAGAACATTGTTGTTTTACATGTTTGACATGTAAATAGAATGCTTAGTCGGGAAGAGCATGCTTAGTTTCATGACACCTAAATGATTAAAATATAATTCTAGTTTGTTTCACATGATTAACCATATTGAATATTTTATTCTCATCAGGATATAATGTATATGAACAAGGTATGAATGCACAATAGGTTAGAAAATAGATTTATTTGTCAAGAATTTTTTGCCGGGTTGAAGATTTTATAAACTTCGCAAAGTCTCATCCTAAGTGTTTGAATGATGTCGAGTTAAAGTATCCATGTAATCAGCGCAGATGTAAAAATATAACTTTCTGTGATGAGAATACAGTGAAAACACATATTTGTATGTATAGATTTGTTCCAAATTATTACAACTATTATTATCATAGAAACCCTTATGTATTTGAAGTTATTGGACTGCTAGTTGCTTCGCCATCTAGACCAATTGCTCCAGAGGCATCATCTAGGCATGTTGATGCAATGCAATCAATGATTTACGATATAATGAATGCATTTGATCAATCAAATATAGATAAAACACCTACGCTTGAAGTTTAGAAAATATATGACATGCTGAAGGCTAGTGAAGGAGAATTGTGGGAAGACATTCTTTCTTGTCATTCTCAATTATCTGCTACTGTAAGATTATTGAATATGAAGGTTGAACATCATTTCTCTGAATGATGTTATGATGATATGTGCCAATTGATATCAGAGTTGCTTCCGATAGATACTGCACGACTGATAGTTTTTGCAATACAAAAAAATTGATTAGATACTTGAGTTTGCCAGTAGAGAAGATATATTATTGTATCAATAATTACATAATTTTTTGGAATAAAGATAGTGAAATGATAGAATGCAGAATGTGTATTCACCCTCGTTATAAACATAGTAGTCACATGGTTGGGAAGAGAAGAAAAATATTCCCTGTAACGTTATGTATTACTTTCTGTTAACTGCTAGGCTCCAATGCTTGTATGCATCTGCTACAACAGCAAGTCATATGAGCTGACATCAAAAGCATGTACACGAAGGAGACATAATGTGTCATTCTTGTGATTTCTCTGCATGAAAACATCTAGATATAATATTTTCTTTCATTGCAATAGAACCACATAATGTGAAACTTAGACTTTTTGCAGATGGATTTCAACCATTTGGAAGTTATGGATAATAATATTCATCATGGTCAGTTTTATTAATATCATATAACTTTTCATCATGGATGTGCATAAAAGATGAATTTATGTTTCTTACTGTGCATGAAAGATGAATTTATTTTTTTTGCAACCTTTGATTGTTGAGCTAAACCATTTATGGAATGTAAGCTCAGAGACATAGGACATTGCAAGTAAATCAAATTTTACAATGCATGCTACATTGTTATGAACCATTAGTGATTTTTCCACATACTTAATATTATTAAGATAGAGCATGGCTGGAAAGTTAGAATGCCCATATTGTATGAGTCAATCTGATGCATTTTCATTACCTTACCGTGGAAAGATTTCTTGGTTTGATAATCATCGAAAATTTTTACTTGTTGATCACCCGTTGAAGAAATAAGAAAATTTTCAAAAGGAATGAAGTGGTTAGGAAACTACCCTCAGTTTGGAAGTCAGGTGAAGAAATTGTTAATGAAATCAATAGTTATGAATTTCTACCAGTACTTCAGGATGGTTCTGATGATATCAACAAGTATATTGTTAGAGTCAACAAATGTGGTTGGAGGAAAAGAAGTATTTTTTGGGAGCTTCCATATTAGAAGTATTTACTCATTCGGTATAATTTAGATGTGATATATATTGAGAAAAAAAATTCTTTGATAACATCTTCAATACTATGATGAATACTAATGGGAAAACTAAATATATAACAAAATCATGCAAAGAATTGACATAATTAGTAAGCGGACCTGGGTTGTATGAGAATAAAACAACTATAAATATCCCAAGGCTTGTTATACACTGGACAAAGAAAGTACGTAAGCAATATGTTCTTGGTTGAAAGTAATCAAATTTCCAAATGGATATGCCTTGAATGTCTCATTGTGTGGATATAAACAGATTAAAAATGGTTATTATGAAGAGTTATGAGTGTCACATGTTCAGGCAAAGATTAATTCTAATAGCTTTCCAGGAACTACTTCTTAATAATGTTTGACAAGAATTTACATAATTGAGTCTTTATTGTTGGTGCTTGGATGGCTAGAGAGGGGGGGGGGGGTGAATATAGTCAGACACACAAATCTTTTACTTTAGGGATTTCTGCACTTCAAGGTCAGTAGCAGCGGAAGACGAATAAAAAACAGAGTATTGGAGAAATTAAACCCTAAGCTAAGCACAAACAAGATCGCTAACAAGGAGGGTTTACAAGGTTCGGGGATAACTTGCCCCCTACTCCGATCCTTGGCGTGCCCGTGAGGTGGGTGATCCCTTGATCGTCGACAGATCAAGCCCCGGAAATCCGGATATCAAATGTAACCTCCTTCTCGGTGGAGTAACCTCTCCACAGCAGATTCAAACGAATAATGGAAATAAGCACAAGAACCACAAGAGAAGCTTACAGAGCACTTAGGACAGTAAGAACACAAGCGAACTCCTCACCGAGCTCCACTCAACACAGATCTCACGCAAGAACTCCCTCTTCGTGTCTTCTTGCTGATGGACTCGCCAAGCTCCTTGTTTCTTCTTCCAAGCGCTCAAGTATGCAGAAGCTTCAAAGGATGCTCATGTTTGCAGAAGCTTCAAGATGCAGGATCAGAGTTGTCGCCCAAGGAGCTCAAGAGTTGTAGCAAGAACAGAAGAGATCACCTCCTCTCTTCTTCCCAGCCACCACTTAACCTGCTGCCATCGCCAACATCGCCAGGTCAGACGCTCCTCTGGAGCTTGCCAGCTTCTCACCTGCAACAGCCCAGCTATCCCTGACCTCACCTGGGCTCCTTGAGCTTCCCTCAGTCGAGCCCCAGTCAGCAGGATCCAGATCAGCCAGCGTCCGTTGAAGCCTGAGAAAGAAAACTGTCAAACCTGCTCGATGGAAAGTCTCCCATTGACCCTCCTTGAGTGTCTGAATCCATCCCTGTCACCTGCACACTCAATCAGACGCTTAGCAAAGCATATCACATGAAATCAACAATGTATCAGAGAATCGACAGAGAAAACAGTCGCGATCAGAGCTTTTGACAGCGTATTTGAATTAAAGTTCAGCTCCTGATCGGTGCCCAGACCGATCAGGATGTGGCCTGATCGGTCACCAGATCGATCCAGCAGTCTGCTGCACACTCCTGATAGGTCCCCAGACCTATCCAGCAGTCTGCTGCACACTCCTGATCGGTCCCCAGATCGATCACGATGTGGCCTGATCGGTCACCAGACCGATTAGGGTGTGGCCTGATCGGTCTGGGGACCGATCAGGGCACTTCCTGACCAATCAGGATCCAACCTGATCGAACATAGAGAGGAGCTCGCGATATTTGATCGTTCACCAGAACGATCTGAATAGTATCCTTGATCGGTCACCAGACCGATCAGGAGTCGATCAGTAAGGTTCTCAATCTCACTGTATGCTCCCTGATCGGTCACCAGACCGATCCACGAGGGAACTTCATGTCAACTTCCCTGATCGGTCACCAGACCGATCCAGGCAAGGTCAAATCTCCTCTAAGTCACGAGAACAAGCTTCCAGCCCTTCTCTGACTTGTTCTTAGTCCCCCGGACCAAGACTCTGTGCCCGACTTCACTCACCAGGACTTCATTCAACTTAGCTTCCTAAGCTAGGACTTGGCTTCACTCACCAGGATTTCATTCACCCGGCTTCACTCACCGGGATTTCAACCTAACTTCACTCACTAGGATTTCCATCACCTGGCTTCACTCACCAGGACCCCGCTTCACTCACCGGGATTTCAATCTAGCTTCACTCACTAGGATTTCCATCACCTAGCTTCACTCACCAGGACCCGACTTCACTCACCGGGATTTCAACCTAGCTTCACTCACTAGGATTTCCATCACCTAGCTTCCTAAGCTAGGACCTGGCTTCACTCACCAGACTTTCATCCAACCTAGCTTCCCAAGCTAGGACTGCCTAGTCCCACTAGGTCTTTTCCCATGCCAGCGTGCGATCTCTTAGATCCACCTGGACTTAATCCAAATCCATTCGACCAAACTTAAATCCACCTGGACTTAATCCAAATTCAACCAAACTTGAGTCAAAGTTAAATCGGTGTCAAACACCAAAACACCAATCAGGGTCAGACTGCATCAACAATCTCCCCTTTTTTATTGTTTGACAACCCAATTTAATTTTAGGCATTAAATGATCAATTGAAGGCAGTTCAATTATCGTAAGGGAATCAAAATCCTTCCCCTACAATAACCCTAAACTTAATCAACCATTCTCTCCCCCTTTGTCAAACATCGAAAAGGATATGGTTATTAAGTTGAACATACCTCCCCCTCAAACCAAGGGTCTCTCCCCAAACCCAAAATAATCAAAGGTAAACTTTTGAATTTCACATGAAAACATATACGGAATTATATCATGGTCAAACATGTATATGTTTCATATGTCAAGTAAGGAATGCATCTGTATCTATAATCCTGATTGGTCTCCGGACCGATCTGGTTTGTTGATTATTTGATACAGACATATTTCTTATTAATAGGGGGAGCGATCAGATTTCAGAAGAATTTCTGAAACCCTGATACATTCCTGATCAGACTGCATTAACAATTTGCATTCCAAAATAAGGGTGTAGACTCCATTGATATTCGACATTCCAGAAACATTTCTGAAACACGACATTAAGAACAAGAGTCATGACTCAACAAACCCTTTCTTATGAATTTGAACATTCCAACATAGGTTTGTATCAAATCAGCATTTTAATACTTGATGTTTCAGAAAAATTTCTGAGAATCAAGGGTCTTAAAAATTCCTACCCTTCTTTGAACACTTGAACAAACTTGTACTCACTTAGTACCAGGTTTGTACCAATGGAGGATCAAGTATGTTTCAATTGTACTTGGTTTGTATCAGATTTGTGTGTATCAGTATAATCAGGTAATCTGATACAACTTGATGGAATGGGATCGGACTGAGGAGTAGTCTGATACCTCTGATCAGTGTTGATCTGATCGGGGTGAGTCCTGATCGGTCGGTGGACCAATCAAGTCTGATACAGAATGTTTTCTGAAACTGATCAGTTTCAGAAACAAGTTTGTTTCAACTCTTAATCATTCTAATCCCTAATACAATCAGATTTACTCCCTAAATGAGTTCCATTAACCATAATTCATTTAATCAAAACAAGCAATCTGATTTGGGTCCCTTAACTAGGCTTCATTTCATATCAATAATCAAGGATTTCTATGGATTAAAGTACCAACACTAGGTTTGAATGATCAGTTATGTTCTAAGTATGTTCTTGTTAGGAACAATCTTGATAATTCAATCTATACTTAAGTACTGATACCTTAGTGATCCAATTAATATTAGGCATATGGATGACATTAGGTTTGATATCAGTCAAGTGGGAAAACAAAACAAGTCATGGAACTTGAAACATCATGAACTATGTGAGCATGTTGTTCTTAAACAAAATTGGTATCATACATTAAAGTTAACAGTAAGATCATGGCATATTCAACTAAGTTCATCTCCAAAATATTAAGAAAAACTTAAGTCTAAACCTTAAGCTCATGTTCTTTGTTTGGTGATGTCTTATTAGTACAAACTATGTGTTAATCCTTGTTCTTTAGCATGCATTCATGTTGTATAACATATACAAGAAAATGGACTCCTTATGCTTGACATAAGGCATATCATAAACCATGAATTGCAGGAAAACATAAATTGCAACAATAAACCTAATTATCCTAAACAATCCATGACAAGAGTAAGTTATGTGTCAACCTAAACCATTCATGTGAATATTTTTTTTCAAAACTTGTTTATTTATTTTGAAGCATGGATATACTATCATTCGTTGCAGGATAAGTTTCCTTATTGCCCAAATGAGATTTCATAAATCACTAGCCAAGGGATCATCTTGTTATAAGAACTAAGACAATGAAGCTCAAAACATTTAATTTGAATTTTCCATAACCAACCATGTGAATGACAATTTTTTCCTTGGTCATGGGTTTGGAGCACCAAATATCAACCTCCCATGTTGATAGATGCTCCCCCTCAAATAATGCTTATACAATTCTAAATATAGAGGTTTTAGGTACCCAAATTTTGGGACCTAATGCATCAACAATGAGGGACTTTGGCACCCATGCCTTAGTCAATTTCTTTCTAGCTTTTTGAAACCTAGACTTATTTGATGATCCAAAATGTGTTCTTGGCATTAATGATACAAAGCTCGGTTCATTAGGTCAGTAACCTATACCGGCCTTATTGTAAACCGCCCTTTGGGAGTTAAGAACCATATCTAGGATTTTTGAGCCAATTGAGAATTTCTCAAGAGTAGTCTTGAAATTTTCAATTTCACTCCTCAAAGTCTTATTTTCATTTTCAAGGGACTCATCATGCATAACATCAATTACCTCATTCTTAGAGGTTTTCAATTTTTCTACTTCTAATTTCAAAGATTTAACTTTGGCCTTAGATTTCTTAAGCATGTTTGTCAAATAAGCTATTGTTCTATAGCATTTATCCAATTCCGGAGAGATTACCTCTTCATCATCCGAAGATGATGAAGGCGCGGTTGAGAAGCTACTAGCTTCGTCTTCACTCTCCTTGGTTGACTCTTCTAAGGCCACTAAAGCCACGTGATAGTGGGTCTTCTCCTCCTCTTTGTCCTTCTTCTCCTTCTTCTTTCGGTCACCTGCCACAAAAGCAAACCCTTTCTCCTTCGGGCTTGTATTAGAGATCTCGTGTAGCTCCATCTCACAAAACCAATCCTCTAACTTAACAAAAGATAAGTCCTTGGAAACTTTGTAAGCATCCACCATAGATGACCACAAGGCGTTCCTAGGAAAAGCTTTAAGAACATACCTTACTAGATCTCGGTTTTCTACCGTTTCATTGGTGGAGTGGAGACCGTTGAGGATTTCTTTAAAACGACAATGAAGTATACTCACAGTTTCATCTTCTTCCATGGACAGATTTTGAAGTTGGCTGAGATGAAGGTCCTTCTTGACTGTCCGTGTATCTTGAGTTCCCTCATGGAGCTCAATGAGTTTGTTCCATAGGTCTTTGGCCGAAGTGAAGGGGCCAACCTTGATTAGCTGCTATTTGTTCATCCCACATTGCAAGGTGACAACAGCTTTGGCATTGGCTTCCCCCTTTTTGATTTGCTCAGTCAACCACATGGAAAAGTCTAGATCTTTTCCCTCAATATCCTTTGGAGGAGAGAAACCCTCCTTCACTGAGAACCACATGCTCATGTTTGTCTTCAAATAAAATTCCATCCTTGGCCTCCAATACGGAAAATCTGAACCATCCAAGAATGGAGGTCTGTTTGTGTTGAACCCTTCTCTTCCCATGGCCATCGTTGAAACTCTCGGATGTTAAGCCGCTTGAACAGAGCCCCAAGCTCTGATACCACTTGTTGGTGCTTGGATGGCTAGAGGGGGGGGTGAATATAGCCAGACACACAAATCTTTTACTTTAGGGATTTCTGCACTTCAAGGTCAGTAGCAGCGGAAGACGAATACAAAACAGAGTATTGCAGAAATTAAATCCTAAGCTAAGCACAAACAAGATCGCTAACAAGGAGGGTTTACAAGGTTTGGGGATAACTTACCCCTACTCCTTGGCGTGCCCGTGAGGTGGGCGATCCCTTGATCGTCGGCAGATCAAGCTCCGGAAATCCGGATATCAAATGTAACCTCCTTCTCGGTGGAGTAACCTCTCCACAGCAGGTTCAAACGAATAATGGAAATAAGCACAAGAACCACAAGAGAAGCTTACAGAGCACTTAGGACAGTAAGAACACAAGCGAACTCCTCACCGAGCTCCACTCAGCACATATCTCACGCAAGAACTCCCTCTTTGTGTCTTCTTGCTGATGGACTCGCCAAGCTCCTTGTTTCTTCTTCCAAGCGCTCAAGTATGCAGAAGCTTCAAAGGATGTTCAAGTTTGCAGAAGCTTCAAGATGCAGGATCAGAGTTGTCGCCCAAGGAGCTCAAGAGTTGCAGCAAGAACAGAAGAGATCACCTCCTCTCTTCTTCCAAGCCACCACTTAACCTGCTGCCATCGCCAGCATCGCCAAGTCAGACGCTCCTCTGGAGCTTGCCAGCTTCTCACCTACAACAGCCCAACTATCCTTGACCTCACCTGGGCTCCCTGAGCTTCCCTCAGTCGAGCCCCAGTCAGCAGCTCCAGATCAGCCAGCGTTCTTTGAAGACTGAGAAAGAAAACTGTCAAACCTGCTCGATGGAAAGCCTCCCATTGACCCTCTTTGAGTGTCTGAATCCATCCCTGTCACCTGCACACTCAATCATACGCTTAGCAAAGCATATCACATGAAATCAGCAATGTATCAGAGAATCGGCAGAGAAAACAGTCGCGATCAAAGCTTCTGACAGCATATTTGAATTAAAGTTCAGCTCTTGATCAGTCTGCAGACCGATCAGGATGTGGCCTGATCGGTCACTAGACCGATCCAGCAGTCTGCTGCACACTCCTAATAGGTCCCCAGACCTATCCAGCAGTCTGCTGCACACTCCTGATCGGTCCCCAGACCAATCAGGAAGTGACCTAATCGGTCACCAGACCGATCAGGGTGTGGCCTGATCGGTCTGGGAACCGATCAGGGCACTTCCTGACCAATCAGGATCCAACTTGATCGAATATAGAGAGGATCTCGCGATATTTGATGGTTCACCAGAATAATCTGAATAGTATCCCTGATCGGTTACCAGACCGATCAGGAGTCGATCAGTAAGGTTCCCAATCTCACTGTATGCTCCCTGATCGGTCACCATACCGATCAGACATAGCTGGATCGGTCACCAGACCGATCCACAAGGGAACTTCGTGCCAGCTTCCCTAATCGGTCACCAGACCGATCCAGGCAAGGTCAAATCTCCTCTAAGTCACGAGAACAAGCTTCCAACCCTTCTCTGACTCGTTCTTAGTCCCCCGGACCAAGACTCCGTGCTCGACTTCACTCACCGG
The DNA here is from genome assembly GCA_024364735.1 of Boesenbergia rotunda. Taxonomy (NCBI): domain Eukaryota; kingdom Viridiplantae; phylum Streptophyta; class Magnoliopsida; order Zingiberales; family Zingiberaceae; genus Boesenbergia; species Boesenbergia rotunda. The sequence goes on from JAGFNQ010007938.1 coordinate 490,192, forward strand.
GACTTCATTCAACCTAGCTTTCCAAGCTAGGACCTGGCTTCACTCACTAGGATTTCATTCACCCGGCTTCACTGACCGGGACCCGGATTCACTCACCGGGATTTCAACCTAGCTTCACTCACTAGGATTTCCATCACCTGGCTTCACTCACCAGGACCCGGCTTCACTCACCGGGATTTCAACCTAGCTTCACTCACTAGGATTTCCATCACCTAGCTTCACTCACCAGGACCCGGCTTCACTCACCGGGATTTCAACCTAGCTTCACTCACTAGGATTTCCATCACCTAGCTTCCCAAGCTAGGACCTGGCTTCACTCACCAGGCTTTCATCCAACCTAGCTTCCCGAGCTAGGACCTAGCTTCACTCACCAGACTTTCATCCAACCTAGCTTGCCAAGCTAGGACTGCCTAGTCCCACTAGGTCTTTTCCCATGCCAGCGTGCGATCTCCTAGATTCACCTGGACTTAATCCAAATCCATTCAACCAAACTTAAATCCACCTGGACTTAATCCAAATTCAATCAAACTTGAGTCAAACTTAAATCGTTGTCAAACACCAAAACACCAATCAGGGTCAGACTACATCAACATTTATTTTAGAAATTTGACTTCCAAGGTTATTATGATATCTAATATGCTTCGACTTCAGACAAATATTCCAATGATAATCTATAAGCTTGAGCGAATATTCCAACTAAGTTTGTTGATTCAATGGAATATCTACCTATTCATTTACTAAATGAGGCATAAATAGGTGATCCTGTACAATATAGATGGATGTACACTTTTGAAAGATTTCTGAGAAAATTAAAGAATAATATGCATTACAAGGCAAGAGTTGAGGGATCAATATATAATGCATATCTGGTTGAAGAAGTAACTTCGTTTTGCTCTTATTATTTTGCTGATAATGTGAAAACCCGACATCATAAGTGTCCACGAAATCAAGATGATAATCAAACATTTGATCTAGAGATAGTTTCTATTTTCAAGTATCCTAATAAAGGAATGGGTACAACTGTGTCTAGACTGTTAAATGACAATGAATATCATGCTGCCAAGACATATATACTTCTGAACTGTAAAGAGGTCGAACCATACATAAGGTAATATTTCAAGTTTATATATTTATTTATTTGCAGTACATAGTTTTCTGAAAATTTGAATTAAAATCTAATATGATCTTAGATTACCTTATTTGATACCTTATACGAACAACAACTGTACTTACAAAATTCATCAATAAGTGCAAATGAGGTAGATCAAAAGTTAGAGGATGAATTTGCTTTTGATTTCAAATTTATGTAAGTTAGTTAATACTAATTTTTATCCATGCAATTCTTTATTGGATATTCATATAATTTTTATAATAATCACTGTTATAGGTGAACGATCATAGAATTTCAAATGTGGAAGATGAAAGATTAAAAATCTCACATCTAAACCTCTGCATACCATAACCATCTTCTCCAGTTATTATGTTAATGGATACAAATTTCATGTGGGCTAACGTGATTCACAAAAACTTACGTATAATTCTAGTGTTTGCATAAAAGGATCAACAAACAATAATGATACTCAATTTGACTATTATGATAGACTTGAGGAATGTATTGAGGTTGAGTATCCAGCGTCACCTATCAAAAGATGTGTATTATTTAGATGCTCATAGTATGATCCAACTCCAAGGATAGGTACCAGAATACATCATTTATACAATTTAGTTGAGGTTAATTCAACCAAAAGATTCAACAAGTTTGAGCCTTTTATCTTTGCAATATAAGTTGGTGAAGCATTTTATCTTGAGTACCCAACTAAGAGAAGATGACCCAGTCAATGATTACCTGTATGTCAAATAAAGCCTAGGTTAAGCATTGAAATGCCGAATACGATAACTATCCAAAATCATGATGCTTATCAAAATAAAGAAGTCATAATACACTCAGTTGATTCAGAAATACAATCTATATCACAATTACTTATAGATGTTAATGTCACTTATGAGAAAATAGATGACAAAGATATATCTAGCAGTGAGGAGGTTGATGTATCAACGGAGGCTAATGATGAAAACTTACAACATGTTAATTTAGTTGATTCAGAATGAGATCAGGTGATTAAATATTGCATAATAATACTGTCATGGTATAATGTATTACTAGTTATTTTTATTTCCTCTTTCCTTGTTATAATGTATTATTATTGCAAATTTGTATATCTAATATTGTGATTTTGGATTTATATAGTCATGCAGCCAGGACAGAGATCACGTGGTGGCCAGGTTATTCTGAGAGTAATTGGTGACTAGTAAATAAATATATAATTTTTATGTATTCTAGTACTTAATTTGTATTCTTTTTAATCATACATATCTAATGTATGATATTGTGACGACCCCTTAACTTCTCTCTCTTAAAGCGGACGTCACTTTTACTTAACTTTAACTTTACCTTATCCTTAGCCTTAGGTTACAACTACTTGATTTCCCTTAATTTGCTCTGAATTTTTTTTTAAAAAAAAACTTTCATTTTATTTGCTTTGGAAGGATTTGACCCCTAGACCTCTTAGTTGTAAAACTAAAGCACTAACCATCTGCCCTACAACACTTTCTTTTCAATGGTACCAGTCGACTGCTCCAGTCGACTGGTGTCAGCCACAGAAACTTTCTGTGCCCGGCACCAGTCGACTGACCTCTTGGCAGTCGACTGGTGCATCGAACAGAAGGTTCTGTTCGATAGGGCAGTCGACTGGTATCTGAACCAGTCGACTGGCACGCCTGAAAACTACAGTTTCAGACCTGGGAACTCCTTTCAAGGGTCCACCATTCACACACTTCCAATTCATATAATGAAACAACTCCAAATCTAAACTCCATACTAATTTTATAAGAATCTTAACAACTCAAAACAAATCCAATAACTTGAAATTAGGATTTTTATAAAATTTAACAAACTTATCAAAACACATGCAATCTCTACTAACTTTGTACCCAACTTTGACTCCATGTAAAGTTTAAATAAGGTGATCACATCCTACCAATCCAAAACATCAACCATGAGTTTCTATAAATCAAAATGCCTCTAAGACTTATCCCAAAGATCTCTTCCACGGTTCCGCCGCCACTGAACATCAATGCAAGCCCCGTTCGCCTCCATAGCTTATGCTTTTTCTTTACCTTTATCTGCAATAGAAGGAAATGCAACTAATAAGCGAATTGCTTAGTAAGTAAATCCTAACTCACAAATCCATGTTATCGATAATAAACATGTTCATTTCAAAGAATGCTTGCTTCAAAATACATGCACTTGGAAATATTTGCACATGGGAACTTTCATACACTTATCATGCTCAATCATGCTTGAAAACATTTACTTGCATCAAAACACTTGCAAACTTAACATGCTCATGCTTTCTTTTGAGACTTGATACTTATACATTTCCATACTTTAAAACATTAACTTCTTTGCTCTTGCTCTTTAACCTGCTTGTAACATAACCATGTTAACATACATAACAAAAATATACACTTAAGAAAATTGAAACACTTACATATACTCATATAATTCAAAATAATAATCAACTTTCTCAGGCCTTGACACTGTACCATGGTATCAATGTACCAATACGCGCATCCCTAATAGGTTTCGGGGTAGCTAGCCACCGCACCCTATTAGAGCTTCCTTCTAACTTTCTGTGGGCCTCTCATTTGCCCGGTACAAGTCACTTTACAAAAGTAAAATACTTTCTTACTCAATATGCTTATACTTATCAAGCTATCTTTCTTTTTACATAAATTTTGCACTACAAACTTTACCTTTCTTACTTGGAACTTTCATCGAGCACCTTGCGTGCCCTTAACCCAAAACTCATTTTTGGGACTTTTCAAGAACTTGGTCTTATCATACTTAGATCACACATATAAACCTACTCAAATTCAAGTTCTATGATAAGAACATATATTCTTTAGAAACTTAAATCACACAATAAGACAATATTCTCAAAGTATGCACTTAGATGACAAAATTACGGTTCTACAACGAGAATCTACATACAAAACTACTTCTATTGCAGGTGAGTGATTTACTTACCCTTTTTCTTGAAGAAAACTCACTAAGTATTTCGAAAAAACCTAGCGTAGGGCTCCTCTTCTCTTCCTTGCGAGGAAACTCCACTCCTTGGCCCTAGGGAAGAAGCCCTAGGTTCTCCACTCAAGAGGAAGAAAAAGGAGGAAGAAAACCCTTGTTTTCGCAGCCCCCAAACCCCCTGTTCGCGCAGCCTCCAAAAACCTAATGGGGTCTTAACACAACTTAAGCGGAAGTTTAAATACCTCTTCATGAAAAAGCCTAACTTACCTATAACATTAATTGGCTTCATACCTTTCTCTGCTTGATACCCCCGCCCTTTTGGTTATCCGGACGCCCTTAAGGGCTTGCTTTGTCTTGTGGTTGCGGGATCAAATCTCCGCTCGACTTTTTTTTTCTTTTTATTTTAATTCGAAAAAATACTAGAAAATTCAAAAAAATTCCTAATAATTCACGAAAATTATTGGGTGTTACAGATATTTTCCATACAACTTTCTCCCAGATAGTCACCGGGTCTCAGCATACATTACTAAAAAAAAAATTAGAGAACTATCCTCGACTGCTATTGTATGGGGATATATGGAGCAGGATATGAAGTCTTTTTTACTACGGAGAATTTTTTGTAAGTATTTTGAATATAAAATCTATTTCTAGTAAAAAACTAATATGATACTAAATCTTGTTTTTTTTCTTTTGCAGAAGAGATATGTTTGGGAGGAGAGCCACGAGGAGGAGTTTAAGAAAACAATTGGAATGGTTATTGCTCCAAACTGTACATGGATATGCTATATAAGTGGAGGAAGAAGGAAATCAGACCTTCTGAGGTCCCTGAGATAGTTTGGCTGGCATGGAGAGTCACAACATTTGAAAGATAATGCTGCAATTACTTGAGCCAATCGCAACTTAGAGCTTGTTGGCCCCAACACTGGATTAACAATTCATACTGCTAGATCCCGTTCCATTTTCTAGTATGTCATTGACTTGATAAGTTTTTAATTAAGTTATAATAAAAATCCTTACAATTCTTTTGGATTGTTTTAAGTGTTCTATTTTCTATATATAGGCTACTGAATTGTAGAGACCTCCCATTAGTTTGGAGGTATTCAAGAAGACCCATAAAAAGAATGATGGGTCATATGTTGATCGACGCTCCTCAACAATTAATGTAAGTATATTAACTTTAATGTATATATATTTTTAGACTCATTATAGAGATTAATTTAATTCTTTTTTTCATAGGAACAAATTGTTGGAGTTGCAAGGTTGCAAACATAGTCTCACATTACAAACATATAGGAAAGATCATAGGCTTATAAGGGAAAGATATCTTCATTGGTATGAAGCCTGTTGAGAAGAGTCCAAGAGCAAAATCATGAGAGCTTAGGCCCAAAGTGGATAATATTTTCCCATTGTGAAGATATCCAAATTTCTTTTGGTCCTAAAAATTGGTATCAGAACCAGGTCGCTCTTCACCGGACTAACTGTCGGAAGAAGTACGAGCTAGAGCCATGATCTAGATCTAACCATATAGGTTAAGCCTTGAACAAAGGAAGTTTGGGCTCTCGTGTCTTGATCAAGAGGACTAGACACCAGGCAAAGAAGTGTTGGTGCAGGAAGCACCATATCGAACCTTGTTTTGATATTGGCAAAGGATTCAAAGTTAAGTTTATTTGTGATCTAACAATGTTACTCAAGTGTGCAGAGACAAAGTCCTAGCGAAGGAATGCTAGGCAACTGGCGAAGGACTGCCAGGATACAAAGCCCTAGCGAAGGACTGTTAGGCACCTGGCGAAGGACTGCCAGTATCCAAGCCATAGCGAAGGACTGCTAGGCAACTGGCGAAGGACTGCTAGTATCCAAGACCTAGCGAAGGAATGCTAGGCGCCAGGCGAAGGACAGCTTTGGACTGAAGCCCTAGCGAAGGACTGCTTGGCAACTGACGAAGGACTGCCAGTATCCAAGACCTAGCGAAGGAATGCTAGGCGCCAGGCGAAGGACAGCTCGGCATCCAAGACCTGGCGAAGGACCGCCAGGCAAAAGTCCAACCAGAGGAGCGGTTGGCATCAGGTAAATTCTCCCGAGAGGAGTAGTTGAGGACGTGTTCCCCGTCGAGGGAACAGTAGGCGTCGGTTCGACCTAGGGTTCCATTTTGGATACCCAAAGTCAGAACCAAGACAGCTAAAGCTGTATAAACTAATATTTTATTATTTTATTGTGTTTTGGACTAACCCTGGATGCAGGACCGAAGGAACGAGTGTCTGCAGCTCAGAGAGCCTCAAAGGAATGAGGCAACAGCTGACCAGGGCGCCCCCAAGGTAAACATGAAACACAAGAAAGCAAAGCAAGCTTCGACAGCTACTGTCCCGGGCGCCCTCGTGCTCCCGGGCGCCCCTGCTGCTCCCGGGTGTCCCCAGCGCTCCGGGCGCCCCGAATAGGAAGCCATCGAAGCACAAGCCAGCGAAGCCAAGGGATAAGGTTTGACCCGGTCAACCCGGGCGCCCCCAGCGTCCCGGGCGCCCCGGTCAAGATCTGATCCCGAGTTTGAAGGGATCAGAAGCTGACCGAGACCGAGGCGGATCGAGTGACACGTGGGGGGGCGCCCCCAGGGCTATATAAACGGCCCTCGACCCCAAGGCTCAACACAACATTTTCATTCAACGCTTCTACGCTCTTCTGCTCCCGCGCTCTTCTCCGGAAACCTCTCGACACGAGACTCAAGCGCCGACGACGTCCTCCCGCTCCGAAAATACCATCTACTCCGGACGTCGGTAAAGAAGAGTTGATTTTTAATTTACTGCACTTATTCTGTAATCAATCTTTGTAAACTGCTTTTGCGCCTCATATAGAATTGCCCAAAGTAAACGATCAACGATCGTGGGCCTTGGAGTAGGAGTCGACCTAGGCTCCGAACCAAGTAAAACCACTTGTGTTTGTGTGTTGGTTTTAATTTCCGCTGTGCAATTTCTCTCATATTAAATCCGAACGTTTTTCGATATTCACCCCCCCCTCTATCGGTTCTCTCGATCCAACAAGAAGTCCTAGTTGCGTCTAGGCGGTGAAGTCCTAGTAGGTCGGGTGGACCAAGGGGCAGAAAGTCCTGGTGGGTTAAGAATCGGACATTAAACGGAAAGGTTTCCCGCTTGAGGGGGTCTGTGGTCCTTTATTTGAGTGGGAGATTGTTGGGGTAGCAAGGTTGAAAACATAGTTCCACATTGAAAACATATGGGAAAGATCATAAGCTTATAAGGGAAAGATATCTCCATTGATATGAGACCTTTTGGGTAGAGCCTAAGAGCAAAACCATGAGAGTTTAGGCCCAAAGTGGACAATATCATATCATTATGGAGATATCTAAATTCCTTTTGGTCCTAACACAAATAATCACTAGAGTTGCAGAGGCATCTCAGCCTGTTGTAGAGAGGGAGAGTTCACAATCACTTTCCCCCGACCAGGTAAATGACATTTATTATGTTGTCGTCAGTGGAAGGAGGAAGACCGCCTTATACGACCTTGGCTCTCAGGCCAAAGTTGTCTATGACCGGATGAGAGCTCCAGGTGTTAGGAGACATTTAAGTTCATCCTCCTCATCTAGTGAGGTAAGTCAATTGTGAGAGATAAATAATGATCAGCGAACTCGACTCACGTCAATGGACGTGATGATGGTCGAGAGCGATGCAGAGATGCGGGAGCTATGGAACCACCAGGCTCATACCGAGGAGATACAACATTAGATGCAAATTTTTGCAGCAACGTTATCTCCACTTTCACAAATGGGCATCCCTCATTATTTAGAATCTCAAGAGATGCAGGAGTTTGAGGATTCTCCTGCTGAGTAGATCTTTTAGTGGTAAATTATCCTTTTTCTTAGCTTTTACTTTTTCACTGCATTTATTAAATCGAACTATTACTATCTTTTTTTTATTATATGCATCGTTAAATGTATTATACTTTTTCATTATTATTTACAGTTTTTATCTTTTTTGAGAGTCAAATCCAGACATTCTTTTTATTGAAAAGTATGTATTTTTGTTATCTAGATATTGTTTATAAGTTAAGTTAACTAGTTATGTTTTTGTTATAAATGTTTGTAGTTGTATTTCACTTTTATTTGTATCATCTATTAATCAAATAATATTTCATGTAGGATTGAAGTTCTTTTTGATCAAGTTTTTTATTAGGATGTCTTGAATTTGACTCTTTTTTCATGTAAGTATTGACTTATGTATTTGGAATCAGATAGAGTTTATGTTGAGTTATGATGTCTTTTTATTTGAATATCGTTTGATTTTGTTTGTCAATATTGACTAATGATGTGCGTGGAATGGATGTTGATGTGTATTGATATGAATGTTATGATGTGTATTAATATGAATGTTATGATGTGTGTGTATTGGATTGTGATATCTATTAATATGTATTATTGTTATGAATGCATTCAAGGGAAATGGAAAAGTGAGGAGGCGCTGGAAATATTTGTATAGCAAATAGCGATGAATATTTATAATTGCGTCGCTAATAGCAACAGATATTTGACCTATCCATCGCTAGTAGCGACCAATTTTTAACATTTCCGTCGCTATTAGCGACGGATAATTGACCTATCCATCGATATTAGAGACGGAATATAATTTTCATTGCTGTAGTAAGGGCTTTTATTGTGTTCTAGTGACGGAATAGTCAATTATCCATTGCTATTTACGATAATATAACGACGGAACAATGAGGTTCTATCGCTACTTTGCCGAACTTGCTATCCACGACACCAATGGTGTTAGAACCGACAACACATCTTTCCCTTATAGCGACGAATTTCGTCCGTTGCTAATGGCTATTTTTTTTCTTATGGTTGCATACCAATGAAGATATCTTTCTCTTATAAGTCCATGTTCCTTTTCATGTGCTTTTAATGTGAGACTTTGTTTGAAACCATTGCAACTCAACAATCCTCCTCTCAAACGAAGGATCATGATCATGCACTCTGCTAGATAGCTCTACCCGTGGTAGCATTTGAGTACTCTCTTGGTTCGATGTCACAAATAACCAGTGCTTGGTTGTCGACATGGTATTCCCATTGTATCATGAAAAATAGACGTCCAATATGGCTTTAAAGCATAGTCGGAGGGGACAAATCTATTTTAAGGAAACTACATTGAATGCAAACCTTATTGTCTCTCTTTCTTGACTAGGTTACCCATTCAGACTTTGCAGTCTGGCGATTTGGTTTCCGGACTTGGCACTCAGGCACCCGACGACTTGGTAGGAGCATTTGATGGCTCAACTCGACTTCCCACTCAAACTCAACAAGCACACAAGTTGCTCGGCACTCGGGCAGCAATCTTCCTATTTAGGAACACCACTTGGCAATCTAACAAATCAACCAACTAGCCCAGCATGTACAACTTAAGATTATTAGTTTAAGTCATCTTTTCAGCTAAGTGTTTTCTTTAATTTCAATTCAGACAATCATTATAGAATATCCTCAAACACTTTCTAGATTAATTAGGGTTTGTTGAAAAAAAATGTAATTTCTCTAAGAGCGAGGTCGTCGACCTTCTCCTATTGTTCACTACTTAATCTTCTCTCACTTCTCTGCTCATTTTTCGCATGACACATTACTTATAGACATCTTTCACATATCATTCCAATTGCACCTAGCTACACTATGAGCCATATTAATTATTCCTTGTGCCCCCGGGGCTATGATACAGTGGAAGAGCGATTAGTTGTCATCCTAGGTATATATCCACGATTTGAACCTCAGCTACGATGTATTTTATAATAATTTTTTCTCTAAATGAGGCGCGGACCCTGAGAAGTTGGATTTCAGGACCGCCCGCCGTGAGCACTTCCCAAATTACTCTTGCGGTCGATGGAAAATTTTCGTGAGGTTAGGTCAGTCGCCTAAGATTCGACGTTACCCAACTTCGTTAATCATTTTTTTTCATATTAATTATTCCTTGTGCACTTTATTTCACCTCATTGTAAAAATAACAACAAAAATTACACTTCATTCTCAACATCTTCAATTGTCAAAGCTAGAGGTCTCGCCATCTATTTACCGCTCACGAAGAAAAAATTCTCCAATACTATTGTCATCTAAAGTGTCTCTAGCTACCATTCTTTCATCACTAATTTAGGTGAACAAATGACTAACAACGAGCTTTCATAGCCATTTTCTTAGTGTTCATATTGATGAAATTTCAAGTGTGTAGTTCTCAATAAAATTATTTTTATATACTATTTGGTCCAAATAGCTCCGTTGCAATTGAATATTAGATATTATTTATTTTCTAACCAAGATATAATTAAATTGTAAGTCTAAGTAAAACCATTTTTTATTTGAGGACTACATCGAGTGGTACTAAGGGAGTGTTTGGGAGAGCTTTTACTTCTTGAAAAATGATTCTTGTAGAGATTATCTTGAAGTCAGTGAGAAGCTAAAGCATGGAGTATTTGGAAATAGAAGCTAAAAGCTGATACAAGGTAAAGTTTGAGTGTTTGGTGAATAATTATTTCCAAGCTTAATTTTTAGTTAAATAACAACAATATCCTTAAACTATATAAATTATTTTTTTAATTATCTAAATATAATTTTGATACACCATCAATAATATTTTATATATTTATTTTTATATTTTGAATATTATATCAAAATTAATTTTTTTTAATAATATATATGTTTAAAAAATATATAATTAATAAAAATAAAAATATAAAAAAAAGACAAATTTATATAAATTTATAAAAAAAATTATGAATATATAAATTATATGAAAATATAAAATTTTATTTAAAACTATGGTGGCAATTATGTAAAATGATAAATTAAAAGATAATTTTCAATATGATTAACGAGATTTTTTCAACCTCGGATGATCGGTCCGATCTCACAAAAGTTTTCCACCGATCACTAGGATAAATCGAAAAGTACTCACAGTCCCAGGGTTGACGCCCCATTTAGAGGAAAAATTACTATAAATACGCTGTAGCTGAGGATTGAACCGAGAATATCTGAGATAGCTACTAGTCGTCCTATCACTACACCATAGCCTCGGAGGCCACTAAAGATAATTTTCAAGTTTTGAATAAATTATGGCATAAGTTTATGTTTAAAAAATTTATTAACATAACTTGATCACTAGTCAATAATAATAACACCTTCTTTATGATCTTAGTTAATATAGACAATGAACGAAATATACCGCAGCTCATTAAAAGAATTAAAATATATCTACACTTAACTCAGTTATTAGCTTTTACCACAATATTCAAATCTGACAAAGTTTCCATTTTTCCAAAAACGCAAAAGAAAACTTAAGATGAAATATTGAATATTTTATTTTATTCTACTCTTTGCACAGTTAGCACTTGATCTTGATGGTGATTAACTACTGCATCTCAATATTTAATAAATTAATTAAAAGGCCGCCTTTGGAGACCATTTTTTGCTTATAAAATTTTGAGTTATGATACGCTCAAGAAAAAAATTCAAAAAAATTTTTAAGGAATGATGTGATAATATAATCGATATACACACATTCGATTGTTGCCCAGACATCGTCGTTCTGAATCAAACTATATCTTGGGAGGCACGATGAATCCGTCGAGAATCGTTATAATTATGATGTCACGTCATTTCTTGAGATATTTCTTAAATATTTTTCCTTGAACATAACATTTTTCTAAATTTTTACCATGCAATATTTGTCAAACCCAGAAGTCAAAGTCCACTTGACATAGAAGAGGATATTTAATTTTAGGGTTTATTTTGATCCATAAACTTTTATTATGGTGGGTGCTACGAGTCAATGGTTAGTTATCTTGGTTTATTTCTATCCACCAGTATTATCTGTTTATTAAAAAGCATCATGATCCTAATTAAGTTTTTAATCTTTGCTATCCCTTGATTAGCAAAAGCATGCATGGGTGAATATTAATTTATATATATGCTATCAGCTATTATCAATCTTTAAACTAGATTGAGAAAACGTGCCACAATGCTTTCATGAAGAAAATTAAGATATATATTAGGGGTTCTTATGTAGATCTATGCATTTCCAAACCCTAATTCCAGATATACTAGTACTAAACCCTAAATCCAGCTACAGGGTTTCAAACTTTGATCCTGCATCTGCGAAGTTTCCAATTAGTCATCTGGCCTTCCACTGAACTGAAAGAGACATGGCGAAATTTCATTGTAAGAACGTCAGTACTCAAACTTCTTCTGTAGCTTCTCGGACACGCAGGGAAGAATAACTTAATAGGTGGATTCAAACAGGAGGCTACTTGTGTTTGAAAGTTCTTTTTTCTGTTTGTTTGTTTATTTTTCTCTTTTGTCAGCTCATGTAAACATCTATGGTGATGTCGCGAGATGACTGACGGTTAGACTTGGAATAGAAATATGTTAAGAGATGACTTCAGATTGAATCAATTTACTCACACAACTACAAAGTCAATTTTTTAGGGTCATTTCAACTCTTAATTACACTTGAGTTCAACTATTTAGGTCCAAACAAAATTTAAATAACCAGTTATTTCATGCCTTTTTATGGTCATGGCAATCAAATCTTGACCTAGTTAAGGTAGTTTATTTATTAATATTATCATGATTTTTCACCTTGAAAAAATTGCTCACTATCTAATTAAGAATTTGGAAAAAAAAGACCTCTTCAATATCTGTGATTATTATTATTCCAGTGCAAGCAAGTTAATTGTCTTAGTCATGTAATGAATCAGCTAGACTTGGATTTCTGTGCTTCGAGAAATGAGATAGAAAATAGTATGACAAATTTTAAGGAATAGACCACCTTGGAAAAAAACAGCATTTTAGGAACTTGATTCACACCGTGCCAAACTATATATATTGCAGACCTTTGTTGCGAACCCAGACGTGACACTGAATCACTACAACAATAAAAGATAAACTATAATGAATCAGCTAGACTTGGATTTCTGTGCTTCGAGAAATGACATAGAAAATATTATGAAAAAATTTTAAGGAATAGACCACCTTGGAAAAAAAACAGCATTTTAGGAACTTGATTCATACCTTGCCAAACTTAATATATTGCAGACCTTCTGTTGCGAACCCGGACACTGAATACTACAACAAAAAAAGCTAAATCACAATGTTTTTTTACAGATTGTCTATGTGATTGAAAAAGTATTATTAAATATCCGCTTAAAGATAACGTTTAAAAAACATTGTCGTTTTGTGCAAAGATAAAATTTTTACAACATTTAAAAAGCGTTGTCATTTTTTTATAAAATCAATGCTTTTACAACACTTAAAAAGCATGGTTGTTTTTGCAAAATCAACGCATTTGCAACGCTTAACAAGCATTATTGTTTTTGCAAAGACAATAGTTTTGCGACGCTTAAAATGTATTGTTTTTTTTAGCAAACACAACATTTTTTTTAATGAATAGAAAGCATTGTCTTTTTTAAAATATAATTTTTTTATAAAAGATACATAAAATATCCATAAATTTTACAAACAGTAAATATAAATATTCATTAATAGAAAATATGAGTACAAATTATTTTTTTTAAAAGATGCAATTTCATATAATCCAAATAAAAAATATGTACACATAATCCACAAATTAACTTTGTAATCATATTATGTTTATACAAAAGCAAAATCCTTTTTCGATTGTATGAAAGGAAATGAACTCAAAGAAGTGCCTCATAATAAGATCACCATCTATCAAGTTTTGTAAAACATCCTTCACTGATATCATTATGACACCTTTTTTTGAGATTAACTTCTCAAGTTCTTTAATATTGCATCAAATAAAAGTTTGACGTTAGAGATTCGGTGTCATATTCCTTCCTATTCTTTAGATAAAAAAAAAAGAAGAACTTATGCAAGTAAGAACACATGAAAATTAACTAACAACATATAAAAATTCAGAGGCAAGAAAGCATATGGTAGTCTCCACATATTCTCTTAAAAAAAAACACTAAACATTCTTTTGTTTTACTCAAACATTAGCGAACTGTAAAAATATGACCTTTTATTACCAATCATAGAATCAATACTAGTAAATTACAAATACAAGAAAATGCCCCCTTGCTATCCCTTTTACTTTCCACGACTCTGAGAAGGCTCAGATTCAATACACTAGTAAATTACAAATACAAAATCATCAAACATCGCATTTAGAGTAAGCAACCATTAAGTTATGTTGTTTCAACACATTTTAGTAAAATTGAAATATAACTATAACTTTCACACCAGCATCTCTCGAAGAAAATACTTGATGAGCATCAATTATTGTATCAATAGAAAAAAGAAATATTAAAAGTTATTGCTGCAACATTTGATATCCTGAATAGAGAACATGATCTATATCTGTGAAAATTAACCTACATCAGTACAGAGTTGCTGAAAATAGTAAGCAAGACATCAATTAATTAGTAAATCATTAGAATTATAGGTAATTGAGATGCACTACAAGAAATACACGTATTACTGAAAGAATTACCGACGGAATTATAATTCCGTCGGTCGTTATGTATACTTCTATCAGTATATCATTACATTTTCCATCGGCAATTTAGATGGGTGGACACATGGTCAAGGTAAGTTACTGACAGAATTATATTGCCGTCGGTACTTACCGACTGGAAATATTTTCTGTCGAAAAATTTAAATACCCAGCCTTAAATTGTGGCATGTTTCGTGAAATGGTCGGTCAATATCGACGGAATGGGCCGTTCCGTCGGTGGTTACCGACGGAAGGTCAATGCCGTCGGTAAATACCGACGGAATAGCCTTTTCCGTCGGTAACTACCGACGGAACGACCCATTCCGTCGGTAGTTACCGACGGACGACCAATTCCGTCAGTCAATACTGACTAAAAATGCCCAATTTTTTTTTTGCGTTGGCGCCGATTTATTTAGGATTGGCCCCTTTTATTTTGCCACGTGGACAATTCCCGACGGAATTGTGATTCCGTCGGTAGAGTTAATTAAATTAGGGTACGATCCTCTTTTTCTACCACACGTGATCTCTCCTTCACGAGCGGCGGCGTGATCGATCTCTTTCGCACGATCTCTCCTCATCGTCAGTATGCGCGATCGATCTCTTCTTCTGCTCTTCTTCTCCTCGGCAGTGGCGACAGCTCGGCTGCGGCCACTGGCGCTCGCAGCCGCCTCGGCCGTGCCTAGTGGCCGCAGGCGCCTCAGCCGTGGCTGTTGGCAGCCGTAGGTGGCTCGGCCGTGGCCGAAGGCGCCTCGGTCGTGGCCGTTGGTGGCCGCAGGCGGCTTGGCCGTGGACGCAGGTGCCTCAGCCGGGGCCGCTGGCAGCCGTAGGGGCGTCGGTCGTGGCCGCTGGCGGCCGCAGTGCCTTGGCCGTGGCCGGTGGCGGTCGCAGGCGCCTCAACCGGGGCCCCCCTCGTCAGTCGCCCGCGTAAGGTGGCAGGCGGCAGGCTCGCGGCTGAAGCTGGGGCGGCAGGCGGCCAAGCCTCCATGGCTACAGCCAAGCGAGCACGCCCAGCAAGCGGCCAAGCCTCCACGGCAGTAGCCGGGGCAGCAGGCGGTCCAACCCTGCGGGCACGTCGCCGACCCAGCGGCATGCCGCTTTAGTAATCATGTTTAATTTTGTAATTAATTAGATTTATTTTGTAATCACTCGAATAATTTATTTATAATTTTGTAATTATTTTTTATTAATTAGATTTATTTTGTACTCTAATAGGTTACTGTTATTGCTGCTTTTCTCCGACATGTTGATCACCCTTTCAGGTATATATTTGTACTTTGTAGTCATTTTACATGTTACAATAAATGTTAGAACAATTAATTTTGTTATTTATTTAGCATGTAAATTGACAAAATTTAGGATGTCATTTTATTTAATTAATATGTGTTTAGAATTGTAAACGTTAGTATTTACAATTAATTATATAGATCTATCTTAGTCAACATGACGATTGTTTGTTTTAAACATGTAATTAATTATATTTTATGTTTAATTTTATTTATTTGATATTATCATCCTAAACTTGAATTACTTATTATTAGGAAACAATGTATATGAACAAATCTTAGATGTACAACCGATTAGAAAATGGATTTATCAGAGATGATTTTGTTTCTGAACTTGAAAATTTTGTGAACTTTGCAAAGAGTCATCCAGAATGTATGAATGGTGCCGAATTAAGGTGTCCGTGTAATCACAAGAAATACTGAAATAGAGCCTTTCATGATGAGGATACTGTGAGAGTTCATATATGTAGAAATGGGTTTGTGCCAAATTATTACAATTGGTATTGTCACGGAGAACCCTATGTGTATGAACCAATTTGACCTTCTACTGGTTCAACTTCTGATAGACATGTTGTTGCGCCTGATTCAACAACTAATATTGAAATGCAAATAATGGTTCAGGATGCGATGAATGCTGGTCAGTATTCTCAAGTAGATGAAATACCAACACATAAATATCAACAATTATATAAAATGTTAAAGGCCAGTGAGAGAGAAGTGTGGAAAGGCATTCCTTCGGGTCATTTCCAACTATTAGCTACTGCAAGATTATTAAATTTGAAAACAGAACATCATTTTTCAGAAAGATGTTACGATGACATATGTCAATTGATGTCAGAGTTGCTTCCTGTTGATAATATAATGACTGATAGCTTTTATAATACAAAAAAATTGGTCAAAGGTTTAGGTTTACCAGTTGAGAAGATTGATTGTTGTATAAATAACTGCATGATCTTTTGGAATGAAGACAATGAACTGAGTTATTTTCCATTAACTGCTAGACTTCAACGTTTATTTGCATCCACTGCTACAGCTAGTCACATGATATGGCATCATGAGCATGCGCACGAAGGAGGTGTAATGTGTCATCCTTGTGCTTCCCCTGCATGGAAACATTTTGATAGTGTGTTTCTTTCATTTCATATAGAACCACGTAATGTGAGATTGAGACTTTCTGCAGATGGATTTCAACCATTTGGTCAGTCAGGACAGTAGTATTCTTCTTGGCCAGTGATATTAACATCGTATAATTTACCGTCATGGATGTGCATGAAAGATGAATTTATGTTCCTTACTGTATTAATTCCTGGTTCAACCAATCCTAAAGAGAAGATAGATATTTTCCTCCAACCTCTGATTGCTGAGTTGAATGATTTATGGAATGTAGGGTCCTTGACTTATGATGTTGCAAGTAAAACTAATTTTACATTGCATGCTGCATTATTATAGACAATTAGTGATTTTCCAACATACTCGATGTTGTCAGGATGGAGCACATATGGAAAATTAGCATGCCCACATTGCATGGAGTCTGATGCATTTTCATTACCTTGCAGTGGGAAGGTATCTTGGTTCGATAATCATCATAAATTTTTACCTGTTGATCACCCTTTTAGGCAAAATAAAAAAAAATTCCTAAAGAATGTTGTAGTCAGAAAATCTGCTCTAGTGATTGCTTCAGGTGAAGATATCATTGAACAAATTGATAGTTATGGATTTCTACCAGTTTCTCAACATGGTTCCGATGACATAAATAAGTACATTGTTCGGCTGTGCAAGTGTGGATGGAAGAAAAGGAGTATATTTTGGGAGCTACCTTATTGGAAGTATTTGCTCATTCGACATAATTTATATGTTATGCATGTTGAAAAAAATATCTTTGATAATATCTTCAACACTGTGATGAACATGTCTGGAAAAACTAAAGATACTGTAAAATCACGTGAAGAATTGAAAGAGCTAGTTAACAGGCCAGAATTGCATCAGGATGAAACATCTAATAGATTTCCAAAGGCTTGCTATACATTAGACAAAGATAGAAAGCAAGCTTTATGTAGTTGGTTGAAAGAAATAAAATTTCCAGATGGGTATGCTTCTAATATGGCTAGATGCGTCGATATTAACAGATTAAAAATGTTTGGAATGAAAAGTCATGACTGTCATGTATTTATGCAAAGACTAATTCTAATAGCATTTCATGACTTACTTCCTCAAAGAATTGAGTCACAGAATTCATGACTGTCATGTATTTATGCAAAGACTAATTCATGACTCACAGAATTGAGTCTATTTTTTAGAGATTTGACAGCAAGGTGTATTATGGTGGATGATATGGTTCGCCTAAAAATAGACATTCCTCTCGTACTATGTAAGCTGGAACAAATTTTTCCTCCTACTTTTTTTTTATTCAATGGAACATCTACCAGTGCATTTACCATACGAGGCACAAATAGTTGGTCCTGTTCAGTACAGATAGATGTATCCATTCAAACAATTTTTGAGAAAATTAAAAAATAATGTTCGTAACAAAGCAAGAGTTGAGGGGTCAATAAGTAATGCTTATCTGGTTGAAGAAGCATCTTCTTTTTGCTTTTATTATTTTGCTGATCATGTGAAAACTAGACATCGCAAATGTTCTAGAAATTTTGATGATGCTCGGCCGATAGACCCATTGATGCTTTCTATTTTCAAGTATCTTGGCAAGGCAATTGGTGCATCTTCATCTAGATGGTTAACTGAACAGGAATACCATGTTGTCAGAACATACATACTTCTAAATTGTCATGAGGTCAAACCATATATAAAGTAAGTTTACTTCTCTAATAAAACTATCATTCATTTTAAAATGTTACGATGAGGATTTAAAATGTTTTAATTATATCTAAAATTCTTTGTTAGCTTATACGAACAACAACTATATTTGTAAGATCCATCATTTAGTGCAAGTGAGATAGCTGCAAAGTTAGAGACGAAATTTGCATTATGGTTCCAAATATATGTAAGTTAAAGCAATTTAAATTTAATAATTTTTGAGTTATAACAAATATTATTCAATCTCCTAATTTATATTAAACTTAATTTTATAGGTGAAAGATCGTAGAATTTCAAATGTCGAAGATGATAGGATATTGAATCTTGCATCAGGTCCTCTCCGTAAATAATGGTTTACTCTGGTTACTATGTTAATGACCTCAAATTCCACGTTAGACATCGAGAATCAAGCAGGTTAGCCTTCAATTCTGGTATATGCGTCAAAGGATGTATGGAGAATAGTAACATTGAGTTTGATTATTATGGTATACTTGACGAAATCATAGAGGTTGAATACCCTGCATTACCTTTAAAAAGATGTGTGTTGTTCAAATGTGCATGGTATGATCCAACCCCAATAGCAGGTACTCGAATACATCCAAATTATAATTTAGTTGAGGTTAATGCCAACAAAAGGTTCAATAAGTTTGAGCCTTTCATCTTCGGAGTACAAGCGGGTCAAGTTTTCTATCTTGAATACCCTACCAGGAGACGAAGATCTAGTCAATGGTTGTCTGCTTGTCAAATGAAGGCTCGCTCAACCATAGAAATGACGAACCCCCTCACTGTTGTTAACCATGATGCATTTTCAGAATGATTATGTGAAGAGATATTCAATTGATTCACAACTCGAATTTACATCTCAATTACTTGTAGATATTAACGTCACTGTTAAATACCGAATTTTAAGGGTTGAAAAGGTGAATTTCAAAAAATAGGGACCTAGTTGGAATTTACTGAAGTTGTTGGGTTTATTTGCAAAAAGCCAAAACTAAATTAAAACCCCCTTAAAGCCCTAATTTCTCTCATTCACCCGAGCCCTCTCCCCTTGTGACAACTGCCGCCACAAGTTTTCCTTGACGTCGCCGCCTCACCTCGACGTCGTCGCCTCGCGAGTGAGTCCCCATCGCCGGCGCACACGAAGGAGATGACACCTCCCTCTCTCGGGTAAGCTAGCCGCGTCGCCCGCTGCCGAGATTCTTCTTCTTCTTTTGTCTTCTCCGGCGCAAGAACAGGCGTGCGTCGCTGCCTCTTCGATTTCCTCTGCTCGCGTCGGCAGTAACTCAGGTAAAGGATTTAATCGTTTAGGTTTGCGCTTGACTGTTCTCTCCTTTTCTTGATTCCCTATCGGTCGGATTTTACAGTAGGTAAGGTTGGTTGGGATTTGTATGAGTTTATCTGTTAATGATTTGATTTTGCTAGGTATCGATGGTTCCTTGTTAGAATTTATGTGATTCAAGTTTGTTCAGGTGATGTCCTTGGTTGTCATTAAATTCTGAAGGAAATTTTGCCGTGGGCAGCCGTGGGCAACATAAAAGGAATAAGGGAATTTTCATTAAGGGCAGCAGCATATAAAAAAAACGAAAAAAGGGTTATATATATATATATATATATATATATATATATATATATATATATATATATATATATATATATATATATTGATCCTGTCGACAAGCGAAGATCGGTTCTCACTCGGATGACTCGGTCTAACCAAGCCGACCCGGTCTGCTGTAGTTTGGGAGGTCGGACCGAAATAGAGCTCTCAATGTGGTGGAGTGGTTGCAAAAATGGTAGCGATCTCCTCTACAAAGCCATATGGGGGGTTTATATAGGGGAGAGGTAACTCTCTGCTGTGTCAGGGCTGGCAAATCTCATTAAGGGAGGGTCAGTTGACAGAGGGTGATAGTGACAGCCGCATTAATGCTGTGAGACTGCCACAGCCGCCTGACACCCTGTCTAATGTATCTCCTCTGTCCCCCCTTAACTCTCGGTGGCTCTGCAAGGCAATGATTATGCCGGGGGATTATCTTCTGAATATTCGATAGGAAAGACTTATATGATAAGAAAGGCTCCTAAGTGTTCGGTCGTCCTCGTGTGATCGCGAGCACTTGGCCTCGAACATCGGACATTGAGGGGCCGACCTCGGGTGACTGACCTCAGGTGACCGATCCCGAGCGTCCCGACCTTGGACGACCGACCCCGAGCGTCTCAACCTCGGATGACTGACCCCGAGCGTCCTGACCTCGGATGACCGACCCCGAGCGTCTCGACCTCGGGTAACCGACCCTGAGCGTCTCAACCTCGGGTGACCGACCCCGAGCGTCCTGACCTCGGATAACCGACCCCGAGCGTCCTGACCTCGGGTAACCGACCCTGAACGTCTCAACCTCGAGTGACCGACCCCGAGCGTCTCGACCTCGGGTGACCGACCCCGAGCGTCTCGACCCCGGGTGACTCTTGGCTTGGCCTATTCACTACCGGCTTAGATCGACAATCGAACCCGACCGAGCTCCTGATCTTTCTAAAAATCATATGACCGGACCACAAGCCTCCCTCTCAAGTCTAGTCGAAGGAGGAGTTCAATCCGACTGACTAGGCTCCCTGCTCGGTCGGCTTGCCTCTTTTTTGTCTTCCCGGCGTCACCTCGTACGATTAATCCTCCCCTTTAATGCCGTATCCTACGTCAAATCCTCATTAATGCGGGGCCGCGTGTTGCTTCCCGACTGGATGTCTCGGGTAGCGAAACGTCATCGGCGTGGCCTGTGCGACGTGCGAGTAAAGCCTCGAGGTCTGGGAAATGGCCGAGATCGAACGGCGAGGAGTCTACCCCGCCATTTTCTTTTTCTTCATCGGACGGTCCTCCTAGTTTTACCAGCAGTATAAATAGGCTTGACCCCTCATTTCGCCTCCTTTTGTCCTGACCTTCGCCTTCTCCTCAACTTTTGTCCGATCTCCGCCGCTCGACCTTCTCGATTTCGACGAACAGTGTCTCCGGTGAACACCACTTTTAGGTACTCCTTCTCTTTGCCGAGTCTTTGTCGTGCCCTTTCTGACTTCGTTTTGATGGCGTCATCGTCTGCACCCCCTCCTACGCCCCCCGAGCCGTGGTATTTAACCACCCGGTCTTCTCTAACCTTAGGTCAGATAGAGACCCTGCGTATAGATTACCTGATCCCCGAAGACCATTCGATAACTTCGCCTGACCGTCGGGGTCGGGCACATGAACCCCCCCTAAGTCATTTCACCGTCTTCTCCGATCAGTTGTTAGCCGGTCTGCGTTTTCCCTTGCATCCCTTCTTCCGAGAGATCTGCCGTTACTTCTAGATCTCCTTGTCTCAATTAGCTCCCAACTCGATCCGAATACTGTGCGGCACTGTGATCATCTTTACTGCCCACAAAATTCCCTTAGAACCCCAGGTGTTCCACTTCTTCTATTATCTCAAGAAGCAAGAACCCGGGAATTTCTATTTCCAAGCCCGCATTAACTCGGCTTTCTTGGAGAAGGTTCCCTCCTCTAATAAAGGTTGGAAATCTCACTTCTTCTTCATCCAAACAATCCCCCGGCCGAACTGGCCTACCACGTGGGTAGAGAACCTGCCTAATCATCCTCAACTTCCCAAAAATCTTCGCTCGGAACCGGACTACCGGTCTGCATTTTCCAAGCTCGGGGGAGCCCGGTATCATGCGGGCAAGCTACTGATTGAGGGTATGCTGTATCTCTTCTGGCTGAGTCAAGTCCCGGCGGAGCTACCTGGCACCCTCGGTACGTTTCTACTTGCTCGGTAAGCTTGTTAATGCTAACTAAAACTTTTTCTTTTGTGCAGCCGAAGTCATGTATAGCGCTAGGATTGATGCGGTATTGGATCGGGATGATGAAGCCATGGAGGCTTTGGCTGCCCAGCTAGTAGCCGCTCGGGCGGTACCACCAGCAACCGTTGCATCAGATCCCGAGCTGCCAACAGTTGCCGCAAGCGGCCTCGGAGAGAGTCTCCCGACCGGGGAGGTGGGAGCGACAACCCAGATAACTGGCGAGGGGACCTCCGCCCCGGCAGAGGCGGAAGAAGAAGAAATGGACCCGGCAGCTTCTCCTAGCTTGGTTCGGAAACGTCGCCGGCTGGTTCACCACGTGGATATACCTTCATCTCCAGAACCGACTGTGGAGGGTCAGGTCGCAGTGCCTTCTCGTCCTGATCGAGCTGTGGCCAGCCCTCAACTCCCAGCCCCGAGCTCAGCTTTGGTTCCCGCAGTTCCCCGACCTGACCCTCGGGTTTCGACCCAGTCAACACCCCACTCTGTGGTTCAACCTCCTCCCTCCGCGGCAAGACCATCTGGTGCCTCGACCTCAGGGACCGCGCCGCGTCCTCAGGCCCCTCAGTCGGGCACTGCCAACATCGACGCCGTGGAAGTTCTTCTATCCATGCGTTCCCCACCGAGGTCAACTGTGGACGTTCAAGTGCCCTCGGCTATTGCTCTAACTCCGACCGTCCCGCCTCAGCCACTTAATTTGCACGATAGGTTGGTCTCGGGCTGGGAGGAAGGATGGACAGCGTCTTTTGCGATGGACTCTGTCACCTTGGCCGACCACTTCTTTGTGGGAATGACTCAGGTACCCTTTCCCCTCCTCCGACTGTTTATGCTCATACTCACGACCTTCATGTCACTTTGCAGAACTGGGCGCTGAGTCATGCGGTTAGCCAGGCGCTGGTTGACAATACCCGGGAGCGCCGGGCAGCCGAAAGAAAAGTAAGAGATTTGGAGGCCAAGGTGGCGCAGTACACTTTTCCTTCGGGCGATGAAGGCAGGGACCAGCTGCAATCGGAAATAACCGCGCTGAGATCTCACGTATCCGAGCTGGAGGTCCGTGCGGAGGAAGAGCAAAGGCTGATGGCTCAATCCGCGGTGGAGGTGGAGCGTCTAACTAGTCGGGTGGCTCATTTAGAGGGCGAAAATAAAGTCCTCAAGAACCGGCATACCCGAGCCCATGCTGACCTAGCTAAGATGACAACAGACGCTAAGGGGCTCCAACGGAAATTGAAGGAGTCGGGTGCGGCTCATCACCAAACTCAGCTTGCCCTGAAGAACAAAGAGATAGAGTTGGCTGCCCAACAAGAGGCCTTTCAGGGTTTAGAAATGCAGCTAGTGGGCAAGGAGGCGCAGCTGGCCGTCCGGGAGACCACCATACAGGGGCAGGGTGCCGAGCTTGCCCGACTCAGGAAGGAGTTGGAGGATTATAAGTTGGGCGAATCCGCTCGGCTTGAAGCAGCGCGTCTGGCCTACATTCAGTCGGACTCCTTCCTGGACCTGATATCAGAGCGCACCGGTGGCATGATCAGGTACGGCGCGAGGGGTGCTATCCAGCAGCTGACTAAGGCCGGCCACCTTCCCGAGGACCTTCCTCCCAACGCAGTGAAGCTGCGGCGGATCAAAGCGTCGATCCCTGAAGATGCCTTCCCCCATTCACTTAGGTTGAATTCTTACTTTCCTTTGTTTCCTGATGACTCGGCCCTCTGGCCTTAAGAAGTTTGCCATGTTTTGAGGTGACTCAGCCTTTAGGGCTTAATTTTGTATGGGCCATGAGCCCTTCTTTGATTTCCTTAGCTGGACATGGTTTTATTTCCATAGCCTGCATGCCGTATTTGTTTGTTCACGATGTTTATGGTTTTTGTTAAGCATTGTCTGTTTGGGGTACTCGACTGGCTCTACGAGGGCCAGCGCTTAGATTACATCACGAATTTTCACCAAACGTGATCGATCGGGCCGCTCATACCGCTCCTTTTAGCTCGATTTTGTGAGCCAAGTGCTAAATTTTTCTAAGTATCGAACGCTTAGCGTGTTTGAGCTCTTAGTCACTCAGTCAGGCCGTTGCCCAAGTTCGGGCGTGTTGTTCAGTCGGGCGGATACCCTGATTTACCGTTCTATCTTGTTTTAGACGAGCTAACCTTACCAACGAAGCCGAGTTGGCTCGTGCGCGCTGGTTCGATTAGGTCAGCTTTGCCGAGCTGACCTAATATCCCTTTTGTCTTTCAGAACGTGGGGAGCCACGTCCTGGTAGTGAAGTTCATAGAAATGTGTTAATTCATATGTCGTTCGAGCAAGAGTCTGGACACCGTCCGACTTACCCTAGCCGAGCGTGGATTGCCACGCCCGACCGGGCCCGACCGAACGTGGAACGCCACGCCCGATCGGCGCCGAATTTGGTGGGTGCGTGAGAGCAAGCCCACTTATAACTTGCCTTAGCAAGAGTCTGGACACCGTCCGACTTACCCGACCGAGCGTGGATGCCACGCCCGACGGGCCCGACCGAACGTGGAACGCCACGCCCGATCGGCGCCGAGTCCGGTGGGTGCGTGAGAGCAAGCTCACTTATAACTTGCCTTAGCAAGAGTCTGGACACCCTCCGACTTACCCTGACCGAGTGTGGATTGCCACGCCCGACCGGGCCCGACCAAACGTGGGACGCCACGCCTGATCGGCGCCGAGTCCGGTGGGTGCATGAGAGCAAGCTCACTTATAACTTGCCTTAGCAAGAGTCTGGACACCGTCCGACTTACCCTGACCGAGCGTGGATTGTCACGCCCGACCGGGCCC
Organism: Boesenbergia rotunda; assembly: GCA_024364735.1. Classification (NCBI taxonomy): domain Eukaryota; kingdom Viridiplantae; phylum Streptophyta; class Magnoliopsida; order Zingiberales; family Zingiberaceae; genus Boesenbergia; species Boesenbergia rotunda. The sequence continues at coordinate 515,454 of JAGFNQ010007938.1, forward strand.
GACCGAACGTGGGACGCCACGCCCGATCGGCGCCGAGTCCGGTGGGTACGTTAGAGCAAGCTCACTTATAACTTGCCTTAGCAAGAGTCTGGACACCATCCGACTTACCCTGACCGAGCATGGATTGCCACGCCCGACCAGGCCCGACCGAACGTGGGACGCCACGCCCGATCGGCGCCGAGTCCGGTGGGTGCATGAGTACAAACTCACTTATAACTTGCTTTAGTTGTTTTTTGGAGAGTTAGAGTTTTTGTCATCGTTCTTTCTGAGTACGGTTACAAGAATCATTTCTCTCCGCTCTCCTTGCGGTACAATCTTAAATGTACTGCACTCCAAGGTCTTCCGAGCCGCTTTCCTTGAGCATCTTGCAGATAGTAGGCTCCCGATCCCAGCGCCTCGACCACCAGGAACGGACCACTCCGTGGAGGTTCCAGCTTGCCTACTTCTCCAACTGGCTTGATTCTTTTCCATACCTTGTCCCCTACTTGGAAATGTCGGGGTATAACCTTCTGGTTATATAGATTCCGTATCCTTTGCTGGTAAGCAGTCATGCGGACTGCAGCCTTAGCTCGGACCTCTTCAATCAGATCTAGCTCAGCTCGCCTTTTCTCCGCATTATCCTCTCCATACAGATGTCTTCTGTCAGACTCACAGCCGACCTCCATGAGGACTACTGCTTCACTCCCATAGACTAACTAGAAGGGAGTGCATCCTGACCCCTCTTTGGGTGTGGTTCGAAGAGCCCATAGGACACCAGGCAGCTCGTCCACCCAGGATCCGCCGACCTGATCCAACTTAGCTCTGAGCCCTTTCAGAATTGTTGGTGCAATCTTGATTAGGTCAGGGTTGACCTAGGTTGACTAAGCTCGGGTGAGCTTGAGGTCGTATGTTTCGATGTTTGACAATGATGTTTGAGTGTGATAATGTTTGAATGTCGTAGGAAGTCAAGTGAGTCAAGGATGACTGGAGGCTTGACGGGAAAAGACCTAGTGGGACTAGGCACACCTAGTGGGACTAGGTGAAGTCCAGGTAGATCGGGGAGATCGTACGCTGGCACGGGAAAAGACCTAGTGAGACTAGGCACACCTAGTGGGACTAGGCACACCTAGTGGGACTAGGTGAAGTCCAGGTAGATCGGGGAGATCGTACGCTGGCACGGGAAAAGACCTAGTGGGACTAGGCACACCTAGTGGGACTAGGTGAAGTCCAGGTAGATCGGGGAGATCGTACGCTGGCGGGAAAAGACCTAGTGGGACTAGGCACACCTAGTGGGACTAGGTGAAGTCCAGATGGATCGGGGAGATCGCATGCTGGCAAGGTGGAAGTCTACCGAGAGACTAGACCTAACTCGAGGGTTAGGCGAATCTGGTTGGGAACCAGGTCAAGTCCGAGCTGGGAGCTAGGCAGTACAAATCCAGGTCGGTCAACGGGGTTGACCGGACACTTGGTAGGGGATCCCAGACTTGTGGAAACAAGTTAGGTTGAACCCAATCGATTGGGTAATCGATTGGGTGAATCGATCAGTGGATCGATTAAGGAGATTTTTGCGAGAGGACAGAGAGTGGCTGAATCGATTGAGTAATCGATTCAGCCCTCCCTTAATCGATTGGTCAATCGATTAAGGAGTCTCGATTGGGGTAATCGATCACAGAGGTTTGCGCGAGAGAACGGAGAAGCTCTGAATCGATTGGGTAATCGATTCAGGGCACTGGTAATCGATTGGCTAATCGATTACCGTTCAAAAACTAGCCGTTGAACGGCTAAATCCTACGTGGTAATCGATTGGGTAATCAATTACCAAACCCTAGGCGTCGGGTATAAGGTCTTTCGCGCAGGTTTTTGGCCGCATCTCTTCTCCTATTCTTCTCCTCCTTCGGTGCCATCTCAAGGGAAGTCTTGGAGGACATTGCTGCTGCAATTCCAAGGTTCTAGAGGCAACCACAAGCTTGAAGATAGCAAGGATAGCAAAGAGAGCTTAAACATTGTAAATCTTGTAAGATTTTGTATTGTATTTTGCTTCCTTTTGTTGTATCTTCTTGTAAGCTTGTAAGAGGTTTCTCCACCTCAAGAAGGAGATCTTTCATAGTGTATGAGAGAGTGAGGAGAGTGGATCCTTGGATTAGTCACCCGCCCGGGGTGGATACCAAGTAAATCCTTTGTGTTAGCGATTGCTTGAAGTCTTCCGCCGCGATAAATCATCTACAAGTAATCGAAGCTAATCACCCCCCCTCTAGCTCGCCAATCGGTCCCAACAAGAATCTCTCTATTGGCTACTTCGGCCTGACCATTACTCTGGGGGTATGCCACGGAAGTGAAGGCCTGCTTGATCCCAAATTCTTTGCACCAATTTCTGATTATCCGACCTTGAAACTGCCGACCATTGTCAAATACCAGCTTATGAGGTATGCTATATCGACACAAAATGTTCTGCCCAAGGAATTTCTTCACCGCTTGCTCGGTGATCCGGGCCAGGGCTTCTGCTTCGACCCACTTGGAGAAGTAGTCCACTGCCACCAACAGGAACTTCTTCTGGCCTGCTACCCTGGGGAAGGGTCCTACTATATCCATGCCCCACTGATCAAAGGGACATGATACAACGGACGTTCGCAACATCTCCACTGGTCGGTGTGATAGATTCTGATACTTCTGACAAGAAAGGCAAGAAAGAGTCATCTTCTCTGCATCTTTTTGAAGGGTCGGCCAAAAATAGCCGGCTAGCAGGACCTTCCGAGCCATGGACCGACCTCCTGAATGATTTCCGCAGCACCCCAAATGCACTTCTCTGAGCACATAGTCCGCATCTTCCTTTCCGAGGCATCTGAGTAGTGGTCGGGAAAAAGCCCGCTTGTATAATGCATCCCCTATCAGAGTGAACCGGGCTGCTCTGATCTTTAGTATTCGAGCCTGCTCGGGGCTGTCTGGAAGAGTTCCTTCTCTCAGATAGGCGATGAATGGGGCTCTCCAGTCCTCCTGTATCTCCACTTCTGCTTCCCTCTCAACTTGAGCCACCAGCATAACCTAAGGTGAAGGCTTGTGGAAGACCCATGGACGGATAGAGCTAGCCAGCCTAGCCAACTCATCCGCATTGGCATTGTCCCCTCGGGGGATCTGTATAATCTGAACTTCTTGAAATTCTGCTTGTAACTGTTGATATGCCTCTACATAAGCCTGTAGCGTCTCGTCGTTCACTTCGAACCGCCCGGCCACCTGTTGAGTCACTAACTGAGAATCCGAATGTAGGATGACCCGAGTGGCTCTGACCTGTCTGGCTGCATGAAGGTCCGCCAAGAGGGCCTCGTATTCCGCCTGATTATTGGTAGCATTATACTCTAGGCGCACTGCCAGATGAAGGGGGTCTCCCTTAGGAGACATCAATAAGATTCTCACACCACTCCCTACCCGGGTGGCTGACCTGTCCACATATATTTTCCAGACCTCCTCCACTTCCTCTGTGTGAAGTTCACTCAGGAAATCTGCCAAGGCATGAGCTTTGATCACAGTTCTGGGCTGGTACTGGATATCATATTCGCTCAGTTCAGTCGTCCATTTGACCATCCCACCTGAGACTTCCGGGTTGATCAGGACCTTCCCGAGTGTGCTATTGGTCAGCACTCGGATAGGATGAGCCAGAAAGTAGGGTCGTAGCCGCCGAGCCATCAACACAAGGACATAAGCTAATTTCTCGAGTGTAGTATACCTACACTTGGCCTCTTTAAATAAGTGCCCAAAGAAATAGACCGGTTGTTGCTCGGTCTCTTTCTGGGTTACAAGCACAGCACTCGCAGCTCCCTCGGTAGCAGATAAGTAAAGATACAGTGGTTCTCCTTCCTCGGGCTTGGCTAGCGTTGGCAGACTGACCAAGTAGGCCTTCAATTCTTCGAAAGCTCGGCTGCACTCGGTATCCCACTGGAACTTGGAGGCCTTGCGCAGGATCTTGAAGAACGGCAGACTTCTATCGGCCGACCGGGAGATAAATCGGGATAAGGCCGTGATCCTTCCGGTCAGGCGCTGAACTTCCCTTAGGTTCCTGGGCGGTGGCATGTCTAGCAGAGCTTTCACTTTACCTGGATTGGCTTCTATTCCCCGCTCGGTCAAGATGTAGCACAGGAATTTCCCACTCTTGGCTCCGAACAGACATTTTGCAGGATTGAGTTTGAGGCCATACCTTCGCAGGGTGCAGCAGGTTTCTCGTATATCTGCTATAAGGTCGGCAGCTCGGGCGGACTTGATGAGGATGTCATCGACGTACACTTCTACGTTTCTCCCGAGCTGCTCTTTAAAAACATTATTCATCAGCCTTTGATAAGTTGCCCCGGCGTTCCTGAGTCCGAAGGGCATAACTGTGTAGCAATAGGTACCTTCGGCTGTGACAAAACTGACCTTCTCCTGGTCATCCGGGCATAATGGGACTTGGTGATATCCCTGATAGGCATCGAGCATGCAGATAAGTTCACTCCCGGCGGTAGAGTCTACCATCTGATCTATTCGGGGGAGCGGGTAGCAGTCTTTGGGGCAAGCTTTATTAAGGTCTCTAAAGTCGATACAGACCCTCCACTTGTCACCCGGCTTGGAGACCAGCACCACATTGGCCAGCCAGGCCGGGAATTGGACTTCTCGGATGTGCCCGGCTTCCAGCAGTCTCTCCACCTCTGCCTGAATGATCTTGTTCTGTTCAGGGCTAAAATCTCTTTTCTTTTGCTTCACAGGTCGGGCGTTAGGGTACACGTGCAGCTTGTGCTCCATTACCTCTGGTCTGACCCCTTTAAGATCTTGTTGGGACCAGGCAAATACATCTCGATTCTGAGTCAGACATTCTATCAACTGTTGTCTGAGGTCGGGCGATAGTCCGGGAGCTATCTTCACTTTAGTTTCTTCTTGGTCGGGCAAGAGCTGGACCTCTTCCTTTTCCTCTATCAACTCAGCCCAGGGAGAGGGCTGAGAGGAGTGCACCATGTTACAATGGGCCGGCGCAGATCGGAAGGCCTTACTAACCTCCACTCGGACGTCATCCACGTAACATCGGCGGGCAACCTTCTGGTCTCCTTTGGCTTCGCCGACCTGATCTCCCACCGGAAATTTGACTTTTAAGTAGAAAGTGGACACCACGGCTCGGAACTCGTTCAACACCGGTCTACCCAGGATGGCATTGTAGGCCGAGGGGGCGTCCACTACCAGGAAGGTAGACCACCGAGTCCTTCTTAAAGGTTCTTCACCAAGTGAGATAGCCAATTTGATTTGGCCCAACGGCTGGACTTCATTTCCCGTGAACCCAAACAGAGGTGTGGCCACGGGCTGGAGCTCAGTAGTTTCAATCTGCAATTGTTCAAAAGCTTTTAAGTACAAGATGTTTACCGAACTTCCCGTGTCCACAATGGTTCTATGAATCTGGTAATTAGCTATGATCGTTGTGATGACCAGGGCGTCATCATGAAGTACTTCTACTCCTTGTAGATCTGAAGGGCCGAAACTGATCTGCGGTCCCTGAGCTTGGGCAGAGCTGCAACCCACTTGGTAGATATCGAGTCGCCTAACTTGCGATTTCCGAGCTCTGTTGGAATCTCCATAGGTGGGGCCACCGGAAATCATGTGAATGGCCCCGTGTGCCGCATTCTGCTGGTTGGCCTGTTCCTCATTAACATTGCCGCGCCCCGGAGAGGTGGGGGTCGGGAACAGTTGTCTGGCTGTGGGGGCGGTCGATCGAGCATTGACCTCCGACTGGTTCTGCGCTGTTCTCCCTCGACCTCGGCCGCCTCCCTGTTGGGCTCCTCTCGGACTGCCCCGTCCAGCACGACCCCAACCCCTGCCGGCCTGCCGGCAGTCCTGAAGGTCGTGGGTGTGGCTGTTATGAAAAGAGCAGTAGGGCTGCCACCTGGACGGGAAGCAACCCTGGGCCACTTGTTGAACTATTCCCCTTTCAGTTCCTTGTCGGTGTCCCATAGCTCTGGGACTTCTGAGAGGTCCTCCGGGAGGCGCACTCCTCTGATGATGCTGGGGGACCTTGGGTGCTGGTCTGACCTCCGGTCGCCTGGCGGCTTGTGCTTCTTCTACATCCACGTATTTGCTGGCTTTGCCTAGGAGACCTTCGAAGTCCTTCGGAGGTTTTCGGATCAAGGATCTCAAGAACTCGCCCTCCTGCAAGCCTTGTGCAAAGGCACTGACTAGCACCTCAGACGTGGCAGTGGGTACATCCAATGCGACTTGATTAAACCTTTTGATGTATGCTTTGAGGGGCTCTTTGGAACCCTGCTTCAGGGTAAAAAGATTGAGGCTGGTTTTGTGGTGTCTCTTGCTGCTCGCGAAATGTTGGACGAACAATCTTTTAAAGTCAGAAAATTCTCTTACAGATCCCTCCGGCAGTCTATCGAACCATCGTTGGGCTGACCCGGACAGAGTGGTCAGGAAGGCTCGGCACTTTACTCCGTCGGAATATTGATGCAGCATTGAAGCGTTCTCGAACTTCATCAAATGCTCTTTGGGATCAGTAGCTCCTCCGTATTCAGTAATGGACAGGGGTTTGAAATGCTTGGGCAGCGGCTCGTTCAAGACTTTGCTGGAGAAGGGGAACCCTGTGCGCTCAGTCGGGGTCGGCGCAAGGGGAGCCTTCCCTTTGTTAGCTCTGGTATGACTGGATGTAGCCTCATGAGGGTCTGATTGCCCTGCTCCCTCAGCCGGGCCGAACAGCGCCCGGTGGAAGTGAGGACTCTCATCCTGCCGAACCCCTCCTTCGATGCCCACCTGAGCAATCTGCTCGGCCGGGCCCGGCTGAGCGAGTCGAGCGGCCACTTGCCGCGCTTCTGCCAACTTCCTAGCTTTGGCTTCTACTAGCAGGTCGAGATCTTCTTGTGAGAGCATCACGGCCATCCGGTTAGAATCACTCATCTTCAGCTTTCGATCAGGTGAGATTCCCACAGACGGCGCCAAATTTGATCCTATCGACAAGCGAAGATCGGTTCTCACTCGGATGACTCGGTCTAACCAAGCCGACCCGGTCTGCTGTAGTTTGGGAGGTCGGACCAAAATAGAGCTTTCAATGTGGTGGAGTGGTTGCAAAATGACAGCGATCCCTTCTACAGAGCCATATGGGGGGTTTATATAGGGGAGAGGTAACTCTCTGCTGTGTCAGGGCTGACAAATCTCATTAAGGGAGGGTCAGTTGACAGAGGGTGATAGTGACAGCCGCATTAATGCTGTGAGACTGCCATAGCCGCCTGACACCCTGTCTAATATATCTCTTCTGTCCCTCCTTAACTCTCGGCGGCTCTGCAAGGCAATAATTATGCCGGAGGGATTACCTTCTGAATATTCGATAGGGAAGACTTATATGATAAGAAAGGCTCATAATTGTTCGGTCGTCCTCGTGTGATCGCGAGCACTTGGCCTTGGACAGCGGACTTTGGGGGGCCGACCTCGGGTGATCGACCCCGAATGTCCCGACCTCGGATGACCGACTCCGAGTACCCCGACCTCGGATGACCGACTCCGAATGTCCCGACCTCGGATGACCAACTCCGAGTGCCCCGACCTCGGATGACCGACTCCGAATGTCCGGACCTCGGATGACTCTCTCCGAATGTCCCGACCTCGGATGACTCTCGGCCTGACCTATTCACTACCGGTTTAGATCGACGTTCGGACCCGACCGAGCTCCTGATCCTTCTAAAAATCATACGCCCGAATCATATAACATTCAATTCTCCATGAACAATCAATGCTTCATTGCTAACGTGATTAAACCATTGTATCCTAAAAGAATTGTCATTCATTTGAACCTCTAAGCACAACCAGAAGGAACAAATCTGTGTTATGCGACACTCTAACTCAGCTTTCCGAGTCACTCGAAACTCGGCCGCCTGACTACCCTTGTGCGTCTAGCTGAGTAACTCAACTCTATTCTATCTCGATCCCAAGTACTTCTGGCTCGATCGTCTCCTTAGCATAGTTCGTAGAATCGCGATCCTACGCAGGATCGATTTGTTGTCAGGATCGGATCGGTCGGGATCGGATCGTAAAATCGTACGATCCTAGCAAAAGCCCTTAAAATGAAAGAATATACAATTTCTATTAACATTGTAATGATAATAATCACGTTAAACTTCAAGAATATTCCATTGATTACAAGATGATCCAATTTAATTGTCAACCTATTAGATAATAGACATCTAAAAATTTATCATTTTAAAAAAAAGATATAACATAATATTATTGATAAAAAACTAACTAAAAATTATTAAACAGATGTTTAAATAATCTTAAAACTCTAACACTAACTCTATAAAAGATAAAAATAATAATAATAAAAAAGACTAAAAATCTTTTAGGCCTTTGAATGGCTTTAAATAATATTTTTTGGAATTCAACCTTAAAACTAACTATAGATATTTGAATGAGTTTCGATTTAATATATTATACGTCACGTGGTTGAATCCGAATAAAAAATTATGACCTTTTAAAGCTTTCACCGATCGTGTTCTGATTCTACTACGATCCTGTCTGATCCTATCCGATTCTGTCCGATCCTACAATCCTGCTCGAAAATCGATTCTGTACGATTCTGGATTGATTTATGATCTAGGATCGTACGATCCTACGATCCAGGATCGCGATTTTGCAAACTAAGTCCTTAGTACTTAAATCGAATGGGGTTGATTTATAAGTAATTGGATAGGTAACTGATTTAAGAAAATAGATTAATTTTGTTTAACTACATATCAAAAATAAGGAAAAAAAGAAGGAATGAAATCACGGTGTTAACCGAAGAAGGAAGGAAATGATATAATATTAATAATTTTTATTATGAATATAATTATTGAACAAATTTAAAAATTATAATAAATAGAGTATAATAATCTAAAAATGTTCACAAATATACGATGAATTCATCAAAGATATATATATCTTTCAATCAAGCGCTTATAGCGTGGTGATATTCTTTGCTTGGAGGCGCCTCTAAGTCCCTTTCATTTTTTTTTTCTTTTTTAAAAATTAACATTTTCTTATAAAATTCTAAATACATATAATACAATTTTTTTTGATTTTTTTCGCTTGAACATTATAATTCAATTGGACAAGTAAACCCGTTGAGATAAAATCTTTAAAAAAATTTTGCTTGAACACTATAAATCAATTGGATAGATAAATCCGTCGTGGTAAAATCTTTAAAAAAATCGCTTAAACACTATAACCCAATTTGGCAGGTAATCTCGTCGAGGTAAAATATTTAAAAAAAATCGCTTAAATACTATAACCCAATTGAGTAGGTGAATCCGTTGGGGTAAATCTTTTTAAAAAAAATTGTTTGAATACTATAACTTAATCGGACAAATAAACCCTAGGGATATAATTATTATTCGAGGAAATGTTGATTTAAAAAAAAAAAACAAGTTGGGCTTTCAAGCAATGGGAGGTGCTTTCCGTATGGAAGGCGTCTCAAATTCGGTCGCGCACGAATCGCGTAGGCGACGTCACCCAGTGTGTCTGTGTGTATATATATATATATAGTGTGTGGATCGCTTGCCATGCACCTATGCACGCTTGCCTTCCAATCGATTTGTATCGATTGGGAGGCATCTATGCGCCCCCAGCCGCCAACGCCGGCGGCCTTTGATCGCCTGATTAGACCCAAAATATAACTCAAAGGGGAAGGTAAACTAGGAGAAGACAACTGAATTTCGGCCGGATTACAATCAAACTCCAATCATAATTAATTGTGATGGTCGTGATCGAGACATCCCAATCAATTGAGAAATCAATCGAGACACCTCAATTGATTAAAGAGAGAGGCCTCATCTCTTCAGTCGATTGAGCAGATTTCTCAATCGATTGAGGAATCAATCGAGCTATTTTATGTTGTGGGCAGACATGCACATGTGACATAGCATTAGCAGAGCAAGAATTGGGCTCTAAGAAATTTTGCACCATAAATATTATATAACATCTAAACTTTGATTCGTTTTAATTTTTTTTTAACTTTAACGCTATAATTCAATTTAAGAAAAAACGTTTATATATATATATATACACACACTTTAAGGGTGCGTTTGATTAGGGATTATCCTTGATAACCTTGGTCATCCATCCAAGGTTATCATCAAAAAATTTGTTTGGTTTAGATAATCAACGATTTCGAAGTAATGATCGATGTCCGACACGTCAGCAAAAGGGGCATGCAACAAGAAATCGGAAAACCTTAGAAAAGTAAGGTTTTTCTTGATTCCAGGGTTATGAAACTTATCATTCCAAAATTATCCTCGAATATTTACATTTAAGACGAAAATAATCATTACAATTTATTAACATCCGAAAGCATTATTCGCGACCGACAACGATGGCCAATGACCCCTCCGAAGGCCGACGACCACCGCCGGCGACCACCACCGCAGGCGACGATCACTGGCGACCACCGTCGGCGGCCGACGACCACAGCCGGCGACCACCACCGTAGGCGACGATCGCCGGCGACCACCACCGGCGGTCGCCGACCACCGCCGGCGGCCGCCGACCACCGCCGGCGTCCGACGACCATCGACGGCCGGCGGCAGGCGACCACCGCCGATCGTCGGCGGCCGACGCCGACAGTCGTCCGCCGGTGTTGGACACCGACTGCCTACGCGGACACCAACGATAAACGTCGACGCCCTTAAGTCTAAACAAATAAAATTATCTAAACAAATTATAAAGGGTAATACGGTAAAATGTTATATAAGATTATAGAATATTACCTCTAAACAAATAAGATTTTATTTGATTACGTAAATTGAACCAAACAACTTTAGAATATGTTTCATTCCCCATAACCTTGGTTATATAATTAGTTAATAATGACATAACCGAGGTTATATACGATAACTTGAATCAAAAACACCCTAACGATAAGGATTATTACTCTATTTACCAATGATCCTCATAAAATATATTTTCTTTCTTTATATTTTTTAAATATAAAATTTAGATTTTTTTTTAAAGCATAAGACTTAAAATTTAAGTTTAGCCTAATTTAAGATTTGAATTATAATATTTAAGTTAAAAGATTAATATATATATATATATATATATATATATATATATATATAGTATTGATATTACACGCGCCGTTTGAAACGCGACTGTGCGCGTCAAAATGTTTTTTTTCAGAACTTCTCTGAAAAATGAAATAATTCCTCACGAAAAATAAGGAAAATGATTTTTATTATTTTTTTTTTGTTTTTTTTCTCCTCCCCGCCGCTCGCTGCGTCTTCTTCTTCTTCGTTGTCGCGGCAGACGACGGACGGAGGCGACGACGGGCGGAGGCGGCATGGCGGACGGAGGCACGCGACGGCGACGGCGGACGGAGGCGGCGACGGCGGACGGAGGCGGCGAGCCAGTTAGAGGCGAGGGTTTTTTTCTCCTCCCGCTTCGTCTTCTTCGTTAGCGCGACGCGACGGGCGACGGCGGGCGACGGTGGCCGGAGGCGGCGACTGCGGTCGGAGGCTGCGACGGCAGTCGGAGGCGCAACACCAGCGCAGTCGGAGTCGCTGCTCGTCTTCTTCGTTGGCGGGAGGAGAAAAAAATAATAGAAATTATTAAGAGAGGAAGTGTTTGATTTCTAAAAAAAATAAAATAAAATAAAATTTCACGCGAGCGCGCAAGGGCGCTCAAACTTAGGCGCGTATTATATCATTACTGTATATATATATATATATATATATATTTATTGTATATCTTATGAGCATTTTATATATATATATATATATATATATATATATATATATATATATATATAATGCTCATAAGATATACAATAAATATTTTTAAAAATATGTTTAACTCAAATATTATAAATTTAACCCTAAATTATAGAGATTAAATCATAAACTCTAAAAAAATAAAGAAAAATATATATATTTGGTACTTATGAGTACATGAGGTTAAGGTAAGTAGGATAATATTATGAATATATATACATATATAAATTAAATAACAAAATAGAACGTCATTTAAGTGAATTTAAATAGCATAATTCGTCGTCAACTCTTTGATAATACGCCCTTTTCTTTATTTTTTTAATTAGAAAAAAGAGTCAATTTGATTGGGGTCGCCTAGACTCGCTGATCGATTCGAGTCCCGCCCTCTACGGCCCCGCTCCGTTAGTCGTCCATCCCATCGACTCCACCACCTCGCCGGCGCTCCAACCGCCTCGGAGCAACGCCAGGGAGAGAAGCTTCACGTGGCGCAGCACGCCGCCCTCGCTCTTTATTATCTCTGCACACGAGGTGGCGCCGACGGCGGGAGCGTCTGATGCCGGTGCGATCATTTCCGCCACCTCCTCTTCGGCCCACCCGGCTTCTTTCAGCCGCTGCCTCGCCTCCTGTAGCAGCTGCTCCACCCTCGCCTCCCACGGCGAGCAGATTCGTTCCCTCTCCCGCCACGCGGCCTCCTCGGCCAGGTCCGTCCAAAAGTCCACCCTCCTAGCGGACGTCGCCGCCCACGCCGGAAACGGTGCGCCTGCGGCCCAGCCTCGCGGCCGCTCCCTCCGGAAAAAGTCCGCTAGGTCCAGTCCCGCGAGCTTCACGTCTCCGCCACGGACGTAGAAGACCGGGTTACCGGCGAGGCAGGGCGACGCCGGAATGTAGAATTGCCGGTAAATAGGGACCAACGGCGGGGCGCGGCGGAGGAAGTCCCTCGCGTCGGAAGCTACGGAAATGGAGTTCTCAGGGCGAGGCGCCCACGAAATGGGCCAGAAGTCCCCGGCGGAGATCTCGCGGAGGATTGCGGCGGTCGGGAGGCCGAGGAGGAGGCGGAGCTGCTGCCGCGAGGCAGAACGCCAATTGGGGAAGCCAGGGCCGACGGGGAGGCCCTCGCGGAGGACGGAGCGGATGTCCGGGGGGAACTCGAAGCCGTAGGCGGACTCGACGGCGGCGAACTCGTCGTGGGAGAGGCCGGGGGCGATGGGGACGCCGGAAGCGCCGAGGTGCGCAACGACCGCCTTGGCGTAGGCCGCAAAGGAGAAGCACACTCTAGGAGTGACGGCCGGAGTCGTCGTCGGACTGGTCGCCGAGGCGATCGTCGTCGTCATGCGATGAGAATGAGGGAGGCGGCGGCCGTTTGTGTGGAACCTGAAACAGAGTAGGGTTTAAATAGCGAAAGGAGGGGGTGAGGTTATCAGTTATCGCCACGTGGCGCACGACCGCATGAGGACGGAAGGAATAAACGGAATCGTTAAGAATGCGGCAACGGCCGATACGAGTATAAATCGGGCAACGCGATAAAACGCGTATTGGTCGGACTGGATCGGATCCGATTCCGCCGTTACAAAAAAAACCCCTTTAAATAGCAATTTATCAAATCACACGTCTTATCAATTTACCGGAAAGTATCTCCATATTTATTATTTTACCAAAATGCCACCACTGACCTATTCTATTTTATTTTAATTCTCACCAAATTTAATTAGCATGCGAACCGAATTATAAATAAATAAAATATAAAATAAAATTTTAATTTAAGTTGTTGGATATTATTTTATGTATGAATGTAGACCAAACAAAGCTAATTTAGCATAAATAAATAAACCAAATCAAACTTTTAAATTAGTTGGATTTGATTTCTTTAACTAAATTAAAATTGGTACACTTATACACAAATTTTTATTTAATATTTGATATTTTAATAAAAGACATGCCTAATACGTTTGCCTTCAATTTCTTTTGTCATTGGATATTCTCAAAATTATCTCAATGTGTTTTATAAGCATGTCCACAATATAACTAGGTTTATCGGCAAGACGGCAATGCCTCCTTAGGATTCCAAAGGCTTTCAAAACTACTTTGAAAACTTCCATGCCATTGTCAATTTTAGAAATGAAAATCAACTTTTTTGGATTATCATTTTGTTTCGATCTCAACTTAGAGTCGAGTAGAATTGTCTCATTCTATTTGGAGTGATACTAGTGCTCGAACGACACTCAACATTAGCAATAACATTATGCTAAACCGGCTCAATTAACTAGATATCGTAGTGCTTTTGTCTCCATTTCTATGTCGACCAAATGAACCGTAATGGGAACATTTACAAGGTTATCAAACAATAATAACACTCTCAAAAGTGTTACTAAAGCATTGCATGAGGGAATATCGCTGTTTTAAATTGGCAACATTTTTATATATATAAATATCACTTAGATAGCAATACTTAATCATTATTAATTGATAATGATTTGTTGTTACAGCTCATTTGAGTAAAATCTAACTTTTAATGATCCCAAATTTTTCTAACAATGAATTTTGCTACCCGATCAGCAATTAAATTAAGAAATGCAACTTACATAGCAATACTTAATTATTATTAATTGGTAATAATTTATTGTAATATCTTATGAGTAAAATGCAAATGAGACGCGCAACCGCGTAATATTTGGTTTCTGGCCACTTATCATAAGTACTTTTTAATTTATCCTAGTGGTCGGTCGTCCTAGATTCAATGTTAACTATTCATTTTTTTTATTAATTAAAATGCAGTATTTCTTTGCATTTTTTATTTTTAAATGATTCTTAGTTCACCAAATATATAACCATTATCAATATCGGGACATGAGAGATGGTACAGTCGGATTCTCTACTAATCAAGCAGCTACCATAGATCTGAGATCTCACCCTATCGGCTGCTAGGTCGTCGATGGATGCTACACAAAGGATAGTGGATTGGTTTGAGCCAAGGCCTATGATTTATTTGGGCAAACTAGTCCTAAGAAACTTTGAATCCGAACGGTGTTAAAATGATATATTGAGCTCAATCATATAGTTAGGCTTTGAATGTTGGTACAAAGACTTCTTCTGATTAGAGACAAACAAGACTATATAGAGAATCAACAACGTAGCATTTATTCTTTAGATGCCCACCTATTACGGATTTATTGAGGTGCATCAGAGATGGGCTTCACATGAAACAGGAGATGTTTACGTATCAGATGCTTGGGGTCTATAGGAGGTACTATACAAGTGGACGGTTACTAACAAAGGTCAAACATCTTATTTTATCTTCTTTGATTCACCTTATACGGAGGGCATGTAATAACAATTTCTTTTGTGAAGGCCAATTGGAATATAAGAGGATTTATATGAGTGTACATATTTACAAATACAGGATATTAGGACGTTAGAAGTGTATTCAGATTTGATATTTTATTGAATTATTAATTCTAATTTTGATTATTATGAACTCTTAGACTTATGATTAGCAGCAATTTGTTTCCCAAAATACAATGACGATGTCTCGAAATAGCAGCACTACAAATTTCGAGACCAGCGAACCTTCTTGTAAGTTTTTGGACTGTGGATGCACAAGATGGGATAAATGCTAATGACTTTGATGATTGAATAAATGAATCCATCATCTAGGAGACTCTATTTATACAAGGGAAGAGGTGAGGTACCCTTTGGTGAGTGGGTGTAACCTTTAGATTAGGATTAATCTGGGTTGTTCGATCTGGAGGGTTGTAACCCTTCATATAACCCTTTAATCTCATCTATCAGATCTGGATGGTTGTAAACCTTCAAATCTCCCTTTGATCTTAGCCGTCAAATTTAATCTGATGCTTCAGATCAAGTCTTATTACCAACCGTCATATCACGACTCTTCGCTATCAACGCTCCAGATCGCGTCATTTGCGATCGAACACCCATCTTCGATCCAACGGTTGCCATTCATTTACCCAGTCAGCAGTTCAGTCATCTCGATCTCTCCTCTTACCTGAGTGCCACGGAGGCACGACCGCATCACATGCCACGTCACCCTAGCGCCACGTAGGCACTGCCACGTCACATGACATGTCACCGAGTGCCACGTCACCTGGTGCATAAATTTAAGCTCTTAAATGTTCCTCACAATGATGTGAAGTGCAAAGTGCGCCAACAAAGCGCCCATTGTGCGCGTACTCATGTGGCGGGCTCGCAGGTGCGAGCACCTGCTCACTTGTGAAAGAGACGACTTGTGTTTTTCTTTTTTAACTCCATTAACACAGGAACACATATAAGGAGGCAAACTCCTTTGGAAATTTCAGATGTGAGACTATTCCCCATCTACTTCTTCTATGTCAATTTTTTGCCGACTTTAAATAATTAATTTCTCATTCACCCGTAATCGATTTTGAGCAAATTAATAATCTAGATTTATCTACGCGAAACATAGATTTCATTTTTGAAGTCAATTCTAACTTTCATCGATTGATAGTACTTCGATTTTCAAAACCATATTTGGTCATTTTAAGAATCAAATATCCAACAATCCCCCACATGAATGGAAATTAATGGATGTATGCATGCTGACACTTTACAAGAGTCCAATCGATAAGTCAATGTATCGGGAGAGGTAGCTTGTAGCTTTAAATCTTCCGTAGTGGAATGCTATCGAGCATAGCAGGCTGCGCAGTGAACGTGATGTCTTGAACTGCTCAGCTGTTTGTATATACTAAGATAATAACACCCACACAGGGACTTATCTCGCCTACTTTTGGTTCTCATGGTTGATTTCATTTTGGCCATGGACACCTTGGATTCATGAGTGTTTTATTGAAGCGGTCTGTCTTCACACTTACATAGATGACACTTCTATCAAGAGTATTCTACCATACTTCACCTTATAAAGGTATAGAGATCATTAAAATGCATAAACTTAATCTCACTACATGTGGTAGGGTAACAATGTTCATTCTAGGATTGGGATAGAGATAATATATCTCGTGTGTTGTAACACAACTTCTGTAACTTCGTCGTCCCATTGAACCAAGATCATGGGATCTCTAGTCAACAAGGTTGTGTTACCGCTACAGTCGTTTCAGTTGTAGATTTTTAATCACATTCCTCTTGATAAGCAGTATACTTGATCTTGACTTAGCCCCTTCGTAAGAGGATCTGCCAAATTATCTTTGGACTTAACATATTCGATTGCAATCACTCCATTCGAGATCAACTGTCTATAGACATATTCGATAGCTAATGGTATTATGTTTACGACGTATATGTCGTGACTTACCATTATACATACTACTCTGTGCCCTTCCAATCGCCGATTGACTATCACAGTGTATAAGTACGGCAGACACAGGTTTCGTCTAACTCGGAATATCTTTTAAGAAGTTCCGCGGTCATTCAGCTTTCTCAGCTGCTTTGTCTAGTGCTATAAATTCACATTCCATAGTTGACCGAGCAATGTATGATTGCTTAGTGGACTTCCAAGATACCGCTCCCCCACCGATCGTGAATACATATCCACTAGTGGATTTGGAGTCTTTTGTATCTGATATCCAATTAGCATCACAGTATTCCTCTAAGACAGCGGGATATCTTCCATAATGTAATCTGTAGTTCATAGTATATTTCAAATACCTAAGAACTCATATCAGTGCTTTCCAATGAGTGTTATTTGGATTCCTCGTAAAACGACTCAGCTTGTTGACCGCATAGGCAATATCTGGAAGTTTGTAGTTTGTGAGATACATCAAACTGCCTATTATCCGAGAATATTCCAATTGCGATATAGGCTCACCATGGTATTTCGCTAAGTGTTGACTTAGATCTATAGGTGTTTTCACTGTAGAGAGATCGTATGCATTAAACCTTTTCAATACCGACTCTACATAGTGGGATTGTGTCAGAACTATCCCCTCAGATGTCTTGAGAATTTTAATTCCCAATATAACTTCTGCTCGACCCATATCTTTCATATCAAAATTATTGTCAATATTCTCTTTGTACTCATGATTATCTCATGATTACTGTCCATTATAAGCATGTCGTCTATGTATAGACAGACGATTACATGACCTTCAGGTGAGGTTTTGACATAAATGCATTTGTCACATTCATTTATTTTGAATTCATTTAACAACATTACTTTGTCAAATTTTTCGTGCAATTGTTTAGGGGCTTGTTTAAGTTCGTATAAAAACTTAACAATTCGACACACTTTTTCCTTTTTTCCTGGAGCTATGAACCCCTCGGTTGCTCTATATAAACTTTTTCTTCCAACTCACTATTTTAGAACGCAGTTTAACATCCATTTGATGTATTTCAAGGTTATACAATGCTGCGATGGCTATCAATACTCGTATGGACGTAATCCTTATCACAGGTGAGTAGGTATCGAAGTAGTCAAGGCTTTCCTTTTGCTTGAACCCTTTGGCTACACTTGTCAATCGATCCCATCAGCTTTATACTTGCGTTTTAGTATCCACTTACAACCTAATGGTTTAGTACCAGTTGGAAGGTCACTAATTCCCAAATATGATTATTCATGATGGACTCGATTTCATTATTGACAGCATCTTGCCATAATGGGGCGTTGTGACTAGAGAGAGCTTCACTTAATATTCTTGGGTCCATTTCCGACATAAAAGTCATGAAGTCTGGCTCGAACAATTTCTCAACTCTAGCCTGTTTCCTCCGACGTGGCTCTGAGCTTTGATCGTCAATAGTCATTTTTCGACAACTAAGTTCAGGAATGTCTTGTTCGTTAGAACTTCCATTGCAATCACTTTGAATGTTTCCCTTCTTATTTAGGAATACATTTTCAATGAATATTGCATTTCTGAGATTCTATGGTTGTTACACATGAATATCAGGAATGTTTGACTTGTGAACTATGAAATGATATGCACTACTGTTATGGCATATCCGACAAATATCGCATCGAACGTTTTAGGTCCGATCTTACTTGCTTTGGTTTGGGTACTTCGACCTTTGTCAAACACCCCCACACTTTCAAGTATTTGTACGATGCTCGTGGCTTTTTCATAGTTTATTTTATCGTTTTTCTTGTGAGGATTTTATTGAGAATATGATTTGCCGATAATATAGCTTCCCCTCACAAGTTCTAGGGTAAGCCTGAATTTATCAACAAGACATTCATCATTTCCTTTAGTGTCCATTTTTTACGTTCGACAACACCATTTGATTGAGGTGAGTATGGCGCCGTTATCATATGGATAATGCCAAATTTTGAACAAAACTCATCAAACGGTGCACTATATTCTGTACCTCTATCGCTACGAATTATTTTAATTTGTTTATCAAGTTGATTCTCAACTTCTATTTTATAGGTTCTGAAAGCCTCCACTACTTCATCTTTACTTCTTAAAAGAAAGACATAACAGAAACTCGTACAGTCATCGATAAAAATAATAAAATACTTTTTACCTCCTCTAGTTTGCACGAATTTTAATTTACATAGATTACTATGTATCAATTCTAGATAAGTCGTTGACCTTTTGACCGAATGAAAAGGTAGTCTCATCGTCTTTGCTTCCGCACACACTTCATATTTGTGTATTTCGTCAACATTGATGTTTGGTAATAAATTTAAGTTGACGAGACATTTCAGAGTATTATTATTAACATGTCTAATTCGATCATGCCATAAATTAAAACACTCAACAACGTAGCTAGAAGCTTTTATTTTATTACCATCAAATTCATGGTGTATAGTCATTTCTACCATTTTGAACAGACTCTGTTCTAAATGTCTCTTACCCACGAAGACATCATTCTTCGTAAGTACGAAGTTATTTGACTGGAACACTAGTCTAAAGCCGACCTTGACAAGTGCCGATTTAGAAACTAGGTTCTTTCTGATATTGGGAATGTGGAGTACATCAATGAATGTTAGCTCATTCCCAGATGTCATCTTTATGACAACTTTCCCAAGTCCGACAATTGGCGATGTAGTGGAATTGCTCATATAGAGCTTTCTTCCACTTATCGGCATATACTTGGAGAACATCGTCTTATCACAATAGATGTGAAGTGTTGCTCCAGTATCGATTCACCACTACATCAGGTTGTCCACCACTGTGTTGGCTTCAAATACGGCCGCAATGAGATCCAGTTCTGATAAATCGGGGAGCTTGTCATCAAAGTTGTGATGTGGTTCGCAACATCCTTCTGACTCTAGGTTGGTTTCTTCCGGCGTCTACAATCTTTGAACATGTGTCCTAGTTTTTCGCAATTATAGCATGAGCCCTTGAATTTATTGCCTTGAGCCTTCTTCTTGAATTGCGTCAGCTTCTTGGCATTCGACTCAACCATGTTGGGCATCTCGTCGATAGCCTGCTTCGTTCCTCTAGAGTCAGATAACTTTCGATTATCCTCCTCTATTCGTAGCCTCAGGATTAGGTCTTCAAGTTTCATCTCCTTTTGCTTGTGCTTGAGGTAATTTTTGAAATCCTTCTACGATAGAGGGAGTTTCTCGATTACCGCAGCTACATTGAATGACTCGTTCAGCTTCATGCCTTCGACATCCATATCATGCAGTATTAGTTGCATGTCTTGGACTTGAGACATTACAACGTTTTCGATTTTGTATTTCTTTTCTAGTGATTCCCACAGAGATTTTGGTGTCTCCATAGGACTATACACGTTATACAATGTGTCGTCCAATGCGTTGAGAACGTAATTGTGACACAGGAAATGTCCATGCGACCATGCATCATATGCAACCTTGCTATTGGCATCACCTTCCTTAGTGGTTGGTGGGTCTTCACGCAAAAACCGTACGAGGTTTAGCGTTGTCAGATATAATAACATCTTCTGCTTCCATTATTTGAAGTCAACTCCTTTGAATTTCTCCGGCTTCTCTCCGTGCGGAACAGCGGTTGGAACGTCGTTGATCAATGTCATATCAGTTTACATAATATCGTTTTACGATTGTTGAGAGTTAATTCCGGGGTTGCTGCCGGGAGGATGTAAACTGATATGATTTCGTCGAGGCTAGTATTAGACACTATCTCCGTAAAACAATATTGTTTCGCTACAGGTGCTCATGAATAGCAACAATTCGTTTTCCAAGATACAACGACGATGTTTCGAAATAGCAACACTATAAATTTCGAGACCAACGAACCTTCTAGTAGGCTTTTTGGACTCTTGATGCACAAGATGCGATGAATGCTAATAACTTTGATGATTGAATGAATGAATTCATCATCTAGGAGACTCTATTTATACAAAGGAAGAGGTGAGGTACCCTTTGGTGAGTGAGACATTTGGTTTAGGATTAATCTGGGTTGTTCGATCTGAAGGGTTGTAACCCATCAAATAGCTCTTTGATCTCATCCATCTGATCTGGATAGTTGTAACACTTCAGATCTCCTTTTGATCTTAGCCGCCAGATTTGATCTGATGCTTCAGATCAAGTCTTATTACCAACTATCAGATCGCGACTTTTCGCGATCAATGCTCCAGATCGCGTCACTTGCGATCCAACACCTATCTTTAATCCAATTGTTGTCATTCGTTTCCCCAGTCAGTAGTCCAATCATCTCTCTCCTCCTACCTGAGTGTCAGGTAGGCACGACCACGTCACCCGAGCAAGGCAATGCCACGCCACATGACACGTCACCGAATGTCAGAGCAAAAATTTAAGCTCCTCACAATGATGCAAAGTGCAATGTGTGCCAACAAAACACCCATTACGTGCGTGCGCACATGGAGGGCTCATAGGTGTGAGCACCTGCTCCCCTGTGAGAAGAGAACACTTGTGTTTTTTTTTAACTCCATTAACACATGAATACATATAAGGAGGCAAATTCCTTTAGAAATTTCAGATGTGGGATTATTCCCATCTATTTCCTTTTATGTCAATTTTTTTGCTGACTTTAAATAATTAATTTCTCATTCACTCGTAATAAATTTTGAGCAAATTAATAGTCTAGATTCATCTATGTGAAACATAGATTTCGTTTTTGAAGTCAATTCTGACTTTTATCGATGGATGACACCTTAATTTTCCTTTATAAAATCATATTCGATCTTTTTTAAAAATCAAATATCCAACAAAAGTTGCATTGCATGTAGAAAAAAATCAAATGAATCTATTAGTACTAAACAATAATTGAATCTCATATACAACTTGTGAGACATATAATTATAATATTTTTTCATACCAAATATATACTTACATAACGTTATTTAAATATCCACAATTAATACCTTAATTGGTAGACTAACACTATTATAAATAATCTTATTCACATAAAAGAATATACAAATAACATGACGAAAGGCAAGATAACTAATTAAATTTTTAGCTTAGTTTTTTTTAAGGAATTAATCTACTAGTTTGGCGTAAATCGTCATTATGTAAAGCTAGTAATGTATTGGCATCTTGATCCAATCATGTAGCACTAATTACCAAGATTTATGACCCATTAAATTAATTAATCATAGCATTACAAAAATAACAAGGTTTTGTGACGGACAATTATAATTGTCTGTCGCCAATAGCGACGGATATATAGTATCCGTCGCCAAAGTTGTGCGGCAAGTCAAACTCCTAATTATAGCGACGGACATGGTCAAAGTCCGTCGCTATTGCGACGGATATTTTTAAACATCCGTCGCTAATGTTAGGCGACGAGTCAAACCCCCTCAATTCAACGACGGATTAGTCAAAGACGTCACTAACTTTGCGACGGACAAGTTAGTCCGTCGCAAAATTACTTAAAAAAGGGCGACGCCCCCCTTCCCCCGCGACCACGCAAACCCTAGTGACCGACTGAAGCGCGCGATTCTCCTCCGGCGAACTCTCCTCCGATCCCAGGTACGCGAGTTAGCTCCATTTGCCGTATATTATCGTTTTTTTGTGATCACGCGCCAACGTCGTCTTCTCCGGCCAGCCACCGCTCTTGGCACGGCCGCGCGCGTCCTCCCGCGGTCTCGCGCCGCCTGCTGGCGGTCGCGGCCCAGTGCGGCCGGCCGGCGCCTGCTGCGGCCGGCCGACGGGCCTGCGGCCGGCCGACGGGCCTGCGGCCGGCGGCCCCTGCTGTGGCCGACACAGTAAAAAAAAAATTTAATTAATTAATTGATTGAATTAATTAGAATTAATTGAATCAATTAGATTAATTAATTGAATTCAGTTAATTAATTAGTTAATTATCATTTAATTATTTTAGATAATAAGTTTCTTTGTTAAACCATTAAATGTGTAATTAATTTATCAAATATTTTATTTATTTTAGTTTAATTGTTTCATTAATTTGATTATTAAGATCATTAATTGTTTGATTAGTGTAATTATTTTGATAAATTTTTTCATTACTTGTTCTATTAATTAGATCTTGTTTGATTAGTTTTAGATTAATCAAATTATATGTGTGGTTTGATTAAATTGTCTTATCTGAATTCAGATACAATGTATCCGAACAAGGCATGGATGTATAATAGGTTAGACAATGGATTTATCCGTGACGAATTTTTTTGCTGGAGTGGAAGAATTTGTTAACTTTGCAAAGTGTCATCCTGAGTGTTTGAATGGCACAGAGTTGAAGTGTCCATGTAATCAACGCAAATGTAGAAACACAGCTTTCCGTGATGAAGATACAGTGAAAACTCATATCGGCAGGTATGGGTTTGTTCCAGATTATTACAACTGGTATTGTCATGGAGAGCCGTATGTATATGAATTTGGTGGACCTTCCGTTGCATCATCATCGAACTCAATTGGACCAGAAACATCATATAACCCTACTGATGCAATGCAATCATTGGTTTACGATGCAATGAATACTTTTGATCAACCAAATGTAGAATAAGTACCTACTTCTGATGTTCAGAAAATGTATGACATGTTAAAGGCTAGTGAAAGAGAATTATGGGAAGGTATTCCTTCTGGTCATTCTCAATTATCTGCTACTGCAAGATTATTGAATATGAAGGCAGAACATCATTTCTCAGAACGATGTTATGATGACATATGTCAACTTATGTCAGAGTTACTTCCAACTGATAACTACATGACTGATAGTTTCTACAACACTAAAAAACTAATCAGAGACTTGGGTTTGCCAGTTGAGAAGATACATTGTTGTGCCAATAATTGCATGATCTTTTGGAACCAAGATAGTGAATTGATGGAATGCAAAATCTGCAACCATCCCCGTTACAAGCATGGTGTTCGCATGGTAAATCAGAAGAAGAAAAAAAATATTCCTTACAAAGTCATGTATTATTTTCCTTTGACTGCTAGACTCCAACGTTTGTATGCATCAGCAGCAACAGCGAGTCATATGATTTGGCATCAAAATCATAGACATAATGGAGACATTATGTGTCATCCTTATGATTCCCCTGCATGGAAACATTTAGATTCAACATTTTCTTCCTTTGCTATGGAACCACGTAATGTCAGACTTGGACTTTCTGCAGATGGATTTCAGCCATTTGGAAGTTATGGACAACAATATTCATCGTGGCCTGTTATCTTAACACCATACAACTTACCACCATGGATGTGCATAAAAGATGAATTCATGTTTCTTACTGTTTTAATTCCAGGTCCTCAAAATCCAAAAGGGCACATAGATGTTTTTTTGCAACCTTTGATAGCTGAGCTGAATTATTTATGGAATATAGGTTCAGAGACATATGACATTGCTACAAAGTCAAACTTTTTAATGCATGCAGCATTGTTATGGACTATTAGTGATTTTCCTGCTTACTCAATGTTATCAGGATGGAGCACAGCTGGAAAGTTAGCATGTCCACATTGTATGAGTCAGTCAGATGCATTTTCTTTGCCATGCAGTGGCAAGATTTCATGGTTTGATAATCATCGGAAATTTTTACCTCTTGATCATCTGTTCAGAAGAAATAAGAAATATTTCAAAAAGAATGAAGTAGTTAGGAAGCTACCTCCATTTGGGATGTCAGGCGAAGAACTGTTAAATGAAATTGATAGTTATGGATTTCTACCAGTATATCAGGATGGATCAGATGATATCAACAAGTATATTGTTAGAGTCAACAAATGTGGTTGGAGGAAAAGAAGTATTTTTTGGGAGCTTCCATATTGGAAATATTTACTCATTCGTCATAATTTGGATGTGATGCATATTGAGAAAAATTTCTTTGATAACATCATTAATACTGTCTTAAATGTGCTGGGAAAACAAAAGATACAACAAAATCTCGTGAAGAATTGAAACAATTAGTTAGCAAGCCTGAGTTGCATCAGAATGAAACAACTGGTAAATATCCCAAGGCTTGTTATACATTGGACAAAGAAAGTAAGCAAGCATTATGTTCTTGGTTGAAAAACATAAAATTGCCAGATGGATATGCCTCTAATATGTCTCGTTGTGTGGATACCAATAGATCTAAAATGGTTGGAATGAAGAGTCATGATTGTCATGTGTTCATGCAAAGATTAATTCCAATAGCTTTCCAAGAATTACTTCCAAATAATGTTTGGCAAGCACTTACAGAATTAAGCCTTTTTTTCAAAAATCTGACTTCCAGAGTTGTTACGGCAGCAGATATGTTACGCCTTCAGACATAGATTCCTTTAATACTATGTAAGCTTGAGCGAATATTTCCACCAAGCTTTTTTGATTCAATGGAGCATTTACCTATTCATTTACCTAGTGAGGCACAGGTTGGTGGTCCTGTACAATACAGATGGATGTATCCCTTTGAAAGGTTTCTTAGAAAATTAAAGAATAATGTGCGTAATAAAGCAAGAGTTGAGGGATCAATATGTAATGCATATCTGGTTGAAGAAGCAAGTTCATTTTGCTCCTATTACTTTGCTGAAAATGTGAAAACTAGACATCGAAAGTGTCCACGCAATCAAGATGACATTCCATCAGTTGACCCAGACATTCTTTCTATCTTCAAGTATCCTGGAAGAGCAATGGGTTCAACTCTATCTAGACGGTTAAATGACAGAGAATATCATGCCGCCAGGACATATATCCTCTTAAACTGTGAAGATGTCAAACCATACCTAAGGTATTATCTCATGTTGTAATAAATTAATATCAAATGATATAATCAAATTTCTAGTATGATATCAAATGAACTTATATGTCAGGTTATACCAAGAACAGTTGTACATTCAAAATCCATCGATAAGTGCAAATGAAGTAGATCAAAAGATAGAAGAAGAATTTGCATTTTGGTTTCAAATATATGTAAGTGAGTTAATATGCAATTTTTTTTAACAATTCTTGATTACTTATTAATCTAATAAGTTCACCCACCACTATTATAGGTCAATGATGACATAATTTCAAATGTAGAAGACGACAGAATTAAAAATCTCGCATTTGGACCTCTTCGTACTGTGACAGTCTACTCGGGTTATTACGTGAATGGATACAGATTTTATGTGAGGCAACGTGATTCAGGGATGCTAACGTATAATTCTGGCATCAGTGTCAAAGGATCAACAAACAATAATGATAATGAATTTGACTATTATGGCAAGCTAGAGGAAATTATCGAAGTTGAATACCCAGCGTTGCCTTTCAAAAGATGTGTACTATTCAGGTGTTCTTGGTATGATCCAACACCAAGGACGGGCACAAGGAAACATCGTTATACAATTTAGTTGAGGTTAATTCAAGCAAAAGATTCAACAAGTTCGAACCTTTCATTTTTGCAGTGCAAGCTGGTCAAGTATTTTATTTGGAGTACCCAACTAAGAGAAGACGCCCTAGTGAATGGCTTGCTGTATGTCAAATGAAGCCTAGGTCAATAATTGAAATGCCAAATACGATCACTAGCCAAAACTCCGATGCTTATCAAATGAAGAAGTTATAATCAACTCAGTTGATTCAGAAATACAATCAGTATCTCAATTACTTATAGATGAGAATGTCTCTGACGAGGAAATTGATGATGGTGAAATATCTAGCAGTGAGGAGGTCAATGTATCAACGGATTCAAGCGATGAAAACTTGCATGTTAATTTAGTTCCATCAGATTAGGATGAGTTAGATGTATTGAACAATATTAACTAATCACAGTTTGTATTAAGATGAGTTGTTAATTTAGATCATGCTGCTTGTATTGAACATGTTTATACGATGCTTGATTATCCATTTGCTAGCTTTATTTAGATCATTCTGCTTGTATTGAACATTCTTCATTAGTGCACGTTTCCATTTGTCTCTAATATGTCTCATTTGCATGTTTTACCTATTCTGCTTATTTGCCTAAACATTTTGTCTAATCAGGTACCATGACTGCACCCCGAGATCAGCGGATTATACTTACAGTCGCCGGTGACAGGTATACCTATTCTTCGTATATACTTTCTTACAGAATTTGCTAATATATTTTATTTTTTCCTACAGTTTCATTCCAGATGGGCATCAGGTCTCATCTTATATATCTAAAAAATTTAAAGAAAGACTGTCACCTACGACGACATGGGGTCATATTGAGAATGATTTGAAATCATTCTATTATGGAGAGTTTTTAGTAAGTATTTTACATGTATATTTAATTTGATATTATAACTTTTTTTCATACTAACCATATAAATTTTTTTTTACAGAAAAGGTACACCTGGGAGGAGGGTGCGGAGGAGCAATTCAAGAAGACCTGGAATGCCTACTGCTCCAAATTGTACAGGGACATGCTCTACAAATGGAGAAAGAAGGCTGAAAGGTCTACAGAGGTCCCTGAGCCGATTTGGGCAGCATGGTGAGCTGTCTGGATGGGCCCGCACTGGAAAGAGAATGCTGCGATTACTCGAGGCAATCGGCAATTCAGAGGTTGCTGGGCCCAGCACGGGATCCACGAAGCACACTGTTGGATCCCGTTCCATTGTCCAGCATGCCAGTGATTTGGTAAGTAGTTTTTATTTAGGTTATTAAAGGCATTTAGTATATTTTTTGGATATATTTAAACATTATATTTTGTGTTTACAGGCTGCTGAGCTACAGAGACCTCCCACTAGTTGGGAGTTATTCAGCAAGACCCACAAGAAAAAAGATGGGTCTTTTGTCGATCGTCGCTCCCTATCAATCAATGTAAGTATATTAATTATATTTTATTTATTTTGACATTTAATATAGACTAATTAAATTTTTTTTCACAGGAATCAATGACCACTAGAGTTGCTGAGGCACAGTCGTCTCAGCCTGCTGCAGAGGGGGAGGATGCACAGCCTCTTTCCACCGACGATGTGAATAGGATTTATTTTGAGGTCGTCGGTGGGAAGAGGAAGACCGCCTGCTATGGCCTGGGCTCTCAGGCAAAGGTTACATATGATCAGATGAGAGCTCCAGGGGTTAGGGGGCGTCCAGCATCCTCCTCCTCTACCTCTAGTGAGGTTCGCCATTTGCGGGAGGAAAATGAAGCCCTGCGGACTCGACTCACGTCGATAGAGTCGACGTGTACCGGGAGGGACGCAGAATGGGCTAAGACGAGCGCAGAGTGGGCTCAGAGGGATGCAGAGTCGGCTAAGAGGGAAGCAGCGAGGGATGCTGAGTTGAAAGATTTACGGGCTCGCCAGGCACACACTGAGGAGATATTACGTCACATGGGAGCATTTGCAGCGACCCTATCGCCGATGACACAGATGCCAGCCCTTCCCGCTCCTCGTTTTGACGCTCCGGATACACAGATGTCAGCCGCTCCCGCTCCCGCCCATCGTTTTGAGTCTCAGGAGACACAGGATCCTGAGCATCCCACAGAGGAGTAGAGCTATTATAGTGGTATGATCAATTTTTCCCCCAATTTTTTTCAGTAACAATGTATTAAGTTATTATATCCATAATAACTTGTTTTCTTATTACTCCATTTATGTTTACAGATTCTACATTATCAGAATTGAGTTCAGATTTCTTCTCTTGCTTGAAAGGTATTAGAGTTACATATTTAATACATATTTAATATTTCTTCTCTTCCTCCGGTATAGTTTAGTTTTCATTTACATATTTAATATTATTAGAGTTATCTTCTATTTGTTATTTTTCTTCTATTAGATCGAGTTATCTTTTATTACATATGCTTACTTCATTTGTTATTTCTTATTGTTATCAATTCAGATTTATTTCTGTATTGGATTGCTTTCTTATTGTTTTATCTTCTATTGTGCAGGAATATTTTTCCTTTCCATCCATTATTCACTCTGATATTCATGTACGTAATGATTCTCTACGAAACTCTGATTTTTGATATATGTTTACTTTCTTTTGATATATACATTTAGTTGCTTGAAAAGTGTATAAGTTTTGATACATCATATGGATACATATGTTTACTCTGTTACATTTGGATACATCATATGTTTACTCTTTTTTGGATTGGAAAGTTTAGATTGTATAAGTTTACTCTTGTTTCAAAGTTTCGATTGTAAAAGTTTGGAAATTAAACTTTGGAATGAATAGTGGATTGAATGTATACATTTCGAAATGATTGTTTGGATCTGATTGGATTCGAAACAAAAATTTGGATTGTTGTGAATGTTTGGATTGTTATGAATGTTTGGATTGTAATTGTGAATATTTGGATTGTTCTGAATGTTTGGATTGTAATTGTGAATGTTTGGATTGTAATTGTGAATGTTTGGATGTTGAAATATAGATTCCTGTTTGATATTTGTATATGTTATTGATGTATATATGGGAAGTTGAAGAAACAGATGCAGGCTGGAAAAATTTTCCAGTTTTAGCGACGGATATTTTTAAAAATCCGTCGCAAATAACGACGGATATTTGACTTTTCCGTCACTAAAACGATTTATTGGCGATGGAGTTTGACCGTATCCGTCGCTATTACGATATATTAGCGACGGACTTTGACCATATCCGTCGCTACCCCATAGCGACGGATATTTGACCATATCCGTACCCCATACAGTTTGCGACGGATATTTGACCATCCGTCGCTACTATTTCCCCGGCCACCTCGACCCCTTTTTTGGATGTTTGCGACGGGGGGTTAAATATCCGTCGCTAATATAGCGACGGAGATCAAAAAATCGCCGTCGCTAACAAGCTCTGCGACGGGTTCTCAGCCGACGGCGGCAATTCCGTCGCTAATCCGTCGCTATTGCTGTTTTGCGACGGAATAGCGACAGATTATTGCCGTCGCTATTACATGTTATTTTTGTAGTGAATGTAGCAATCACAAACAAATGCACAATGCATAATATGCACATAATATCATTACCTGCACTGTACACACACCAACCACCACTACATTAGGTAGGTTGGGTGTACAAAATACAAACGCCAAAACTTGTGGCTATGTAGATACACCACAATACCTGTAACCCTGTATGAAAAGTCGTAATACCTGTGGCTATAAACCTCCGAAATACATGTGGGGACTCCAAACAACTGGGGAGTATCAACTGTCTGCACACAACTCTAGCTGAGCGTGACACAACAAAAAAATATAACCGACGACCTATCTCAAACACAAAGGAGCCAGTGGTCGTCAGCATACAAACAATGCTATGACGCATGTCACTAATATGCACAATCTCAATCAAACCAAAATCATGCATCAATATGATATGAAAACACAAATAACACCAAAATAAG
The DNA here is from genome assembly GCA_024364735.1 of Boesenbergia rotunda. Lineage (NCBI taxonomy): Eukaryota > Viridiplantae > Streptophyta > Magnoliopsida > Zingiberales > Zingiberaceae > Boesenbergia > Boesenbergia rotunda. Next base: position 545,761 of record JAGFNQ010007938.1, read on the forward strand.
TATGCATGTACTAATCTACTAAGTAGGGTTTGTTTAATGTCAACCAAATCCTAGATAGGGCAAATGATAGTTCTACAGTACATGCGGTACTCTTTAGATCATAAACCAAAAGATGAGACTGTATAACCGAACATTGTGAATTTTTACTCAAAGATCAAGCACAGAATAAGTATCAAGCAGAAAAACAAGGAGCATAGAGTCAAGGTAAATCAACCTACTCAGAAAATACAATAACCATGTATTTAAGGTAAAAAGAACTATAAAATCAAAGGAGAAATACTGGTATTAAATGTAGATCGTATCTAGGTAAACTCCCACGTCTAGAAGCTCGTATCAAATCCAAATCCTGCAACCAGATGCACAATTTAGTTAATCACATCATGTATCAACTAGCCTTCTAAATTCGAATTAATCAATAATCCCTGTTTTAGTCTAACGTTGATCCACCATAAACCTCATTATCCCATGATCCCTCCACATCCCATCTCTTATCAACTAAATTACAACAATCCTTTATGATCAAACACACTAAACACATCCACTTGAATCACTTAGGTAATAAGCCTACTCTTAAGCCGTTGATCAATTCCTTGCTCAAATTCACAATTCATCCTCAATGATATCATATACCCACTCCCTAGTAAAATCACAGAGAAAAATATACACCAATAAGGTCTTTCAAATCTGATCTCACCTAGCTTTGCCTCAGCCCCTCTGCCTCTTGATTCCAGTTTGTGATCCCTAATCTACGTTAAAAAGTTGTGTCGGAATAAACATCCAACTCTAATCAAGCCTAATCTGTAACAATTCTGAAATAATTCCTAAACAGGATAGCTCTCATGCAAACAAAATCAAGCTAGAACTTAAAAACAAATCAAGACATACTTGAACAACAAACTTGACGGAGCAGGGAAGATCGGCAGTGGCTGAATCCGAAGTGGGGCATCAATTAGACGCCTGCGTCAGAAGCTACGGCACGGATCAGTGTCAGTGTCTCACAACTGGGGCGACACGACCATCAGGTGGGGGCTCAAGAAAAAGAATGGTGATGGGTTGGCCAAGGAGAAGTCGATTGGTAAATTGGGAGCTTGATGGAGCGGCACGGCGGCGCCAAGCGATCGACGGAGAGATCGTGAGTCAGAGAGAGAGTGAGGTGTTGTCGGGTAAGAGGATCAAACATGGATCACAGGGAGGGAGGAGAGGGGAGATAGCTATGTCGACTTTCTCTCCCATGGTCGGCGACATCACCATCCTGACCTCACGCGAAGGGCTATTCTGGCGAGGTAGGGTGGAAGGCAACGATCGATAGAGATGCAAGAGGAAGGAGGTGGATCAAGGTGGGGAGATCAGGATGAGGGAAGCAAGGAAAGGTGGAACCGCCACCTTAGCGGCCTCCTGGCCCAGGCCCCATAGGAATCCAGAGGGAGGCAAACCACAGTTATCACTGGTGTGGTGAAGCGGTTGGGGTCGAGAGGATTAAAGCCAGCAGATCAGGGTTTTATCCCCGTGTGCAACTGGCGACCCTCAAACCTGTGACCCCGAAGCAAACGGTTCAGGCGCCTTACCATCCGATCCAGCCCGTGGGGGCAACGGTCAACAAAGATCAGGATGAGGGAGATTGGGGAAGAGGAGGTTGGGTCGGCGGTGAGAATTAGGTCGCAGGGCAGAGTTTAGGGGTGTGTGCGCGTGCGATGTTCACTGCTTAGGAAAAGTTATATATATATATATATTCCAAAATTTAAACTTTTTCTCAAATAATTCAGAAGCAGTGAGCATCGTGTCCATTTATTCCCGCAAACCTTTTTAAAAATTTTGAATTTTTTTTCAAAATTTTCAATGAAGTTATTTCTATTTTAACCCTTATTTATAGTATTTTATTTATTTATTTATTTATGTGTCGTATTTTATAGATGGTTTGAGATCATCTTGGGTAAGGGTTGATTTCGTGTATGCTTAATTCTGAATGAATACTATGCTAATTCGGCAATTTACCAAAGGGCGTACCCAAGAATACGTATTTACCAAACGGTGTACTATGGTTTCATTTTCACCAAAGGGCGCACTTAATAATAGTGAACTTCCTTTTATACCCCTCCTGTTATCTACTGACTTTCTCCTTCTCTCTCTCAGTAACAAATTTCGAGATGTCTGCAGATACTTTTTCAGACTTTTATTTTAAAATAATATATTATTTAATCGGCGCTGAAAACGTTGTAAGATAAACATCAAAAAAATATTTCAGTTAACAAATATCTCATCCTCCAACGTGATTTAAAAATATAAATATATAATTTTTATATTTGATTAATAGAAATTAATATATTAAATAATATTTAATATATATAAAAAATATTTATAAATATATTAATAATATTTAATAAATATATTAATATCTCATCCCAGGCTCTTTATTAATAAATATATTTAAATATATTAATATATTAATAAATATACTAATATATAAAAAAAATTTGAAAAAAAATGTTGGCTGAAAATTAAAAAAAAAGAGCGTGTATTGATTTCAGGCCCATGCTGGGCCTGAAATCAATATTTCAGGCCCAACGTGGGCCTGAAATCAATATTTCAGGCCAAGCGTGGGCCTGAAATTTTTTATTTAAGGCCCAGCGTGGGCCTGAAATTTTTTATTTCAGGCCCAGCGTGGGCCTGAAATTTTTTATTTCAGGCCCACGTTGGGCCTGAAATCTTATGATTTAGGCTCGACGTGGACTCAAATTTTTTTTCTATTTTAAAAATATATTAATATATAAAAAAACGTATCAAAACACTTAATTTCAGATTCAAACACAGGGCCTGAAGTCATCCCAAGATGGTCTGAAGTCAAATATCTTCAGATCCTATAAATAATTAATTTAATAAATAATAATTAAATATAAAAAAATATTTTTAAAATTGAAAAATTTTCAATGCCCCGGGCCTGAAGTCATCCGACTTCAGGCCCTCCACAATTGATATAAAAAAATATTAAAAAAAATTTATAAAAATGTTTAATATATAATTACATATTATATAGGAGTGGTTTAAGTATATCAGTGAGTTTGGGTGCCGAAACATCTAATAGGAGTGGTCTAGGAGATGAGATTTTAGGTGCCAAAACATCTAATCTTGCTGTATCACCAATGTTATAGGAGTGGTTTAGGTATATCAGTGAGTTTTGAGCAAAACTCACTGATGGACCTACCATATTTGGAATTCTGAAAACCCTATATCAGTAGACAGAGTTGAGCTAGGAGATGAGATTTTGGGTGCCGAAACCTCTAATCTTGCTGTATCACCAATGCTATAGGAGTGGTTTAGGTATATCAGTGAGTTTTGAGCAAAACTCATTGATGAACCTACCATATTTGGAATTCTGAAAACCCTATATCAGTAGACAGAGTTGAGCTAGGAGATGAGATTTTGGGTGCCGAAACCTCTAATCTTGCTGTATCACCAATGCTATAGGAGTGGTTTAGGTATATCAATGAGTTTTGAGCAAAACTCACTGATGGACCTACCATATTTGGAATTTTGAAAACCCTATATCAGTAGACAGGGTTGAGCTAGGAGATGAGATTTTGGGTGCCGAAACCTCTAATCTTGCTGTTTCACCAATGCTATAGGAGTGGTTTAGGTATATCAGTGAGTTTTGAGCAAAACTCACTGATGGACCTACCATATTTGGAATTCTGAAAACCCTATATCAGTAGACAGAGTTGGGCTAGGAGATGAGATTTTGGGTGCCGAAACCTCTAATCTTGCTGTATCACCAATGCTATAGGAGTGGTTTAGGTATATCAGTGAGTTTTGAGCAAAACTCACTGATGGACCTACCATATTTGGAATTCTGAAAACCATATATCAGTAGATAGGGTTGAGCTAGGAGATGAGATTTTGGGTGCTGAAACCTCTAATCTTGCTGTTTCACCAATGCTATAGGAGTGGTTTAGGTATATCAGTGAGTTTTGAGCAAAACTCACTGATGGACCTACCATATTTGGAATTCTGAAAATCCTATATCAGTAGACAGAGTTGAGCTAGGAGATGAGATTTTGGGTGCCGAAACTTCTAATCTTGCTGTATCACGAATGCTATAGGAGTGGTTTAGGTATATCAGTGAGTTTTGCTCAAAACTCACTGATATACCTAAACCACTCCTATAGCATTGGTGATACAGCAAGATTAGAGGTTTCGGCACCCAAAATCTCATCTCCTAGCTCAACTCTGTCTACTGATATAGGGTTTTCAGAATTCCAAATATGGTAGGTCCATCAGTGAGTTTTGCTCAAAACTCACTGATATACCTAAACCACTCCTATAGCATTGGTGAAACAGCAAGATTAGAGGTTTCGGCACCCAAAATCTCATCTCCTAGCTCAACCCTGTCTACTGATATATGGTTTTCAGAATTCCAAATATGGTAGGTCCATCAGTGAGTTTTGCTCAAAACTCACTGATATACCTAAACCACTCCTATAGCATTGGTGATACAGCAAGATTAGAGGTTTCGGCACCCAAAATCTCATCTCCTAGCTCAACTCTGTCTACTGATATAGGGTTTTCAGAATTCCAAATATGGTAGGTCCATCAGTGAGTTTTGCTCAAAACTCACTGATATACCTAAACCACTCCTATAGCATTGGTGATACAGCAAGATTAGAGGTTTCGGCACCCAAAATCTCATCTCCTAGCTCAACTATATCTACTGATATAGGGTTTTCAGAATTCCAAATATGGTAGGTCCATCAGTGAGTTTTGCTCAAAACTCACTGATATACCTAAACCACTCCTATAACATTGGTGATACAGCAAGATTAGATGTTTCGGCACCCAAAATCTCATCTCTTAGCTCAACCCTATCTACTGATATAGAGTTTTCAGAATTCCAAATATGATAGGTCCATCAGTGAGTTTTGCTCAAAACTCACTGATATACCTAAACCACTCTTATAACATTGGTGATACAGCAAGATTAGATGTTTCGGTACCCAAAATCTCATCTCCTAGACCACTCCTATTAGATGTTTCGGCACCCAAACTCACTGATATACCTAAACCACTCCTATATAATATGTAATTATATATTAAACATTTTTATAAAATTTTTTTTATATTTTTTATATCAATTGTGGAGGGCCTGAAGTCTGATGACTTCAGGCCCGGGGCACTGAAAATTTTTCAATTTTAAAAATATTTTTTTATATTTAATTATTATTTATTAAATTAATTATTTATAGGATCTGAAGATATTTGACTTCAGACCATCTTGCGATGACTTCAGGCCCTGTGTTTGAATCTGAAATTAAGTGTTTTGATACGTTTTTTTATATATTAATATATTTTTAAAATAGAAAAAAATTTGAGTCCACGTCGAGCCTAAATCATAAGATTTCAGGCCCATCGTGGGCCTAAAATAAAAAATTTCAGGCCCACGCTGGGCCTGAAATAAAAAATTTCAGGCCCACGCTGGGCCTTAAATAAAAAATTTCAGGCCCACGCTTGGCCTGAAATATTGATTTCAGGCCCACGCTGGGCCTGAAATATTGATTTCAGGCCCAGCGTGGGCCTGAAATCAATACACGCTTTTTTTTTTAATTTTCAGCCAACATTTTTTTTCAAATTTTTTTTATATATTAGTATATTTATTAATATATTAATATATTTAAATATATTTATTAATAAAGAGCCTGGGATGAGATATTAATATATTTATTAAATATTATTTAATATATTAATTTCTATTAATCAAATATAAAAATTATATATTTATATTTTTAAATCACGTTGGAGGATGAGATATTTGTTAACTGAAATATTTTTTTGATGTTTATCTTACAACGTTTTCAGCGCCGATTAAATAATATATTATTTTAAAATAAAAGTCTGAAAAAGTATCTGCAGACATCTCGAAATTTGTTACTGAGAGAGAGAAGGAGAAAGTCAGTAGATAACAGGAGGGGTATAAGAGAAAGTTCACTATTATTAAGTGCGCCCTTTAGTGAAAATGAAACCATAGTACACCGTTTGGTAAATACGTATTCTTGGGTACGCCCTTTGGTAAATTGCCGATGCTAATTTAAATCCTAGATGAAGTTTTGTGTAAAACTACTAATCATAAAGTTGTGTCGTGGGCTTCCTAGGAGGAATTTTTGTGTGGTTTATTAACTACGAATTCAATTCTATTGAGGGAGAAGTTGGATCTATTTGGATTGAGATTTCTACAGCGATTTAGTTAAAGTAGCTACTATTATTGTTTGGTTTTGGAAACTTAGCTTTATTTCTGATTGGGTGTGTGTTGTCGTGTATCACTTTAGTGTTTTTGGGTTTGGATGTTGATTCTTAAGGGAAATCTAATTTTGGGAAAATGATACTAGATTAGTTTAGGTAGGGATGAACATACCTTATGATCTTGTTGTTGTGAGCGACCACTATCCTTGGATTTTTAAGTGTACTGTGTCTACTTGGAATTTTGGAGTTAATAGGTATGAGGATTAGTTTTGTATTGAGGTAGTTCTTTGGGTTCAATTTGGGATTAAACCTAATAACCCAATCCTTAAATTAGGTTGAGAAGGAAATCTGTATTTGTTTTAGAGTTTTTATTTAAATAGATGTTATGCTTAGGATTTATCTTAATCATGTTTAATATCTTGTTTAGCTAATTTAATAATGATATAAATAGCTAAATTTAGTCCTTGATACAAGAATTTAACTTTGAACTCGCATGATTGATCGTGGGAGGTTCTCTTCATTTACAAACTTCTCCATTTAAGGTGGATACTTCTTGCTTAATTCTTTAGCTTCATTTATCTTTGAATGCATGATTATCCTATTATTTGATTAGGTTTATGTACCTTAGCTCTATTGTGCTTGTTTTCCTACAATTGGTACTTTTCTTTGCTTAATCTTTGAGTTAAAAATCTAAATTTTTAATTATACATTCTAAACTCTTATTTTCTGATCCAAAGAGTACCGCTAGTACGCATGTACTTAGAAATATTATGTGACATATCTAGAGTTTGGTTGACATTAGATATACCCTACCCAATAGATTAGTTGCATGTTTGTTTGTTATGGTTTTGATTTGGGTTCATATGTTTCTTATTGATTTCATGATAATTGACCTAGCTAGTTGTGTTGATGCACTTTGGTTTCATGCACCATGTTACATTTGTTGCATACTGGCGTTTATCGACTTCCTTGTGGTTAAGCTCGCAGTCAGTCATATAGTGGTTTGCTCACTCAACTACTCGGGATAGTGGTAGTTGTCAGAGTGTGAGCAAGCATCTTGTCGTGCGACTCTCAATCACTCATGAGTAGTGGTATTTCTTGGAGTGGTAGCCAGTGGTGACACCCCTTTTGTTGTTTATAAGGGATAGGTATAGCGGTTGTGCTCTTCCGTCGAGTACTGGAGTGGTTGTGCTCCCCTTCTTGGAGTTAGAGGTTGTTTCTCCTTGTTCTTAGGTATTAAAGTGGTTGTGCTCCCCCTGAGGTCTTTGATATAGAGCGATTGTACTCTCCCGTTTCTTGGGGTTCGGGATTGAGGTTGTTCTCTCAACATTCTGTCCACTCAGCCACTCATAGAAGATAAATATAAGAGTGCGTACAATTATCACAGCCCTTGCCCAATCGACAATGCAGATATGTGTGATGGTTGTAGATTGGTGTATAAGGGTGATACATGTCATTGTATTATTTGCATATCATGCATTTTGCATTTGTTTAATCTATGATTGTTACATGCGATTGATATGCATATATGGTTATTCATTTACATTTATTATTTGATATGAGCAGAGAAGATTAATGATGTATCATGGGTGTTTCTGATCATGCCTCGCAGGTATGCTTTCGCATTGAATTTATGCTCTACATTTCGGAGGTTGTATACTTTATTTTTATTTGTTTTGATTTATCTTATTTATACCATACAATTCTTTATCTGCTATACCCATAGAATTCGAGCCAAGACTCCCCACCGCTTACTTTTCTTTTGATTTCAGGTAGTAGATAACTGTGTTTCGTGCCACTAGGAGAGGATCCATCTACCGTCCCTTAATGTCGAGTATTTTCGTTTTGAGTTGTTTCATATTTTCTAGAGATATTATTATTTTTATTTCATTAATGGACTTGTATTTTGTGTTCATGGACTTTCGTTTCATTACATTTAGTTTATAGAGTTTTACTGTGATTATTATTTAGCTTGTGGATGTTATTAACTACATAGATGTGATATTTTATTATTTTATTTCTGTTGTTGCCAACTATATGAGACTATGCTATTATATTGTGTTGAGAGTGATGTATTATGAGATTTATATTTCCTCGGTAGAGGAGAGATGCTGTCAGATTTTCGAGCAAACATAAGCCCTGAGGCCATAAGAAATATCTTTCATGATTTATCTATCGATATCTAATTGAGAGATCAATCGCTTGGATGAATATTATCATTGTTTTTCTAAGCCACTGTTTGGATGAGGTGAGAGAATTAAGGTTTATTAATAGAAAGAGAACTAAGAGAAAAGGTGGAGAAATAAAGTATTTATGTTCTCTTTATTTGAGAGGGAGGAAAGTTTTATTAATGTAATGTGTTATGTGTTATCTGTTTGAGAGGAAAGAGAGAAGAATGAAGGTTAAATATAAGAAGTTACAAAAATTACTTTCATTTTTATCTTAGACAATTTTTTTAGATTATTTAATATTTATTTTATAAATATAAATTAGATAGATTTATCGGTAACAAAATTAATTCTTTTATATTATCATTTAAATTAGTTACTTTTTAATAAAATAATAATATTTTTTTTTACTTCTTCGTCCATAACAAAATAAATAAATTAAAAATAATAAAAATAATAATGTTAGAAATCTCAAATAAAAAACGAAAGATAAAAGAATTTTTTGGATTCTTTCAAAATTTATTAAGTAAAGAAAATTATAGATCTCTTAAATTTTAAGAGCAAATCTCCATGGTTGCTTCCTTCAGTTTAATCAGAAGACACGTCGGATCCGCTCCTCCGGCGATCCGACGATCAAACGACAACCAAGCTATGAATAAGGTGAGGAAATTGGACTTCGACGACACAACAGTTTAAATTGCCACGGTTGAAAATTGAAAAATTACTTAAATTATTTGATAGATAAAATTGAAATAAAAATTTTTTTTTCCGAAAAAAGACGACGACGATGACAAGGTACTGGAGTTCAGCCCCTGCGGTAGTTGCTGTGGCGGGGAGGAACTTAGGGTCCTGCAAGCAAGGGCGGAGCCAACTCACGCCCACTGTGGGCAGTTGCCCACACTGAGCTGGATTAAAAATATATATATATAAAATAATATTTAAATATCCTAGAAAAAATAATGACAGATACAATTAAAAAATCAAAATGAACTTGTTCATTTTGACATGTTACTCTATGATGCATACATATTACTAATTGATATATTTTACAATCCCATATTATTTATAAAATTTCATTATATTTCAAATAATAAAAATATTAATTTTTTACATTTTATTTTCTTTTTCTATTGATAAACCTAGCTATTAGTTTATTGTGTTTTTAGCATCATAACCATCTTTAATTTTATGATTCTCTTTTTTAGTATTTATTTTTTCCTAATTGAACGACATAGCAAACATCTACAATATGATGAAAGCAAAATACATGTTGATCCACTTATTTTCTTATTTTGTTTCCATATAAATATAGGAAAAAAAATTGGGCAGATGATGCAAAAAAAAAAAAACAAGATACACAGTAATGCAGCTAGCAAATCGGAGAGCTGTCGGATTTGCTGTTGAAACTAAATCGAAAGAGGCAACCTCCGCAACATGTTTGTTAGCATTATCCATAATTTGCCTACACTAAACTAATATCCTAGCTCCGCCCCTGCCTGCAAGGTTAACGCGAGCGTTAGGGGACACGCTGGCAGGGGTCCGGCGGAGTCCACTCCAACGCTCAAGTCAGTGTCCGTCGAGAAGAAAATGTTACGAAAAGTAAAGAAGATGTCTAGAGTTGAGAGAGCGTAACCCCTTTACCGAAAGGGTTGGACTACCTTTTATACTGATGTCGACAGACTAGACGTGCCCCCTCTATCGGTGCCACGTCTCCGATACTTAAGTCACGCCCCCCTCTTTCGGTGGTAACGGGATATTCTTTGAAACGGTCTGCGCCGTTATCACGTGTCCGCCCGTTGAGACATTTTAAGGGTCGTGCAGACCTTTTCTAACGGGGATGATTATCCGTACCGAGAGGGGATTCAGTACTCGAGGTCGACCCTTGAGGGGACTCCACCTCCCGAGGTGAGCTCGGGGTCTTCGGGCGTTACATCTCCCGATGTGCTCTCAGGGCCTAACCTCCCGGGAGGGGTCTTCGGCTAACCTTCCCAGGCTCATCTCCTGAGGGGGGCCTCGGGGCCCGAGAGGGAAGGTCGCTTCGATCTGTCCTGCCGTGTCCCGCAGCTTCTTCATCCCTCGTACCAGGTACGGACTATCCAACCCTATCACAAGTCCTTCCCTCTAAGTCTGATCGAAGAAAGTGTGGCTGACTGATCGGACTAGTGTAAAGATGAAGAAGTTGCGGGCCTTCATCTTCCTTGCTTCCCTTGTAGCTAGAAAGGGCCTTTGGATTATAATCTCTTACCCCGAGTTCCGAGAAATCCTCCTTAATGGTCTCATCCTTTTCTCTTCGTCCTTTTACCTCTTTGCTGGCGGCTCGTGGGGCCCTAAGATGTATCCAGTGAGTCTCAAGATCCTGGCTGATTTTTTGAACATGTCCTACATCTTTGCGAAATTTGTGGCAGAAGTCGACCTAGTTGCTTAGTGTATGCGCCAAGGCCACATGACTTTTCCCTTGTTTCGTGATGGTATCTTCTTGATCCGTGCTACGGGCTATACGAAGCGACAGCGGTAAGGGATATTCGTTCCCCGAGACATCCTGTTAATGCCCTCGACGTTCCATTCTCCCATTGCTCCGAGGGGTGTGTTGTAGCCCTATAAAAGCGGGTGCAACAGCCCTTTGCGGCCTCCTCACCCTATCTGTCATCTGAAGTTCTCCTTGCTTAGCTATCCCTTTCGCCGCCGTGTCCTTTAGACGAGAGTAAGTCTCCCTTTATCCTGTCGCTCCCTTATTCTGTCCCCTGGGTCCGATGGAGAAGAAAGAGAAGTCTGCAGGTGACGCTGAGTGCTCCCTGAAAGAGTTGGGATTTCGTTCCGAGTGGTACGAGACTATCTTTTCCAAAGTTAGGTCGGAATCCCTCCAGGCGGTCTGTCAAAAATACGGGATCCCGGTAGATTGGGAGGTAAGGGTCCCCTCCTCAGGTCAATCGCCGATAATCTCCTGCGAGGGTTTTTACACCTTCTTTTTGGGGCAACTAGAACTAGGGCTCCGCTTCCCTATTCCTCTCTACTTCATGAATGTTGCTCAATACTTCCGCATCCCACTCAAACAACTGGCTCCCAACGCCTTCGCCCAAATGGGCGGGGCCCTCGTCCTCTTTAAGTTTTTCGACATTCCTTAGACCCCCCCCCCCCCCGATTTTTCCATTTCTTTTTCATTCTAGTTGAGTCTCGAGGAGCATTTAGCTTTACTGCCCGCCCTGGCCACAAATTTCTGGGGGCCTCCCTTCCTCGCACAAAGGATGGAAAGAGAGATTTTTCTATATTCGCCTTCCCGAGCGTCCCTTCAGCCACGTTCACTGGTCAGAGAACCTGCCCCCTGCCCCCGACCTTGGCGACCTCCAACAGGACGCGGGATATCAGATAGCCAAGAGTATCCTAGCTGGGATGGAATTCTATGGACTTCAGTTGGTGCATTGCGAGGAGCTCCTCTATCGAGCTGAAATTAGTCCGAAGATTACCCCCTCGACTCCAGCCTTCGTAAGTTGTTTTGTACTTGGTGCAGTTCCTAGTTAATGCTAACTGATGTTCTCTTATTTTTTACTTTGCAGGCAACATTACGTTTTCCCTCGTGATGAACAAGTTCCTGAAGTGGGACCAAGCTAATGAGTAGGCGTTGGTTCCAGGCTCGGTATCTTCGACCACCGCAGGAATCTCCCCTAAGGGTGACGAGGTGGTGGGAGAGTCGTCTGCAGGCCTAGTCGCGCCTGGGGCCCTCAAGGACATCGGAGCTTCGGAGTTGCCCCCGGTCAGGGGAGGGGGATCTACTGCTCCTATTACTGAGGCCCTAAGGGGAAAACGACGCCTCATTCGTTGGTCACACCTCCCGAGATCTAGGCGCTTGAAAAGAAGCATCGGGAGCGTCGATCCCAAAAGGATCGCCACCTGAAGCGGTTGAAGAAAGGCTTGTCTCCGGCGTCTTTATGCTCTGCTACCCCCGGGGATGCGACTTCATGATCCCCGGGCGTTCAGGAAGAGTCTTCTTCCCCTGTCGCCGAGACGCCCATCCCTGTTGCCGACGCCCCAGCTCTCCCGGTTGATCCTTCGGTTGTTCCCCGAGGCAAAGTGATGTCCACGCATCCGCATCACTCTTACCGGAAGGATCCCAAGGCAAAGAAGAAGGCGGCCGGCAGTTCCCAACCCATCAAAATAAAGGGGGTCGCTTCTGAGGTACTGCTGAGTGCTTCAAGTACAGAAGAAGATGTCCCTGAACCACGAGACGTTCCCGGTCAGTCAGGGCCCCTACCGAGGGAACTCTTCCTTCTCCCGTCTTACCCTGGCGGGTAGCTAAGTCAGCCCGCTACCTGGGCATGATACACCAATCCTTACTGACGGTAAACGTTTGCGGCGTGCTTTTCACTTTACTCCAAAGTCCTTCTACCGACTATCTGCATATGCCCTATAGGTGGCCTCTACTGCGCAGCCACCAGCCGCTTGTTGTGCTCCAAAGGGGTTACAGAAGACCTCCTCCAGAAGGTGGCAGATGCCGAGGTGGAAACCGGCCAGACTCGTGAGGCGGGACTCATGCAGTTGGAGGTCAGCCAGGCTCTTCGCGAGAAAAATGAGTATTATCTGGCCGCCTTAATAGCGGCCGAGGATGCCCTGCACGGATACAAACTCCAGGAATGCCTTGAATCCGAGAAGAACCAAGTGCTTGAAGGGGAGCTGCAGCAGCTATCACAAGAGCGGGATCAACTCCAGGCCCAAATGAGCAAACTGACCGGTCAACTTAACCTTCTGGAATCCGCAAAGAAAGTCTGGGAGGATCGGGATGCGGACCGGG